>JAFEMH010002751.1:2500-314912 GCA_022495995.1 Adenophora triphylla var. japonica
TCACCTAGCCGCAAAGGGTTTTCATCAACGCCCCGGTCTAGATTACTCTGACACATTCAACCCCGTTGTCAAACCGGTCACCATTCGTCTCATTCGCTCCTTGGCTATTGGTCAGGGTTGGAATCTTCGTCAACTCGACATCAACAATGCCTTTCTTCAAGGTAATCTTTCTGAAATTGCCTTCATGTCTCAACCACCGGGTTTTCAAAACACCTCTCATCCCTCCCATGTTTGTCATCTTTCAAAAGCAATTTATGGTCTTAAATAGGCGCCTCGTGCCTGGTACAACGAACTCAAAATTTTTCTTATCTCATTTGGCTTTACATCCTCTCTAGCCAACCCCTCCCTTTTCTCTTATTCCAAGGGTTCTGAACGTCTTCTTCTTCTTGTCTATGTCGATGACATTATCATCACTGGCCTGTCCAACTCATTTCTTGCTTCCTTCATCTCCAGTCTTGCATCTAAGTTCTCTCTCAAGGACCTTGGTCCTTTCTCTTATTTCTTGGGCATTGAGGTTATACCCAATGCCAATGGCATCCTTCTCTCTCAGTCAAACTATATCACCGATCTCTTAGCTAAATACAACATGGTTCATTCCAAACCATCCCCTACCCCTATGGCAACATGTCCCACTCTTTCTGCCACTCCCAGCACACCTATTTGCAACCCCTCTGATTTTTGGGCCATCATCGGTAGTCTGAAGTATCTCTCTCTCACTCGACCGGACATAGCTTTTCTGGCGAACAAACTTGTACAATTCCTTCATCGCCCTTAAGAAAGCCACAGGGTAGCTCTTAAAAGACTCCTCCGCTATCTTCATGGCTCCTTACACATGGGTATTCAATTGTTCAAACAAACCCCTTCTACACTCCATGCGTTTTGTGACGCAGATTGGGCGGGTGACAAGGACGACTATATGTCTACTACCGGGTTTGTTGTGTATCTTGGTCGCAACCCTATAGCCTGGAGTTCTAAGAAACAATGAGCACTTGCACAATCTTCCACAGAAGCCGAGTTCCATGCTGTTGCTGCCACTACTGTCGAGCTATTATGCGTCACCAACCTTCTGTCCAAACATGGCATCTCTCTTCCTACTACTCCGGTGATCTACTGTGACAACCTAGGAGCTGCCAACTACTCCGCCAATCCTGTTTTTCACTCATGAATGAAGCATTTGGCACTCACCTTTTACTTCGTTAGGGAACAAGTTCACCTTGGCAAGCTTCGTGTTCAACACATCTCCGATAACGATCAACTAGCTGATGCTCTCACGAAGCCTCTCTCCCGTGCTCGATTCATTTCTCTTATCTCTAAGATTGGACTCACTCAAGGACCGTCCATCTTACGGGGGCGTGTAAAGAATGAGCATTCTGATACAACAGCAATGGCACGGTCGAGTCAAGCAATATGCACGCCCGTGCAAGATTGCCCAGATCAAGTTGCAAATCAGCAAACCAGTGCACGGCCGAGTCAAAGAAATGTGCACGGCCGTGCATAACAGATTCTGCAGATTTTCGTTTCCTCCTTCTGTTATTTTGTTTCCTTGTTTATAGATTAGTATATATCTTCTCAATTGTAAAACAGATTTGTACAAATCTCTAGGCTAGCTGTTCATATCCTTTGTGTATAAATACATACTCAAGTGAATCAATAAAATTATTCATTCACCATATTGTTTACAGTATCCATGTTATCTCCCCTAACAACATCCATATTTTCATGTTTAATGAACATTTGATACATATTTTCATGTTTAATGAACATTTGATAGAGATAATAATCAATGATAGAATAGAAAAATAAAATAACACATAAATTCCAAATTAAAGTTTTGAATCTAATTCAAATTAGTAAAGAAAAAAAATCAAAATTCTAAAATATATATTGACGCGCCCCGAATCGTGGTCCTACTTGGCTCCACGCCCGGGACAAGCTCGGAAGACTCCTTTATTTTATAAAAACTTTTTGAAATGTCCTTTCTAAAATTAGTCAATATACAAAACCTGTTTACTTAAAGAAACTTCCATAAACATGCCATTAAAGGTAAAAACATTTTGACTTCAAATCCAAACTTAACACTTTACAAACCATTTACAGCTAAGGAACATAGTTCCAAAATATACAATATTTACAATCATTCAAGAGTTTCAAAATAGTGACAACATCTCAAGTCTCGGATATACTACCCCTTGGTTATACATTTACATAATGCAACCAACGACAAAATACCTTGCCTAAAATACAACCTAACTCGGCGTCCTCTCCGTGCTCAACGTGGCCTATGCCCTGACTCGCCCCTATCTAAAAAAGCAATAAAAGGACGGGGTGAGATAAATCTTAACAAACTATTATATATGGAGCAATATGATATGCAATCACATTATGAAAGCATATAACATTAAACTCCTTATATATATATATCACAATCTTGTCAACACAAAGAAGGATATATACAATAACACATAAGTGTAATAATGTAATACTTAGAAGGATATTGAGCCAAGGTTTAATCCTAAAAGGATATATCAATCTGAACAACATCAACAGCTGAAGAAGCGGTTCCGAAACCCAGTAACAATATCAACAATATGGGTGAAAATGACACAAAGTCATACCCCAAAGTGCAACTAGACCTCACCAAAAAAGGGGAGCTAGCCCACCACCCAAACCATGGCCAATGGAAGGGAAAAAGGGACCCAGTGTATGGATTATAATGAACTCGGCTCGGGTGCCATTATAATTCCATACCACTGCCTAACAATCAAGTACCAGCTGGACTTTAAATAAAAGCACAGTAATAAATACTTGCTTAAACAACCAATAGATGATTCTAAGTAGGAAACCATACCAAATATATCATAACAAGATGATAACAAGTATCAATTATAAGTAGCACAACGGCTAAACAATCCTTGAACCAATTCATTTTAACTTAGGATTCCAAAGTAGGGAACCCTATCAAGCACACCATGAAAGATGTCAAACAAGTCCATAAGGTGTAACACATAAGGTCTACACACTTAATATAACAATTCAAGGATCTATCATCAACCATATAAGGATATAGAACAATTTAGGTTTCATAAAATTCAAGTATTCCAACCTATTTTAACCAAGTATTTAACCATCTTCCAAATATCACAATTGGTATGTAAAGATATCCTTTTGTAGATCATATGTTGTACTTGGATTATAGTGTTCAATTGGTTAAAATATATGTTAGGAAGTTAGCCTTACATTGCTTGGAAAATGATGCAACAAAACAGGGCAGGGCACGACTCGTGCCCTATGGCACGACTCGTGCCACTAGTCTGCACGAATGCAATTTTTCTCACGATTCGTATCACGAATGGATGAAGGGGGACAACTCGTGACGAGGGGCACGAGTCGTGTCCTTCAGTAAAAATCAGGTTCTGATCTGAAACATCAGCAACTCCTTGAAAACATTTACATGACCATTTTCCACACCAAGCATCAACACCATAACCCCAAACTTCAGTATAACTTATACCAAATTTACCTCAAACCATTTCCACTCAACCAAATACCATTTCCACCAATTTAAACTCAAGAAAAATGTTCCAAAACAACATGCAACAATTATCCAACAACCATATCACTTTAAACACTAAATGAGCATGTATTGAAGGAAAATTATAATAACTTACCTCAAAATAATACTAAAGCTTGAAAACTTCAATCGGATAGAACTGATCCCCTTTTCCTCCCGAACATTTAGAAGCGAACGGATCGAAGAACTGATGAGAATTGAATTTAGGATGGATTTTTAAAATGGAACCCTAGGTTGGTCTTTCTTTGGAAAAGTGGAAGAAGAACTTGGCTGGCTTTTGTTTAATGAAAATGAAGAATGACTTCTCAATTAAACAAACAAGGATAAACATTGAAAATTTCCATTTAAGCTTCTTGAAACCTTTAGTTGATAAACTTAAAAATCTAACTTATTCACCTAAGCACCTCATGTTCATTATAAGTTTCTAATACTTTTCAACAATTTCCATTTCAACTACACAACTCCTAATATTTTCAATAAGACATTAAATAATTATATTTAATTTATTAACATATTTAAAATATCATATAAGTTATTAAAATGTTAAACTAACACATAATACTTATCAATAAAATGCGAAGCATATAAATGAGATGCAACGCACGCCATAATTACGATTAAGCATGTATCAAATAATGCCTAGATTTAGGGTCGTGACATATATAGTGGAGCGGATCCAGGAGCATCAAACTGAATTTTCAGATCTTTATTTTGTGACATTCAGACTAGTCTCATGTTCCTCAGATCTGAAGATTCAAATCCATAAATAATAACCAAAAGTTGAAAATTCCAAGAATTTTTTTACATAGAAACTCAGAAGTCTTAAATTAGGTTTGATATACGAGAATGAGGTAGGGGGTTATGTAAGAAAATAACATTTTATTTCTTAGCCCTTTTATACGTTTGTTATTCTTTTGGGTCCTTATGTCAATATTTATGTTTACCTTTTAGTTCAATATTTTACATCCACCGGAACCTTAAATGTTTGTTTTATTGATTTTCATATTTTACTATTGATTATTATGTCACATGCTTATTTAACTGGAAAATATGGATGTCATTAGGGAAGGTACCTTGGATGCAAAATAAATAAATAAGTGAGATATCTTCTTGTTGGAAAAAAGTGTGTTTTGAAGGAAATAATGAGTTATTTTCTTAATTAGTTATTTGTCAAAATGACAAATTGATTGTTGAATTGTGTTCTACTCCATGAGTACATTGAAATCATATATTCATTTGTCCAAAATGGTTGAGGGATGAATAAGATATTAAGGCTCAAAGTAAATGGGTTGAAAGGGGAAAATGTGGTTATCCCACATTGGAAAAAGATGGAAAAGTGGGTTAGTTTATATACTCCTACACTTTAGTAGGGAGTAAGATTGTGGTACATAGAGGCTCTCTCCCTCACATAGGTGCACAGGGGAGGTGCAAATCATGGACCGAAATAGGCTTCGGGCTACCGAACTCATGTGCTTGCGCGTCCCGCGGACACAAATGTAGCTCCGAAATAGCATGTCCGTGCACCAATGAGGCGGGGCGAGCGCCTGGGCTCCAGCAGCTGTACGCCAGAAATGATTTCACACAGCTATGTAACTGTTCAAAAGGCTGTTAATGAGTGTGCAAATCAAACAGCTATGTAACTGATCAAATGGCTGTTTTGAGCTAACTAATTGTGCAATTTATTTCAATAATTGTATTGATTAAGAAAATTAAAACATGATTTTAATTTTCGGTTATCTCATTGGATTATATACAAAGGCAAGAACACAACAAGAAATACACACACAGATTTCCAGAATTCTCTACTCTCCATTTTCGTTGCATCTTGAACAATTCTTTCTTTGGCCTCCTGCATATTGCATCCGTGGTGATATAGTTCAAGCATCTCACTTCAGTTTGCCGGAGGTACTATTGTGCAGCAACCATCCGGTTAATCCGTTTCATCCTGGGAGGCAATCGTCCCGATCAATCTCAAGCATAACGTGGTGAGGGGGCGAAATTTGTCTTAAGGAGAGTGTAATTTCACACGACTCAAACTTCAATAATTTGTTTATTTTCTTTTCTTTTCTATTTGTGTTTTAATTAGTTTTCTGTTATTTCCATTGGTTTTGTAATAGTTATTCCGACACTTCTAGGCAACAAAAATTAGTTTATGTAACAAATCCAAATTAACCCTATAGTTTGGGTACTTTTTAGCATTTTTACCTAACAATTATTAGAATTATAGAGAAATATATCGATTTCGATTTTCATAAAATTATATACAAAATTCAAATGAATCGACTCTGAAAATCATTAAAAAAATCAATTTAATCGACCATGAAAATTTAAGTGAGACAAGCTTTTCCGAAAGAAAATCAAGTAAAATTTATAGAGAAACAACTCTTTTTTGGGTCGGAGGGAGTACAATGTAATCCATTGAATTTACTTAGTTAGCCGACAAGTAAAGATACTTTTACAGGAATTACTTCTAAATTACTCCTTCCTAATCGAGCCAAAATTGTATTCAGTTCAATATAGTCGGAATCAACGGATCGTATACCTGGATTTGCCTTAAATAAGCCTGAAACAGATGAACAAACAATAAGCTAAGCTAGGGATTTACCGGCGATAACCTTCTGACGTGAGAGTAAGTATTTGTTGAGAGAAAATAAGAAAAGAATAAGGGGAAAATATTAGGGAATATAATATACCTAATTTTGGAGATACAACCTCTCTATTATAGGTAGAAGGTGGAGTAGTACTCAATGATAGGGATTTGATAGTTGAATTGAATAAGGAAAGTAGATCCTGGCTAGGTTTAAATCATTAGAAAGACTGAAATCCTTATTGTAGTAGGATCCTGCTAAGGATTCTATATCTGTGTAGGAAATTATTCTTCATATTTAGAAGATAAAATAGGAACAAGATATATTATCAGAGATAATATATGAGTAATTAATTTATAAGAAATAAAATAGGAGCGGATATTATATTCTTTTCAGTGGCCCTTGCTTTTTACTCCTACGTGGCAAGAGTAGTAATCATATAACTAAGTTGTAATATCCGCATTTGTAATTTGGGCTTGTCATCTCGATCTTAGGTATGTGAGCAAGGTTGTTTGAACTAAGCGTCCATGAAAACTAAAACCTGCTTAAATGCCTTTACCAAGTGCTTTTAGTGTTTTGTCGAGCGGGATTGACCCCTTATCAATGAAGTGTTGTGTCATCTGATGTGGGTAATGTGTGTTACTGTTGAACCTCATAATTGAGTTACTCATTTTGGGATTATAAATGAGGAGCTAAACTGCTTTGTTAGGCTTTATTCTGCTCGCTTTGCTTCCAAGTCGAGGGACTCGTTTCTATGCTCGTTGTATATTCTGTTACTTTTAAATGGATAGTCGAAAGATATTAGTTTGCTTTTGTGGCCCCCCTTCATACTCTAGATGTGTATTGAGGATGAAGGGCAATTGTCATTCTGACTTTTACCAATTTGAGTCTTGTTAGCCTTGGTTGTGTAAAACTCTTGTATGAGTGTGACTGTGGAGTCTAGTTGGCGCGATGAAGATTTCTCGTGTCAAGCTCATCATCTCAAGTTTAACCATTTGGAATTGAGGTTGGATCGTGTGATTCATGGCTATTTTGGGCTTAGTCTTGCTTAGTGTTTAAGTTGTCATAACCAAGCTTGATCTTCATAAAATTCGAGGTGGTTATTGATAAGTCGAGCTAGATCCTTGGTTGAGATCTAAGCCGTAGCTGAGCTAGTACCTATTCGTCCAAGACAAGTTGCTCACAAGTTTCATAGGTCCCCAAGTCTCTAAATGAGCAGAAGGTAAGGACCTTTTATGAAAGCGTGCTTGTTCTGAGTAATGTTTAACATGCTCGTGTTTAATATAATCAATAGCCATTGCCCAGCTCGTGGTTGTGTATGACGAGGAGCAACAATTTGTGTTTGTCCTTGGGCATCCCAACAACCCCATTATCCTCGTTAACTTATCTCAATGTAAACCACCCACGCCCCTCACCTACCTCACCTGGGCATCCCAAATCACATCTCTACTATTCGGTCTAGACCTCCTCAAGTTTGTTGATGGCTCCCACCCTCAACCCCAAAGTCATGGCAGACAATAAAAAAATTGATAATCCTGCTTACACCACCTGGAACTGTCAAGATCGACTAATCCTAGGCTCTCTTATAGGAACCGTAGATCCAACCATAGCACCACTTGTCACTCAAGCCAAAACCACTAGTGAGACTTGAAACATCCTCAAAACTACCTATGCAAATCCCTCTAGAGGCCATATTCTACAAGTAAAAGCCACACTTGACTCTCTCACCAAAACCACCCAATCTATCACCGACTACATGCATGCTATCAAATCTTGCATTGACAAACTCGCCATTATGGGCAAACCCATGGACTCTGAGGACATTGTTGCTAAGATCCTCAAGGATCTTGATTATGACTCATAAAAACCTATCATTGACTCAATCTAAGCCCGTGACTCTGCTATCACTTTTGAAGCCTTGTATGAAAAACACATCCACCATGAACTAACCTTACTTGCTCCCTTCCATGCTTCCGCCCACACAACATAATCCCGTCCCAATACCTTTTGCCCTGCCACCATAACACACTCTCATTCCCTGGTGTGATCACACCAACCAACCATCCCAACTCCACTAGCCCTGCTCCATTCAAAGTCAAATGCCAATACTGTCGTATAGTTGGTCATGTTATCTCCCAGTACAACCAGTTCAAACATGACTACCCCCCTGTCCATTTCCCACCACCAAACCCTTCTCCTCGGTCCAATCACCCCAACTATCATCCTAACCCTCAAGTTCACACTGCCACTGCTCCACCTTATGCCTCACCCTCCTCCGAAATTATTGACAGTGGTGCCACTCATCATCTCACAAAACCTCTCAAATATTGCTCTTCACCGCCTTTACAATGACAGCAATGATGTGATCATAGGTGATGGCTCATCACTCTCAATATATAATATAGGTTCATTCACTCTCTCTTCTACTGTTCCTTTGTTCTGTGACAATGTTCTTCATGTTCCCCATATCTCTGGCAATATATTATTTGTCTATCAATTTTGCCTTGTAATAATGTCACTGTTGAATTCTCACTCTCTTGTTTTGTTATCAAGGCACTAGCGAAGAATCTAACCATGCTTCATGGAAGCCTTGATCATGGGGTTTACATCTGGCATCCACCTTCTCCTCGAGCTCACTACACATTCTCCATCTCGGCTCAATCATAACATCATAGATTAGGGCATCCTTCTCCCCATATCCTCTCTTTTTTACGTAATCATTTTTCCTTGTCACTTCCGTCTAGTTATTCCTTTCCTTGTAATTCATGCAATATCAATAAAAGTCACAAATTACCGTTTTCATCTTCTTCTCTTCACTCTCATTCACCCCTTGAATCATATTCTTCGATTTCTGAACATCTTCCATATTATCTCGTGACAAATTTAAATATTATGTTATTTTTGTTGATCATTACACAAAATACACATGGCTATATCCTCTCATAAATAAATCAGACACATTCGCCACCTTCAACCGTTTCAAGGCTCTTATTGAAAAATTTCTAGCAGACTCGTTATTCAAGTATTCTCAAATAATGGAGGAGAATATCTCAAACTTATTCCATCCCTCCTAAACAATGGAATCACTCACCTCACATCTCCTCCCTATACTACTGAACATAACGGCTATGTCGAACGTCGTCATAGCCACGTTGTCGAAACCAGTCTTATCCTTCTCTCTCATGCCAACCTTCCCCTCGCACTTTGGCCATTTGCCATCACCTCTGCCACTTAACTTATCAATCGTATGCCAATTGCCACACTAAACGATGAATCTCCCTATCACCGCTTTTTAAATCCACCAAACTATACAAAACTTCACAGCTATGACTGCCTATGTTATCCCTGGCTCCGCCCCTACACCCCACATAAACTACCCCCAAATCCATTCCCTGGATATTTGTCGAATACTCTCCCACCCAAAGTACATATTATTGTCTCGACCCCATCACCCACCGTGTCAAATCATAAAAGAAAGTCTTGGCGACCGATGTTTGTAGGACGAAGTCAAATCCGAATTACTACAATTCTTTGTTTCTGTGCGATTTAAGTTAGTTAATTAATTACCACGTGGAGGTTACGAGATTGGGAACCGGAAAGAAAGCCTGGCGGTCGATGTTTGTAGGACGAAGACGGATTGGGAATTGGACAGAAGAGGAAGAGGGGGACGTCGATGAGGAGAGCTTGGAAGAAGAAGTTGAAGATGAAGCTAAGGTGATGTATCTGATGTATCCCTCAAAGAAGCAAGCCTTCCGATTTGAGTTTGTTTCCTATTTTGAAGTGTTTTAATTAGGATTGTTTTGCTTTTCCTTTTCCAAGCGGGTTTTGGAATTTCGATTTGATTTTGTTTCCTATTTTGAAGTGTTTTAATTAGGATTGTTTTGCTTTTCCTTTTCCAAGTAGTTTAGGGTTTTGTTTAGAGTATAAATACTCCTTTCATTGTTTGTTTTAGAGGACTATTTTGATTAATAAAATTAATTTGATTACTTTGCAATTGTGGGTTTTTCCCTTTGGGTCTTAATTGACTTGCAGAAGACTCTCGTAAGAGATTCTTGTTGGAATTCTTTGAATTCCTTGTGAAGGTTCTCATCTTCTTGGTGTTTACCTCTTCAAATCCTAATTCAATTGTTGATTCAATTCGAATTGGGTCAAATAGTTGTTGATTCAATTATTTGCCTATCCGTTTTATTATTCCGCTGCAACCCGTTTACATCAGTTGGTATCAGAGCGAAGGACGATCCAAGGAAGATCCGAAGAGATGGCGAACAACAATGGAGGTCAAACCCCATATATGGGTATACTCAATAGTTTTCTGACGTTTGCTCAACAACAGAAACTTTATTATCTAGATTTGATGAACATGGAACGATTTAAAGCAGATATATATGAGCAAAGTTTTTCGGAGGTTTCAGAATTAGGAAATCATATTCAAGCAGATGCAGAACGAAGGAGGTATCAACGACATAGAGAGGATTTCAAATATTATTCCAGCAAAGTCGATTTCTTTACTGCAGATATTCAAAGATTGACAACGAAAATATCGGCTGAATTAAAGCGACTGGAGGAAGAAAATCGCATTGTCGTTGAAGAAATTCCTGTCCAAGAGGAAGATCCTGTTGAAGAGGAGATTATTGTTGACGATCTATGTGCAAAGGACGAGGTCATTCAGGTTTGTGATAATAATATTCCTACCCATATTATAAACCCTGTTCATGCCCCTATTGAGTCCAAGGTGAATGATGAAATCCGAAGTAATTGGTTTGTTGCAAAATCGAATTTTGTATTGGGCAATATTTTTGTCGGTGACTTTATTATGATTACTCATCTTCTTGGTGTTTACCTCTTCAAATCCTAATTCAATTGTTGATTCAATTCGAATTGGGTCAAATAGTTGTTGATTCAATTATTTGCCTATTCGTTTTATTGTTCCGCTGCAACTCGATTACATCATAAGGCCACCGTCCGATCGAGGGAATGACATGTCGCGCCGTAAGGAAATCGCCATTGAGGGACGGAGAAAGAGAGAGGCGACTTGTAAAGCTTTGGAAATGGAGAAGAGAGAACAGAGGACAAAACGATTGAGAATTAGATAATGCAAGTAGCTGCCTCCAACCTCGTGTTGAATAGATTATAATACTGTGTGACGCTGTTTCTAGCATTTTTCAGAACACGTTCTTAGTACCGACTAAAATTACTAATTTCCTTTTTTATAAGTTCCATAAGAGTTTCATTTCTAAAATGACAAAAATTGAATAGTTGTTTGGACAACATTATCTTTATAATGTTTGTATATTTATAAATAAATCAACACTTCCTAACCTATTTTTACTCACTTGCATGATGAATATTGTTTTGAACAATTATATTTTCAACTTGTTTGAATTTTTTATCATATTTTATTATTCTTTAATAAACATGCAAAGTGAAAATTGAACTATTAATCCGTAACGAATGGAGCATTTATTTTATTATTTTATTTTAATAAACATGATATAGAGATAGAGAATAACCACTAGACAAACACAAACGAAAAAGTCTGAAATTGATTCGTCAAAAAAGAAAATTATATAGCCTAACTTAAGTCACACAATAACTACCTACTATCATTACCACCCATTTTGAGCCTATTAGACGATCCGATCTTTGTGTTTTCACCTCGAGAATTCTTTACAGAGCCCCCCTTCATCAATATGCAATAGGTAGTCCTAAGGTGTCAACCACACGGCCTAGTAGAGAAAAGGTAGTTTCATTATGGTACTATACCAACTGCCTATTCTGAAACTTTCAATCATAATCAGAACATATAGGTTCGTTATGGCGTTAATCAAACTTTTCACATGGAATCTTTCATAAAATTCTCAAGTAATAAAAATCTTTAACTAGGCCTAAATGAAATTGTATATTAAAAAACTATCTATATTTTTGTAAGAAATCAATGATCACACACATTAATTAAAATGAAATTGAATTTTAAAAATGTTATTGATAGTATTTCTAATTGTGAAACAATAACAATTATCAGAATGATAGAAGAATATCTAGATTTAGAATTTCATAAAATTATAGAAAAAAATCAAACAAATTGACCCTGAAAATCATTAAAAAATCGATCAAATCGACATGAAAAGCTTGTTAGGTAACGGAGACAAACATGAAAACTCGGAAAGAAGGAAAGAAATTGGCGATGGAAACAATGAGACAGCATGAAGCTACCTCATAAAAGGCAACAAGATTTGGTCGATGCGTGACGACATAAGCTGTCGTACGACACGTTTTGCCACCAAATCTGGATCGGGTGTGATTTGTGTAGTTTCAGAATTTCTTGACGCGCCCCGAACCGGGGACCTACTTGGACCCACGTTGGGATACGTTCTGAAGACGCATTTCTTTAAAAAAAAAAATTAATTTCGAAATGACCTTTCTAAAAATTGTATGCAATAATGTAACACTTAGAAGGATACTGAGCCAAGGTTTCATCCTCAAAAGGATATCACGATCTGAGCAGCAACATCAGCTGAAGAAGCGGTTCCGGAACCCAATCACAATAACAACAAGCGGGTCTAATGACACAAAGTCATACCCCGAAGTGAAACTAGAGCCTCACCCAAAAAGGGGGAGCTAGCCCACTATCCAAACCATGGCTAATGGAAGGGGAAAAGAATGGGAAACCAGTGTATGGGATCATAATGAACTCGGCTCGGTGCCATTATAATCTCATACCACTGCCCGAACAATCAAGTACCAACTGGGCTTTCAAATATAAGCACCGTAATAACTACTTGCTTAAACAACCAATGTATGATTCCAAAGTAGGGAACCATACCAATATAGCATATCAAAATGATAGGAACATGATAACAAGTATCAATCAACAGTAGCACTAAGGCTAAATCATCCTTGAACCAACTCAATTAAACTTAGGATTCCAAAGTAGGGAACCCCAATCAATCACATCATAAAGATATCAAACAATTCCAAAAGGTGCAACACATAAGGTCTACACATTTATAACAACTATTCAAGGATGTATCATAAGCCATATAAAGATATATAACCACTTAGGATTCATGAACATCAAGTATTCCAAGCTACTTTGACCAAGTATTTAACTATCTTCCAAATCTCACAAGTGATAAGTAAAGACATCATTTTGTAGCTAATATGTTGTACTTTGATTAGGGTATACCCGTGGTTGCAAGAGGTTTAGGGAAATTGGAAATATTTAGCTTTAAAAATGGTTAAACACATTTGGCCAGGGCACGACTCGTCCCTTAGGGCACGACTCGTGCCCCTTATTTCTTTAGTCTGATACAGTCGTTCCCCTATGCATGGCACGACTCATGCCCCTATACCAGAATTCAGATTTGAGCTGAAAACATCATCAACAAATTCCAATTGTTATATACTCCTTTTCCCCAGTTTATTAGACAACCAAACTAGTACCAAACATCAACACTAGTAAATTACATTATGAGTTCGAATGTGATTTGTGTAAGTAGTATCTATAAGAAATACATATTGGTAGTAAAATTTTCAACAGAATACTCTATAAAGAAAATGCACAATCCAATGACCAATTATCATCTGAGTTTCTTTTGCCTTGGGTCGCATTTCAACATTTTGTGATCACCCATTAAAGTTTCAAAATTAATAATGTGCGGGTAAGGGATGGGGGCAGCATAAGCAACCAGAAGATGAAGAATCATATGCAATTGAGAGAAAGGGAAATTTCATTTAAAGAGTAACATGCAGACTTAAACAAGACTCTGAACATTCATGTTTTGCTTATCAACAGCTCAACTCTGCAATCATCAAGCATTAAACCCCTTCCATCATCATATCTGAAATCATTTATTTTACAGAAGAACAATTTGAGAGCATGAATGCAAGTGTAAATCAGACATTTGAAGGATACAATTTCCGGAGTTAGAGTTGAGACGATAGAAAATATGTACTTAGAATGAAAACTCTGTGGAAAACTTGAGCAACCTTTCAAGTACTCTCAAAAGTAGCATCAAACAGAAAGAAAGTGATGCTCTTAAATCAAAATGGAGAGGCAATAGAAAAAGTCATGCAAGCTATAATCCTGAGCAAATTCAGAGGAATATACCACTTCCATAAACAAATCCAACTAATAATTTTGAGAATGTAGTGAAAGTTGAATATCGACCTATGAGCTGCAGGAAGTTAGATAACAATGCCATCATATCATAATTAACATCAAATCAAAATTGGGGCAAAACACTCCGATGGCATAAATTATAGACTGCATTTTCTTGAAAAGGTTTTCATCACAATTTGACCGGACATCATCTTGTTTCATAACAGGCGTACCTTCTTCTTTACCTTTTCCACTATATAGAACCTTGCATATATTCCACATTAAATGTAATTGATCACTGTTGGAATTCTTGTATTTGAGGTATGAAGTTCATAGGTCTATGACTTTGTAGTTTCTTGGGATTGAACGAATTCGGCAAAGGGGTAAAACACGTCTGAGGGTCTCTGCTGCTCGAGGGCGACCGCGCTCATGGCCAAGGGCGACCGCGCTACCTGGCCGAGACTCGATCAAATCACGATAAGTTTTCTAACTGTTTGTTCTTCTTGTTTCTGTCTGTTTTTCTGATCCTGTTCCTTGGCTTTCGGTTTTGCTATTGGCTTAATTGGTACGTTTTGACTTGATCAATAAAATCCCCTACTGTTGATTAAATCGTTGTTTAATCTGTGGTGCTTATAATTTAATTTCCAACAGTCTAAGAGAAAATAGTATTTTATTTGATCATGTCTGGTGGTTCCTCTAGCTCTCCCTTTAAGTCCCTAGTTGACACCTCCGATCTTCCGGAGAAGTTTGGTGGTAAGAACTTCAAGCGTTGGTCTGAACGCATGAAGATCTGGCTGTCAATTAAGGGTATGTCTGGTATGCTGACATCTAAATGTCCCGCTCTGAATGGTGATGATCCAGTTAATGTGGCTGCTGTTAAATTGTGGAAGGAGCAAGGACGATGTTGTTCGAGGATGCATTCGGCTTTGTCGAATGCACTCTTTGATGTTTATTGCTCTGCTCCTCTCACTGCTGCGTCACTGTGGGACTCGCTTTCCAAGAAGTACAGCACCGATGAATCCGGTGTGGAAAAGTACCAAGTGGGAAAGTTCCTGAATTATCACATGAGTGAGGGCAAGTCGGTTACCGATCAAGTGCACGAACTCCAAATCATTTTGCAATCACTCAAGGATGCTGACATGGGACTTCCTGATAAGTTCGCTGTCATGGCTATCATTGAGAAGTTTCCTCGATCTTGGGGGGAATTTGGTATGACCCTCAAGCATCGTACTGGAAGCTTGTCACTCAATGAGTTGATGAATGCAATTGCGATTCAGGAGGTGCATAACGGTAACCAACCGAGTGTACCTGTGGAGGCTGCTGCTAATATGATAACCGGTAAAAGCAAGTTTAAAGGAAAAGGTGTGAAAACTTCTAAGGATAAAGAAAACCATGATAAGCTTAAAGTTAAGAAAAATAACTTTAGGAAGCCAAAAGCAAAACAGAACTGCTGGAATTGTGGAGAAGGTGGACACTTTTCTAGGGACTGCCCGTCCAAGAAAGGAAAAGGACCACAAGCCTCTGCTGATGACCATCCTGCTGTCAACATGGTGTTGGGTCCGAAGGATTATGATGATCCTGACTCTGACGCACCTGGAGTTGACGCTCGACTGCAACGTTACAAAGTATGTAACTTCTTATCCACGAAATCTTTACTTGTCTATGAACCCAACGAGTGGCTAGTTGACCGGGGCAAATGTGCACGTTTGTGCTGATAAATTGCTATTTGTGTCTTACCAGCCTGACCGTGGTAGATCAGTGACGATGGGGAACTCTAGTGCTGCAAAGGTGCTTGGGACTGGACGCGTGGACCTGAGGTTTCCCAATGGGCGCATTCTTACCTTGCATCGATGTAAGTACCCCAATCTGGATCACCCCCTTTCAAACACACGGGAAACACCGCAGACTCATCAACGCAGTCTCGGAGACCTCTCTCACTCAAAACCCTCTCAAAACCCTCTCAAACCCCCAACCAAACCAAGGGAGGAGCCTTCCTGGGATAAAAAGGGACAAAAGGACCTTTTGGGAATTTTCAGGAAATTGGGAAAGCAATATTGATCCGTACGGACCTCTTTCTTTGTCATAATTCTTGAATCCCCTTAAAGTCCACAATATTCCCTCAAATCCCGGAAGAAATGATTACCCAAATGCATGGTTGGTCCGTGCAGGACCTCTTTGCATGCCGAGTTGGTCCGTACGGACCTTCTTGCATGGGGGACATCATCATTCCGTAATATTCACCATCATTGCAGCATTCCCTCAAATCGAGGAAATCCAAAATTCTGGATAACCAAGGAGGTCCGTACGGACCTCTTTGCTCCGAAATTTTTACTCTAAATAGAGGGCTCCCCTCCTCATTTTCACACACCTCCCTCTTCTCTCTTCCTCCCTTAGCCTTTTGGCTCCCCTCTAAGTCCTCTCGAGGCACTCCCGGCCCCTTTCGGATCCTTCCGAGGCCTTCCGAGCTCCCTTGTGGTGCTCAGAAGCCTCCCGAGCGCTCCCGAGACGCTCCGCGCCGCCCGAGGCACTCTCGAGGTACTCTGAGGCCCCTCGTGGTACTCCGAGGCCTTGCCTGGTCTTTCCACGGTGTCCCGGCTCTTTCCGAGTCAAACCGACGATCCCAAACCACGCCGAAACTCTGCTCGAGTGACTCCACGCCACCACAACGCACGCCGAACCTCTCGCCCGAGTGATCCCGACGATCCCCACGCACGCCGAACCTCTGCCCGAACGCAGCTTACAACCTCAACTCACGCCGAAACTCTGTCCGCAGACAACCGGTCCCTCCCGAAGCAATCCCGATCCGTACCGGAACGCTACTCCGACTTCAAACACCATTCCCCAGCGGAAGACAGACGCGAACCAACATTGGTAAGGCTTCCTTCCATTACTATTTCAATACATTTTCATACATAGCATACAATGTAGACATCCGATACAGCATGCATTTTTAAAAGCACACACACACACACACAACATTTAAAGGATATTAGGGGTATCCGAAAGACTCGTTTTACGAGGCTACTCGGGTGAGCTCTAATATTCTAATATTCTCTTCCCGGGGAGTCATCTGACCTCCGAACTCAAAATCTCATCACACAAAAACAGTTTAAAATTATCTTTAAACTGATGCCCTTTTTTAATGTTTTGGGCTTAATAAAAACGGCGTGGCGACTCTACAAAAACAAAAACGGCGAGACACGTCGCTCCAACGCGAAAGATGCCAGATGCCGGGGCGCGACCGCGCTGCCTCTCGGATCCGGGTAATTTCAATCGAGTGTATCACGTTCCTGATATTCGTCGCAACATTATTAGTGGTTCTAGTCTAGTTAGGGAAGGATTTGAGATTTCATTTAAGTGTAATAAGGTTATAATTTTGGATTCTGGTAGTTTTGTGGGGAAAGGTTATTCCTCGGATGGTTTATTTAAAATTAGAGTTGAAACTGATGTTTGTTCGCACAACAATAATTTTAGTTCTATTGATTATCCTGTTTCGTATTCCATTGAATCTTCAAATGTTTGGCATGGTCGTTTAGGACATATTAACTATGATTCTGTGAAAAGAATGATGAACTTAGATATTATTCCTAAACATACTATTGATAAGAATTCTAAATGTCATGTATGTGTTGAAGCTAAATCTACAAAAGGTCCGTTTAAGTCGGTTGTGAGAAATTACGAAATTCTAGATTTAGTTCATGCTGATATTTGTGAATTTAATGGTGTGTTGACCAAAGACAAAAAGAAATACTTTCTCACCTTTATTGATGATGCTAGTAGATCTTTGTTATGTGTTCTTGCTTAATTCTAAGGATGAAGCATTAGATAAATTCATTATATTTAAGAACGAAGCGAAACACAAACCGGCAAGAAACTTAAGCGGTTAAGGTCTGATAGAGGAGGTGAATATGAATCTAATCCCTTCATGTATTATTGCCAAGAAAACGGAATAGTACATGAAGAGACTCCTCCCTATACTCCTCAATCTAATGGTATTGCTGAACGTAAGAATAGAACCCTTACTGATATGATCAATAGTTTACTCATAAGTTCTGGACTGCCCAAATATATGTGGGGAGAGGCTTTGAATACGGCTTGCCATATTCTGAATAGAGTCCCTCCTAAGCATAGAAAGGAAAGTCCGTTTGAACTTTGGAGAGGTCGACAGGCTAGTCTGAAATACTTAAAAGTGTGGGGGTGCCTTGCAAAGGTACTTGTACCTGCACATAAAAGGAAAAAGCTTGGACCTAAAACTGTTGATGCTATCTTTATAGGTTATTCTGAAAGAAGTTATGCATTGAGATTTCTCATTATAAAATCTGAAATTTCTGGCATAGATGTGAACTCTATAGTTGAGTTACGTGATGCAACATTTTTTGAGGATGTGTTTCCTATGAAGAACGGACTTCCTAAGGAATCTAACCCAACCACTAATTCCATTCCTGCTCAAGTAGAGGAGATGACAAATGTGGGGGTTGATTCCAGTGCAACTCATTCTGATGATGAGATTGAACCAAGAAGGAGCAAACGGGCAAGGACCACCAAGGACTTTGGAAGTGATTTCATCACTTACAATGTTGAGGGTGATCCTCTAACCTTCAAGGCTGCTATGGCTACTTCTGATGCCAAGCAGTGGAAGGATGCTGTTAAGAGTGAGATGGATTCTATTGTCTCTAATGGGACATGGGAATTGGTCGATCTCCCTCCTGGTTGTAGCACGATAGGATGTAAGTGGGTCTTTAAAAGGAAACTGAAACCGGATGGAACCGTTGACAAGTTTAAGGCTAGGTTAGTGGCTAAGGGATTCAAGCAAATGGAGGGAATAGACTATTTCGATACCTATTCGCCAGTTGCTAGAATGACTACAATCCGAATGCTTATTGCATTGGCCTCTGTATATGATCTTCCTATCCATCAGATGGATGTTAAGACCGCCTTCTTGCATGGCGATCTAGAGGAAGAAATTTATATGGATCAACCTGAAGGTTTTGAGGCCTCTGGCAATGAGAGAAAGGTTTGTAAACTTGTTAAGTCCTTGTATGGACTTAAACAAGCCCCTAAGCAGTGGCATGAGAAATTTGATAAAATTGTCTCATCGTTTGGCTTTGTTACTAATGAGTTTGATAAGTGTGTCTATAGCAAGAGTATTGGTGATAGTAGTATTGTCTTATGTCTGTATGTCGATGATATTCTGTTGTTTGGAACGGATATGAGGATAATTAGTACACTAAGGAATTCTTGAAAAGTAAGTTTGAGATGAAGGATATGGGAGTAGCTAGTGTGATTCTTGGCCTTAAGTTGACTCGTTCAACTAGTGGCATAACCATATCGCAGTCTCATTATACTGAAAGTGTAATTGAGAAATTTGGTTATAAGAATTGCAAAGTAGCTAAGACTCCATATGATCCTTCAGCTGCACTTACTAAGAATGAAAGTGGAGTACCGATGGCTCAGTTGAGATATTCTCAAATTATTGGAAGTTTGATGTATCTTGCCAATTGTACTAGACCGGATATATCCTATTCGGTTACTAGGTTGGCTAGATATACTCAATGTCCAAATAAAGAACATTGGGAAGCTCTTGATAGAGTTCTCAAGTACTTGAAGGGAACGATTTCCCTTGGGCTTCATTATGGTAGATATCCTTCTGTTCTTGAAGGATATAGTGATGCAAGCTGGATTGCCTTTAACTCCGGGAGTTATGGCTGTACGGGGTATGTTTTCACCTTAGGCGGAGCTGCAGTCGCTTGGAGGTCGACCAAACAAACTCTGTTGTCTAGGTCTACATTTGAGGCCGAATTAGTTGCTCTTGATACTACTGGATTGGAAGCTGAATGGCTTCGAGGACTTATGTCTGAGTTGCCCATGGTCAGCAAGCCCATGCCTGTTATCTCAGTACTTTGTGACAACACTGTCACAATTGAGAAACTGAAAAGTGTCAAGTACATCTGTAAAACTAGGAGACACATCCAAATTAGATTAAAATCTATAAGGGATCTTGTGTCTCGGAAGGTGATAGCTGTTGATTATGTTGGTACCAAGGATAACACAGTTGATCCTTTAACTAAAGGGCTAGAATTTGCTCTTGTTCAAGAATCTAGGTTGGGGATGGGGTGAACCCCGTCGACTCAACGCAGTAGCAACCCAATCTACCCTGAGTGGAGATCCCACAAAGGAGATTCAATGTGGTAATAACAAGTCGTGGGGTGAGTCGGAGCACCAAATAATAGATTGACATGTTACATGTCCAGTCTATCCCTGAATAGCCTAGAGGTGCTCATTCTTTGCTAATTTAGTAAAAGTTTGGAACTTTGAATGGGATCAAGTCTTTTAGACAAGATGTTAGCAGTACATCTTCTGAGATGCCCAGCTAAGTGAGTGTTGTTGTTGGCCGCAACTAGAGGAATTTGGGTTATTCCTTGAAAGCACTCATGATAGAGGATCGGGACGTATGGCTTATAAGCGTCAAGTGTTCGATAGAGGGCCTATCATAGCTTTTGTCGTGTTTGTTACCAGCAAAGGCCTCTACATCCAAAGGCATCAGATTCAAGACACCCGTTCATCTGATCCTGTGGAGGTTTGCGTTGGATAACATAGGTAGTGGTTCAAGCCGGAAGGTACCACTATTGAAAGCATGGCAATGGACAATCTGTACACGTCATATTTCTATGAACTTGTGGGGGATTGTTGGAATTCTTGTATTTGAGGTATGAAGTTCATAGGTCTATGACTTTGTAGTTTCTTGGGATTGAACGAATTCGGCAAAGGGGTAAAACACGTCTGAGGGTCTCTGCTCGAGGGCGACCGCGCTCATGGCCAAGGGCGACCGCGCTACCTGGCCGAGACTCGATCAAATCACGATAAGTTTTCTAACTGTTTGTTCTTCTTGTTTCTGTCTGTTTTCCTGATCCTGTTCCTTGGCTTTCGGTTTTGCTATTGGCTTAATTGGTACGTTTTGACTTGATCAATAAAATCCCCTACTGTTGATTAAATCGTTGTTTAATCTGTGGTGCTTATAATTTAATTTCCAACAATCACTGCTAACCAAACAGACTTACCTTATAAGTGTAGAAGGTCAAGTTCAACATATTTCCAACCCTTGACATAAAGCATTTCAAACATGATGCTTCAGTCCTATGATAATTTACCCCACTTTACCCAAACCAATTTAAACCAAGCCAAAGCCATTTTTATCATTTTCAACTCAATAAAATTTATACAAAACAACATGCAACCATAATTTCCATACTTTTAACTTCAAGCAATAACATTAGCATACATAGAAGAAAAATATAATAACTTACTTGAAATTTATTTAAAATTTTGAAAACTTTGATCGGATGGATTTTCTCCCCTTCTCCTCCCGAACACAACGAAATGAACGGATCATTCAAAGGATTTTCTAGAATTATTTAGAGAATTTTAAGTAGAAAAACTAGGTAGAGATTTTGGTCCAAGGGTTTTGATCTGGTTAAGGCTTTTGGAAAAAGAATGAAGCTCTTCATTAAACAAAATGAGAAGAGATAAACATTAAGAATTTCTATCTAGGCTCCTTTACCTATTAACCCATTCAACTTAAAATCCTTAAGTTATACACTTTACACTTAAGCACTTTGAAAATTATAATAAATTATCTAATTAAATTTTCTAATATTATCAATTCATTACTCTCTCCTAATATTTCCATTTACACATTAAATAATTATTTTTATTTTATTCATATATTTAGAAGAGCATATAAATTATAAAATACTAATTAACACCTAACTACTACAAATCAAATGCAACATATAATAACATGAAATGCACTCCAAATATATGATTAAGCACGACTCAAAATAGAACCTAGGATTAGGGTCGTGACATTTCTACTCCTCCAAAGTTTAGGGTTTTGTTCTTTGACACCTATTTAATCCAAGTGATAGCCAATATTATTGTGTGCTTGTGTGATAAAGAGAAATAATTAGGATATCTATATAAAATTTGTGAGATTAACAAGAGAGTCTAGGGCTAGGCGAGGCAACTTTTTGTGGTGCCATTAGGGGCATTCCTTGTATAGCCGAAAAACATGTCTAGGGTGATTGTGTGAGGGTGTGGACATAGAGCGGAATTATTTTGGTGAGAAAAAATATGTTTTCTATTGTAATACGACAAATTTGTGATTATAGTGAATATCTTGGCTTGGTAGTGCCCCAGATGTAGTATGTTCTTTTTTAGATGAACTGGGTGAACAAATCAAGTGTTTCTTTCTTTATTTCATATGGTTGTTGCAGGTATGTTGATTCTCGTCATCAATTACTAGTATTATGAGATAGCACTTATCTTATTAGACCATAATTCCCCAACAAATATAAGTAAGACAAACTTTATGAGCCCCTTTAAGAAAAAAAAAAAAAAAAAAAAAAAAAGAAAAAAAAAAAAAAAAAGACAAACTTTATGAGGAGGGGAGCAAGACAAACTTTATGAGGAAACCACTCTTTTTTGGCTGGATGGAGTAAAATGTAATCCGGAGAATTTACTCGGTTAACTGATAAGTAAATATACTTTTACGTGAATTAATTATAAATTCACCGGGAACTACATGAATAATAATAAGGTGAATTGCATTTTGGACCCCATAGTTTAAGGGGTGTTCACAATGTTAGCCCCGTTCTTTCACTATTATCAATTTAGGTTTCAAAGTTGTTATTTTTTGTCATGTTAGAGTTTTTAACGAGTTTTGTTAGAGAATTCCCTAAATGATCACGTGCAAGTCACATGTCATTTAACTAACGAATGATGTTTTTGAACAAAAATTCTTTCATTATTGTTTTAATGCAAATTGAATCGAAAATAAATATCTAAAGTAGATAATTATATTATCCCTCCTTCTCCTCCCCTCCTACACGACTCAAACACACACTGTCTCCCTCTCTCTTCTTTTGTTAACCTATGTGGACTCATTCCCCTCTCTGTCGGTAAACCCTCCCTCCCTTCCCCACCGACTAGCCCTCCCTCATCCTCCCCATATTATTCCCCCTCCAATATGATTCACACAATACATACATACACACTTTCTCTCTATATCATCCCCATCTTCGATCACCCCTCACCTTCATCTCCTCCGATAATCCCTCCCTTACCCACCCTTCGGTCATCCTCTTCCCTCCAATTCCGGTCTCCTCTTCTCTCCCAAGCTCGCCGCCCCCTATTTTTCAGATCTGTTTCTCCTCCCCCTTATTTTTTTGAAACCTAATTGCAAATTATGTTTGTGAGTGTATGTATGTGTGTGCTTCTGGGTGTGTTTGTGTGCATATTTGGGTGTGTTTATGTAGTGGTGGCGGCGACGTAGGTGGTTGGTGTGGGTGTTTGGTTGCGGTAGTGGCAGTTGCGTCAAAATGGTGGTGTCCGACTGCTGGTGTTGGAATGGTGGTGTCGAGATGATGGTGTTGGACGGTGGTAATTGGTGGTTAGCAATGGTGATTGGCGGTAGTAAATGGTGGGTGAATGGAAGGTGGTGTTCAGTGTTGGTTATGGTGGTGAGTTTGAGCTTTGAAGAGATGATTTTTTTTGTTGTACATTTATATCAGATACAACAATGGCTGACGGCGATAATTTTGAAGATTATTACGATGAAGAAGATGGATTTCAAAGGTTAAAGGGAAACGAGGAAAATCTGAATCGAAAGCTAAATCAAAAAACCTCAAGCCTAAAAAGCCTTGAAATCCTAAAAGGCGATTTGATTGATCTTTTTATTTATTTTATTTTCTGTCTTTCTTTAATTATTGTACTTTTGAATTTTTAATAAAATTTAGGGGGCATTGCCCTTTTCGCCTTAAAAAAAAAAAAAAGATACAACAATTGCAAATAATAGTGTTGTTCATGTAATTATGTACAATACTTTATATTTGTTTTTCAATAGAAGTTTTTTTTTTTTATATACATTTTAATTAGTTAAACACAATCACACATAAATAATTTTCAACATAATCATATTTAAATAATTTTTAGTAAATAATATTGATAATATAAATATTAGACATTTAAATATATTATTACTTCCTTTTTTATATATCCAGTTTAACGTTTTTAGTTGCTTTATTATCTAAATTGAACAATGAGACTCACTTGTCATTATCACAACAAAAACTATCTACCCACTTTCTCTCTCCTACTTTATTTTTCATACTCGCAACATTTACTTTTTCTTAATTTCTGTGTAAAGTTAAACTAATAACTTTAAATTGAGACGGAGGGAGTAGTAAATAATATTTTTTTTAAAAAAAAATCATTACCATTATTTTTACATTTTAAAATGTTGTTATAATAAAATATCATTTTTTTTATATATAGGAATATGAATATTTTCTATTTTGGCTATTCAATTTGCAATAAAACAACAGTGAAAAAATTCTTGTTCAAAAACATCCTCCGTTAAATAACACGTGACTTACTTAACGGATTTCTAACAAAACTGGTTAAAAACCCTAACATGAAAAAAATTGACAACTTTAGAGCCTAAATTGATAATGGTGAAAGAACAGAGCCAACATTGTGAACACCCCTTAAACTTTAAGGCGCAAAGTGCAATTTCCCCATATTAATACATTGATGGTTACATAACTTGTTACATAAGTGGAAAACTCATTAACAGCCCTATCAGCTCAGATCTCCAGAAAACCATCCATTTATATCAGAAGCCCACTTCAGCATATCAGATTTTTTACTCTAGCAAGACTGTTTACTTAATTTTAACGCTTGACTTCCGTGTCATAACGAAACTAACTGCAACAACAGGGTTAACTCTCTTCTGAGTTTCAAAACGCAATCAGCCATCGCTAGTCAAGGTGAAGGCCAAAAGTACAACTATTAAAGCAAAGAAAATGGTTCCACCTGCAAACAACTGCATGGCTCTGTTCTTATTCTGGTCACTCTGGTTCTTAGTGCTGCTCAATTCCACCTCATTCAGGAGCTCTCGTATTTGCTCCAAGTCAGAATCTTTTGCAGCCTGGACAAGTTTACCCTGGATCTTCTCAAGCTTCTTTAACTTTCTAGCACTGGATGTATCTTTGTTTGGCCACAAGTAACCTGTCATTTTCCACAAGAGGATGCCTACGTAGATAGCCACAACGCAATCTACAGTATAATGATGACGTTCCCTTATTTCTCTTTGGGCACTGTGTATTACAAGTGTCCAGATAAATGCTGAGCTCAAACCTCCATAAGCTTCCTGCAGACACATGAAATAGCAAATTTCATTAACAAAATACACACTTTTTTCACTCCCTCCGTCCCAAAATTAATAACCATTTTGAATTTTAAGGGTCATTTTGAAAATGTTGATTTTTAATAGAAAAAAATCCTTAACATTCTTGCTATTCACTTTCAAAATTTTAGTTTTGCACAAATATAATGAACTATGAAAAAAATTGTAAAAAAAAAAATCATTCAAGGACAGTTTTTTGATGAAAATGTTTTAAAAAAGGACATTCAATTTGGAACAAAGGAAGTACACTATTTTATTTTTTGATGGGTATTTTATTAATAAATGACTTAATCTATTATAAGAGTGACACTTGAAAACGCATTTGGTGGGGATTGAACCCTCCCTTGACCTTTCATATGAAAATATGTCATTGAGCTAAAGCTCTTTGTCGAGTTTATTGTGACCTTGCGTACTATTCAATTATTACATATTGACCTTTGTGCTATCAAAAGGATCAAAGTAACCTACATGCTATTGATTAATTAATTAAAATAACCAAAATTGTTAATAAATGACTTATTTACCCTTGTTGTCCCAATTTTTTTTTCAAAAAAAAAATCCAAAAATGATTTTTTTTTTTTTTTTAATTTTTATTCCCCCATATCTCTCCTCCCAACCCATCCTCTTTCCCACCATCCCCAATCTGCCCACTACCTCTCCTTCCTCCACAACCACACATCCCCCTTTCAACTTCAACCGCCGCCGCCACCACCTTCAATCTTCATCCTTTGATTAATCACAATCTGACATTTTCGTGAATAACAAATCTCTTTAATTTAGAGAATTGTTATTCACCCCCGCACATTTACTTAATACCCCCGCATTACTGAGTTTACCTATACAAATTAAGACTACACCATTATTACTATTCTATCCTTTTAATCTCCTCAATAAACACCCACCTAAACTATCAAAAAATACGCTCACACCCACACCCACACCAACCCTCCTTCCATTTTTCAACAATCGGTAAATTGAGGAAACCCAGTTGAGAAATTGTTAGGAGAGAGATCCAAATACTCCAAGCTGGGACAATCAAACGCCGGCAAAGCTTCGGGGACGTTATTACCCTTCAATGACAAGTAGTTCAGCTGAGTGCAGCCGTTAGATAACACCCATTGAACCACGTTATCGCCGGACACAAAACTGCCGGAAAGGTCTATGGAGGAGATGTGGGAAAGGTTATTGCAGATGACGCCGGTGAAGGAGCATGGGTGGTTGTTTTGTACCCAGTTCTGGAGTTGTCCGGTAGGGTATGAAAGTGAGGATTTGAATGAAAGAAGCTTCTGGGTTTTACCACAGTGCCATTAATGGAAGCTGAAGAAGCTTGAGAAAAGAAGGTGAAGAGGAGGAGAAGGAGAGATGAAGTGGAAAGGAGATTCATGACGGAATTTGTGCAGTGGGTTATGGAGGATATTGGTGGTATTAGGATATTATTGGAGAAGCCATTGGAGGAGGTGAGTTTGTGAGTTTACAATTTCTCCCCAAATCAATCAGCCCTAACCCTTTCTCCTTCGGCGCCGCATTACCAACCCCACTCTTGCCACTTCTTTCTGATCTCTCCTCTCAGATATCAACAGCGGCCATACTCCATCCTCTCCGGCGCGAGCTGCAATTCGTCGGAACACTCAGCATCAACTCCGGCCGATCCAAGCTTCACCCATCAATCTCAAGTGCAACCCCCACCTCTACCCATTCGCGACCTCAACATCAATGGTGCTCAAATCCTAAGTCCGATTTTCTCTGCTGCTTTTCACTCTAATCTCATGTAATCAGCGCCGGTATAACTTCCTCCGATTTGGATTTGGGTAAATTAATTGGTTCAGATGAAGAGAAAGAAAAGAGAGAGGGAGATAGAAGATAGAACAATAGAAGGAGGTGATGATTGAAAAAGCCGGTGGAGCTTGTGCTCTTCAATGGTGGAATCGGCAATATAGAGAAAGGGACGAAGTTTTCAGATTATAGAGGAAAGGATTAGGTGTTCTTAGCCTAATTCATAATGTTGATTAATAAATTTGGGGCTAATTGGGTGGGGTAACCTCAATAAAACAAACAAAAAAAAAAAAATGAATAAAAGTTTCATTTTTTAATTTTTGGAAAAACAAATGGGACATCAAGGGTAAATAGGTAATTTATTAACAAAATACACAATGAATATTCAATGATTATAATCTCTCCTGAAATGGGGTGATAAATAATGAGAAAACAGAAAATAATGTTAGACCTACCGTCCATGCCATAGCTGTGAGAACTGCAACAAGCATGTGGCCACTATATAGAAGGTCATTACAGCCGCCGCTAGCTCTCTTGAGCAGATGGTACCATGCAGATTGTTCACTAGGAATAGGTCGCAGGAAATCAGCCAGGAAACTCATGAACCCCCAATCTGGCCGATACTCATCCATGTGTCTTGCACCATTATCTGAAACAGATCGACAAGATAATGCTAAGAACAAGCTATCTATGAAACAAGCTTGCTTAAAATAATATTATGACAGCTCCAAAGTAAAAACTGATTATCTGCTAGGAGTATATAAATTCAACACCTACTTTAGTACCTTGATGTGGACTGTTTGTAGCTCTGTAGGAAAATCGGATTTCAACAGCCTCAATGATATAAATCTTCTTTATTAAATGCTCTGGCCAGGACAAAGGAGAACATTTTCTTGGTTGTGTGCTTTTTTGCTTTTTAAAGCACTTTGGATTAATATGGAGGATATGGATATAGATTCGACTTGGACTAAGATGGTACATACCATAAAGGAGGTGGCGAAAGAAGTCCTTGGAGAATCTAGAGGAAATGGGCCACCAAGTAAGGACACATCATGGTGGAACGAGGAAGTAAAACAAGCAATAAAGGGCAAGCGAGAATGCTACAAATTATTGGGGAAATGTAGGAGCGACGAGAACTATGAGAAGTATAAGGAAGCTAGAAGAGATGCTAAGAAAGCAGTAAGAGACGCAAGAGCAAAGGTGAATCAGAAACTTTATGATAAGTTGAATACAAAAGAAGGGAAAAATGACATCTACAGACTCGCTCGTATGAGGGATAAGAGGACACGAGATATTGGGACGGTTAAATGTGTGAAAGATGTAGACCGAAGAGTTTTAGTCGGGGATAAAGAGATAAAAGATAGATGGAGTTCGTACTTTGATAACTTGTTCAATGGCGGTCAAGAGCAGGATGTTGGAGATTTAAATATCTCTTCGAGTGTGGTTAATCGAGATTTTATGCGGAGAATTCGAAAGATTGAAGTGAAAATGGCAATGAAAAAGATGAGATTGAAGAAAGCCGTTGGACCGGATGGTATACCAATTGAGGTTTGGAGATGTTTCGGGAAGAGGGGAGTAGATTGGTTAACAACGCTATTTAACAAGATATGGAGAGTTAACACAATGCCATTGGAGTGGCGGAAGAGTACTCTGATCCCTTTGTATAAGAATAAAGGTGATGTCCAAGATTGTGTCAACTATCGGGGGATCAAACTAATGAGCCATACTATGAAACTTTGGGAAAGAGTGATTGCACAAAGGCTGAGAAAAATTGTGGATATTTCGGATAACCAATTTGAATTTATGCCAGGAAGATCGACTATGGAGACAATATATCTTATGAGACAAACCATGGAGAAATATCGGGATCAAAAGAAAGATTTGCATATGGTTTTCATTGATTTGGAGAAGGCGTATGATAAAGTGCCAAGAGAGGTACTTTGGTGGGCATTAGCAAAGAAGGGTGTTTCAAAGAAATATATTGATATTATCAAGGACATGTATAATGGAGTTAGTACTTGTGTACAGACTAGTGTTGGGAAGACTGAAGAGTTCCCTATAAAGATTGGAGTGCATCAAGGTTCCGCACTTAGCCCCTTTCTTTTTGCTTTGATAATGGACGAATTGACGAGATCAGTCCAAGATGATATACCAAAGTGTATGCTGATCGCAGATGATATTGTGCTGATTGATGAGACAAGAGAGGGTGTTGAAAGTAAATTGGAGTTGTGGAGACACACTTTGGAATCTTGAGGTTTTCGATTAAGCAGAAGCAAGACTGAATATTTGGAGTGTAAGTTTAGCAGAGTTGGAAGTAGGGAGGCAGGGGCGGTCACATTTGATGGAAATATTATCCAAGCTTCTGAGTTTTTTCGCTATCTTGGATCCATTATTCAAAAGGATGGAGAATTAGATGGAGATGTGGCTCATAGGATTAAAGCAGGTTGGTTGAAGTGGAGGAGTGCTACAGGGTTTCTATGTGATCGCGGCATGCCCAATAGATTAAAGGGAAAATTCTACCGCACGGCAATTAGGCTGGCATTGCTTTACGGCACCGAATGTTGGGCCGTGAAACAGTGTTACGTGCATAAGATGAATGTGGCGGAGATGCGTATGCTTCGATAGATGTGCGGTCATACAAGAAAGGATCGATTGGGGAATGGGTGATCAGAGGTAAAGTAGGAGTTGCGCCCATTGAGGATAAAATGAGGGAAAATCGTCTAAGGTGGTTTGGACATGTGAGAAGGAGACCGAGTGATGCACCGGTTAGGAGGCCGGAACAGTGGAGAAATGATAAAATGGCGAGGGGTAGGGAAAGACCCAAACAAAATTGAATTAGAGTAATTGAAAATGATATGAGTTTACTTGAAGTGGATGAAAGTATGGTGTTGAAGAGGCGGAGCGAGGGCAAAATCCGTGTAGGGGGGTTGATTTTTTTATTTTTTTTTTTATTTTATTTTATTATTATTTTTTTTCACGATGACATATGAGGATTCATGTTAGCCGACCCCAAATTATTTTGGGACTAAGGCTTTGTTGTTGTTGTAAAGCACTTTGGATTAAATAGTTCAGACTTTGCTTCTATATTAGCTGAAGGCGTGGATGGTTAACTGATTCCTTTCTTTTCTTTTTTCTTTTACAGCACTTAAATATTTACTAGATCAGACTTTGCTTCTATATTAGCTGAAGGCATGGACGGTTATCTGACTCCTTTTTTAGAAACACGGTATTTATTTTGGGACAATTAGGCCCCGTTTGTTTCCAGGAAAATGGGAGGAAAACGTTTTCCGGAAAACGTTTTCCCCATTTTCCGGTGTTTGGTAATTTTCCGGAAAACGTTTCCCCGTTTTCCCCGAAACATGTTTGTTTTCCGGAAAACGTTTTCTCATTTTCCGGTGTTTGGTAGTTTTTCGGAAAATGGAGAAAATGTTTTTCGAAAAACATTTTCCGCCGTTTCTAAGGAAAACGTTTTCCGGATTTTTCCTAAGGAAGTTGTTTTCCGGAAAATGGTGTAAAAAAAGTGGATGGATAATATTTTAATAATAATAATAATAATAATAATAATAATATTAATAATAATAATAATAATAAAATAATAATAATAATAACAAAATAATAATAAAATAATAATAATAATAATAAAATAATAATAAAATAATAATAATAATAATAAAATAATAATAATAATAAAATTATAATATTAATAATAAAATAATAATAAAAATAGAATAATAATAAAATAATAATAATAATAATAATAATAATAATAATAATAAAATAATAATAAAATAATAATAATAATAATAATAACAAAATAATAACAAAATAATAATAAAATAATAATAATAAAATAATAATAAAATAATAATAACAAAATAATAATAAAATAATAATAATAATAATTTTCCGAAAAACATCTTCATTTTCCGGAATTTCCTATTTTCCCCATTTTCCTAAGGAAGTTGTTTTCCAGAAAAACATCTTCCTCATTTTCCGGAAAACGTTTTCCACATTTTCGAAAAACGTTTTCCTTTTTCGAAAAACATTTTCCAGGAAATCATTTTCCGAAAGTTATTTTCCCCGAAACAAACGGAGCCTTAGTTGCAAAATATCTAACCATCAACCATGACGATGACTGAAAGCAAGAGAAGATTTCTATATACTATTAGAATAATGAGGGTTAGACGAAGTCAATCAAAACATGGAAGAGAAGAATTGAATTGAAAGACTCAATTGATTATGATGCTAGAGATACATATTTATAGGTTACAATGAGGAGGTAGTCTCCTAGAAGGAGAAGGTTTCTAATTCCTAGAAGGAAAAGGTTTCTAATCTAATACAAAGATTTAGTTTCCTAATCTAATACAAAGATTTAGTTTCCTAATCTATATTAACAATATATACTTGAATATAATATAATGATATTATATTATATTCCTAATATGCCCCCGCAAGATGGACGTTCTTTGGATAAGTCCAATCTTGGAGAGTGATGAGATGAACCGGGTTTGATGATGAGTTGAAGATGTGTTCTCGGACATGTGTGGTGTCGGATGTGGTGTCGTTCCTCGCGTCCGAGGTGGTGATAGGTTGGTGCATGACCATTTCGGAGATGATGGGGTTGTGGTGATAGGCGTATGACGGCCGAGAAAAGGTTCGGGCTTACGTATGATGGCCGAGAAAAGATTCGGGCTTACATTTGATGGCCGAAAAAGGTTCGGGCTTACGTATGGTGGCCGAAAAAGGTTCGGGCTTACGTATGATAGCCGAAAAAGGTTCGGGCTTACGAAGGGGAGAAGTAATACTCAACGTTAAATTGAGAAAAAAATTATGAGGAGGAGAAATAATACTCAACGTTAAATTGAGATAAAAAAAAATTATGAGGGGAAGAAATAATACTCAACGTTAAATTGAGATAAAAGAAAAATTGAAGAAGAATGTTTGAATAAGGAGGGTTTTGGCAGTAATGGGTTTACCTTGGTGTAGTAGAGGTGTTTGGTTGAAGGGTGTGTTTCCGTGAGATGTGGTGAAGGGGTTGTGGGAGAGGTTTTGCTGAGTAGTTTAGGGAAGAAGGAGGGTGGTGTTTTTGTTGATTGATGGCAGAAATAAGGGTGGTGATGACAGTAGGGTTTTTGCCAAGGTTGAAGGACGGTGGGGTTTTGGTGTTTATGGCGGAAGCAAGGTGGTGAGGGTGTGGGGCGGCTTAGGGTTTTGCCACTAGGGTTTCGCGGATAAGTTCTTCTATGGATCTTAATGCTCTGATACCATATTAGAATAAAGGGAGAGAGACGAAGTCAATCATACATGGAAGAGAAGAATTGAATTGAAAGACTCAATTGATTATGATGCTAGAGATACATATTTATAGGTTACAATGAGGAGGTAGTCTCCTAAAAGGAGAAGGTTTCTAATTCCTAGAAAGAAAAGGTTTCTAATCTAATACAAAGATTTAGTTTCCTAATCTAATACAAAGATTTAGTTTCCTAATCTATATTAACAATATATACTTGAATATAATATAATGATATTATATTATATTCCTAATATATACTCCCTCCGTCCCTAAATGAATGTCGGAATTTTTTTTCAAATTTTCTCTTATATACATGTAATATAGATGAAGTAAAAAGTTTTAAAAATGATTAGGACATACCATACACCATATCCTGACGAATAATCTGGCTTATTGCAGTTGAGTCTGTAGCATAAGGGACATAATATTTTTGTGCCCAACGATGAGGATATGCAGGGACATCAAACCGAGAAGATGCACACCAAGGCCTAGGTGATGGAAGAATTGTAGTAGCAAAACTTATGGCCCGCAATAGCCGTCCAACACCCATGGTAAATATGTACCTTGCTCCTATACCAAGACCAGGAGCTTCTATGGAATCGAATAGCACAGAGAAAGCTAACATTACAAACAACATTAGATAGTGGTGTAGCCCAATAATACGAGCTCTTAGTATATCGACTATTGCTTGAGGAAGTCTCTCATTTAATGACAACAGTAGCCACTGTCCAGTATCAGGAAGAGGAGGGGTGCCCCTGCCAAATTTAGAAAACTAATCAGATTTCCAGGGGCATAAGTTTTGACTAAGCAAAAACTTGAGGACTTGGGGAAGATTACGGCAGGTGAAGCATAAAAAAGTTGAGATGATTTAAGTACGATAAGTTGAGATGTTGCTCTACATCAATAGCTGAAACTATTAAATATCAATTTGCACATTACTCTCTCGTCGACCATAAATATTTCTTCATTATTCAAACTAAAAAAACAAAAGCAAATGAGAATGAGAATGAGAATAATGGTGGATTCATGTATGTCATAATCATACGGGTGTCCCGTACCTTAAAGTAAAAAGTGTTCAAACACATTGTTAGCCAATGTATACCATGTAACCATGGGAACCATTAGATTTCGGCCCTCACCAATATAGGTTGCTTCTCTAGGATGCGTACGTGCACCAATATTTGTGATATCCCCCTTCCACATTGGAAATATGTGGGAATTTGATGAGATATATAGAAGACCCATATTTCAGAATCTTATACAAAATTAACGAACTGAAGCATACGAGACATCTGTATCACAGAGCTAACACCCAATTGATCTTCTTTGAGCTACAGGTGTCCACTTGTTTGGGCCCTAAACTGTATTCCATGATCACTCCCAATATCCCACCCCATGGCATCCTTCCCATGCAACTACTTTCAATCAGTAAATCAATGGACTACATACAGAAGCAATGTGCTCCAGTCGACAGATTCTGAAGAGCTCAAACACTTCTGAAGTCACTGAAACAGCAGCCATCCATCTCCAATATAATGAAGACATATTCCTTTCAACTTCTATATCATCTTCATAAAGCATGCAAGTTCTTATCAGATATAAAGTAGAAGTATCGAATAGACATAGCTAGACGTATAATCATGCGATCTATGGGTTCATCAATCCACGAAAATCCAGGAAAAAGCAAGGGTTTCTTTCTTTGTGGCCCCTCCGTGGGGACAAGAAGACCCTAGCCCCGAGCAGAGGGGTAAAAACTGGTTAAAACCTACGTTTCTTCCGATTTATCACTATGTCAAATAGGTGGACGACATTTATTTCTTGGTTACAGAAATTAACTTTATTGTTCACATTGCCATATAAAAACAATGATCATACGACTGAGTCTACAATAACTTCCTTTTACCCAATAACACAAACACGGTGTGAAAGCTGCACCAAATAATTCAAACAAAAGTCGCACATTATTCAAAATTACTCCCTTCCTTCACCTTTTGAGAAGCTTCTCTCTCTTTTGAATATCCCAATAGCCATTTTTTTTCAAAGACCAAGCTTAAAAAAGGTTTCCAACTATAACAACATTCGTTACGGGGTTAAACAAAAACATCCCTTTACGACACAGACACACTTTAAGGATCCAATTTTGAAGAGTTTATGCTTGAGGATTACTATATTTATTCCATACATAATTGGGAATACAAATGAAAAGTTTCCTAAATCGGAATATTTGAAATGCCCCCTTAGGGAAAATGCCACTGTATGTCTTTTTCACACATCATTGTTATCATAAGTCACTTCTGGTATAACTGGTATAAATTTAGAGTAGGTCTAGGGAGAAACGCGTTTCTCCATAAGTTATGGAGAAACGGGTTTCTGGATATCCAGAAGCTTTAGGATTGATATCCAGAAGCTTTGGGACGGATATCCAGAAAAAAGATTTGAGACCAAATCCAAGGCCAAGACCAAATTTCTGATCTGGATATCACTTTCACAAGGTTCTGGATATCCAGAACATTGAATATGGATATCCAGAAGCCTTAAAACTTATATCCAGAAGCCAATTCTAAATTTCTGGATATCACTTACATAAGGTTCTGGATATCCTTTCAAAGAGTTCTGGATATCCAGAAGCTTTATAATTGATATCCAGAAACTTACAAAATGATATCCAGAAACATTTAATAAATTTCTGGATATCCTTTCAAAAGGTTCTGGATATCCTTTCAAAAGGTTCTGGATATCCAGAAAGGAGAAGGCAAGCTCAATCCAAACAAACCCAGAAATTTTGAAGCAAAGAAAACAAAAGTTGATGCACAGAGTAGGAAATAAGCTATGATTAGATCAATAAAAGCACCCACAAGACCTAGAAAGGTCCAATAATGCATAGGCTGCCTGCCATCTCCCAAAATAAACTTAAATTTCTTCCAATACCCAGAAATTTGTGTCGATTCTTTAAACAGAAAAGTAAATAGGAATGGATTTAATCAATCAAATCAACAAAGGGGGTGGAAAAAGAAATCACCAATCAAGAAACTCAAAAAGCAAAAATGTTTTTCCTTGTCGTTTGATCTGTGTAGGAAATGATGGGTTCATAGGAGAATGAAATTGGATTGTTGAAACAGGGTTTAATTTGAAAACGAAAGGGGTCGTCGGGTGGTATGGCAGGGACAGGACGCCGGAGGGGAGGAATCGAGCGGGAGAAGGGGATTATGGTTGCTTCTGCTGAGTATTTGTCGGGATTGGTTGAATTTGGGTCCGTATCCATTGTTTGGGTTTTAGGGAAGGGAAACTGGTAGTGGTGAAAGGGAGCCGTGTCCCGTAAAGAAAAAACCCGCTTCTCCATAAATTATGGAGAAACACGTTTCTCCCTAGATTTTGTGAGAAACACGTTTCTCCCTAGATTTTGTGATAAATTTATGCATCTAGAATCTGCTTTTGACCAAATAAATACAAGTACTTAACCAAAAAGGTAGACCAATTTTAGCAAATTCTTGACCTTATACACTTCTTAATTATGTCTTCATTACAAGCACAAGATACAATGGTAACTTATACGGGATCCATATTTTTGTCACAATCACAGTTCCTAAAAGGCAATAACATTAATTGATTTACCAAACTATGACTTTCCAAATTAGACAAAAAAAAAAAAAAGAGTCGGGATTAATTAAATAGCAATAAATGCATCAATCTTAAGCTAAAATTCCAACAACGAGCTCATAAGATCAGATAAAAAATCACTCCATTAGCTAAAAACCAAAACAAATACGTCTGCTATAATATACCTATGCCAATCGAGGCCAAGGACGGCGGTGACGGACCGCACGGACACCATTTCGAATAGGAGAGCGGAGAGCAAGAAAAGTATGGCGGCGATGAATACCAGTGCAGATCGGAGCTCGATGGACCAGTATTTGTAAAAGGGGACTCGAACAATGGCTAAAAGAGCTAGTAATGTCCATAGTACTGGCTGGAGCCGCTCGTGCCATGTCGGTGATATGTGGCGGAGATAGTCTACTCCGATGTATGCAATAGCGGCCAAACCGAGGCCGCCGCCTTTGTTTCTAAAGATCGCCGGCAGTGACGGCGACGGCGATGAGCTGAGAGTCATGCTGTTGGTGTTGGCAATAAATGGATCATTTCGCGATTGCTTCTTGTTTTGATATGGAAAGTGGTTGCAAGTTAAGGATCTTAAATACATACAATCATACTTAAAACTTAACATATACCATTTTAATACAAAAATTAAAGTTAATTTTATTTCTGAAAATAAATAAAAATATTTAGAAAAAACGTGTTTTGGATTTTCCCGTTTGTCATGGGTTCCAGGTTTAACAAAGTGTCGATTGCGTAATGTAGCAAAGTCTTTAGTGAAAAAGTGTCGATGCAGGTTTAACAAAGTCTTGGAGTTTTATACGGGCACTTTTATATACATGAACTGGCTCTCAAAAACACAAGCACTGGCATTCAAAAACACATGGACTGGCATTCAAATACACATACACTGGCACTCAAAAACACATACACTGGCACTCAAATTCCCATCTATTTGTTATACACTGGCATTAATATTCTATTATACTGGCATTTCAAAAAACATGCACTGGCACTCGAATTAACATGTACTGACACTCGAATTAAAATGCACTGGCACTCAAATTAAGTTTGCTGGCTCTCAAAAACATAAGAACTGGCATTCAAAAACACATACATTGACATTTGAAAACTAATAAAATGGCACTCAGTTTTTGTGTATGCGAGGACCTGAAATGGAATCAACAAATTGACTTGACCATGAATGAAGAGCTGGGTGAACTTAATAACTGGAATTTTGATGAAACTTTTTGGCTTTTCATTGCTTTGAGCCATTTTTCACACACATACACACACTGTAAAGATGATACCGTCACTCCGGCGACGGTAGAAGAATATACGTAAAGCAACTCACAATGATATTTATAGAAAAGGACAGACAATTATTGAAAATTAGTCATGGCGAAATTTGTTTATCATTCACGTGGAATTGGTTGTTGATTTGGGGATAGCAGATGACGGTGATGGGCAATTGTGGTTAGAAGTAAGGTCGCCGGCGAATGGTTTTGGGGGAGAACTGTTATTGCGTCTAGAGAGAGAGAGAGTTTGCGGGTAGAGAGAGAGAGAGAGAATGGGTCGTCTGTGTGTGTTCGTTCTAAAAACACGTTTTTTGTTAAGCTTAGAAAAAACGCGTTTTTTACAAGTTTTTGACTAAAATGGAGGGATTATTTTTTTGTAATCCAATTAATAAGCCAGGCGAATAATAAAATTTATATCCTCTCCCGGAAAAAATAATCTTATTTATTTTTCCGTAATCAACTCAACAAAGCAAAATACTTGTAAAAAAACGCGTTTTTTGTTAAGCTTAACAAAAAACGTGTTTTTCACCCGCGGTTCAATTTAATGGACGGTTCATACGCTTTTCCGGTCCGATTCAATTTCTCACTGTGTATTTGATTTTTGATTTCCTCATTTGTGCTCTTCAATTCGATTTCTCGTATTTTCATCATCTCCGAGCTGTTGCGACGTATCAATTTCCACCGAGTTTCATCATCTCCGAGCTGTTTTTATTCGTGTTTTTACTTGTTATCCGACATTATGACCGGCCAATCCAAAGAAATCAGGAGCAAGCAGCGTAACGAAGGTATAATTTTACTTGTTTTCATTTATATTGTTCTTCGATTTCAAATCAGTTGCACTGGTACTTTAGAAAACACAAGCAAACATAAGCAATTGTTGGCTCTATTGAAACCCTAAATATAAGCAAACATAAGCAAATGTTGGCTCTATTGAAACCCTAAATATGGCACTTTGAAACCGTTGCACTGTCACATTTACTTGCACTTGCACTATCGAAACAGTTGCACATTCACATTTAATTGCAAACATAAGCAAATGTTGGTACTATAGATAACACTGGCTCTTTGAAACCGTAACGCTGGCACTTTCAAACCGTAAGACTGGCACTTTGAAACCATAAAACTGGCACTATGAAACCATAACACTGGCACTTTGAAATCATAACACTGACACTTTGAAATCATACTGCTGGCACTGATGTAATGTTTTTTGATATTTATTTTCAATTCTATCAAAGCGTAAAAGAGTTGTGGATGATGATGATTTTGATATCACTAGTAAGAGGCCTAAAGGGGGTGATAAATTTGAGCATTCGTGTACTCCCAAAAGACTCATTGAGCTCTGTTTAACTCCAGACCAGAAGAGAGATGTTAGGGCTATTGGATTTGGATCTTTGTTGAGTCTTGAGGTTAAGGTATTGCCGCTTAGGCTTATTCAGTTTCTTTTTGATAGATTTGAACCAATAACAAGGATACAATAAATCAATTCATCAGAGAAATATGTTATTACAACATCAGATGTTTATGATATATTTTGTCTACCTAGGAATGTTGCAAAGTTTAAGATAAATCGATCATCCAGCACAAATATGGAATTGAGAAATCGATATTTTGAGGAATTTGGGCATACTAAAGATGGTCTTCCTGCCTATAAATTTTTGGAACGCATTTCTGAGTTACATCAAGGTGGGGATGAATTTAAACGCTTGTTTGTGCTATTTGTTGTTGGAATTTTTCTTTCCCCAGTAGTTACAAAAACAATTGATGTGTCACTGCTAAGTATTGTAGAAGACGTTTCACAGATAAGCAAGTTTGATTGGTGTCAATATGTTTTGGACAAATTATGTGAGGGTGTATCGAGATTTAAGAATAAAAAAAAGAATTCAAAAAACTGTAGTGGATGTGTTATAGTGTTGGTGATTGCTTACCTTCAAAGATTTCCATTTCAAGGGGTGAAAGAATCAATTGTTCTCCCTTTGATTAATCATTGGAATGCTGAAAAATTCAAAGTGAGGATTGATTCCGAAGTGAAAGTTGACAGGGGGAAATTAATTTTTTATGGACAGCATGTTTATCCTATAAGTAGGGTTGAAGACGATTTTGTGGAGGAAGTACCCAGTGATTTTGTGGAGGAAGAATGTATTCCGTTAAGGATTGAAAGTGCCGCAAAGGAAAGAAATGCAGAGTCAAGCAATGTAAGTATTGTCACTATTTATTACTTACACTGGTACTTTGAATTTCTTATGCTGGCACTATTGATTACTTACACTGGCACAATGAATAACATGTACTGGCACTTAAAATACACACACTGGCACAAATTTTTGGCTGCTCTGGCACTATTGATTACTTGGACTGGCACAATTGCAATCTGAAACTGGCACAATTGAACTCATTCTTACTATTTTTCATTGATGTAGGCTGCTAAGGAGTCATGAGATATATTGAGGAAGGACCTTGATAATGCTGTCCATGCTCACATCGAAAGACTTAAATGTATCAAGAAAGATAAGGAAAAAAATGCAGCAGATGAGACGGGGGAAGAGAAAGAGAATGAGGGGAATGGGGAGGGGGAGGGGGAGGAAGTAGAAGATGATATTTTTAACGAGGAATATTTTTCTGAGGTTGACAATATTGTTTCAGACATTTTGAAGACAACAAAAGCTGACATGGGAAAGATAAGAAAAGGTTCAATTCCATCATTTGACCTTTTATCTCAGGTATCTAGTGAGGAAAGAAGAGAACATACAGAGCAGAAAGAACAGGAATTTAATGAGATTTTTCGGGAGACAGATGATGATGATGATGAACAGATTGTTAGAGATGTTGATAACATTATTGCGAATATAAATGAGAGCAGCTTTATGAGTTGTTATGAGATGTTGAATGTAGGGTGCACAGTGGACTGTGGGGAAGCTAACGAGGAATTTGTATATTGTTCTCGGTTTATGAACAACAACGCTGATGTCTTGCGACCGATGTTGAAGCTGAGAAAGGAGGCTGTTGAAATGTGCATGTCTACACACTTTTCAAGAAATTTGAAAGAGTAAGCTATAAATTTATCAATACCCAAACAATGACACCTTTTATGAATGTATACACTTGTACGTAAAAGCATTACTAATTTATTTTTCTTTTACAGCAGTTGTGATCCTATTTATACAATGTTCCATAGCTTAACGCTTGAAGATATTTTTAGTCTGGATGAAGACACGGAAATAACTTCAAATACTATTGATTGTTGGGCTATACTTCTTAATAAGATGGAGCGAAAGTCTGGTAGAATGAAGAAGTTTATGTTTGAGCTTAGTCATCATGTAAGTTCTTTATCTATGATGCTAGTACATTCAAAAATTATATTATCTATGATTGTTTGTTAATTAAATTATATTTGTGTGCATTTTTAAATTTGATGTTATTAATGTGTTATACAGGTTGCTTGGATTCAACGTACAACGAAGAGTTCTCCCGATGTTATATCAAAAGCTGGAAAAGAAAAAGCACTGATAGTTTAAAACATTGAATTGATATTAATTTTGATGATGCTGAAGAAGCTGATTTGAGTGTAGTTAAATTGGTATGCATTGTCATTTTATACATACATGTACTGGCACTTATTAATCAATACACTGGTATAAAAGATCACTTGCACTGGCAGTAGAAAACAATTGATGATGCCACTGTGAAAATATAATACTGACACTTTCAAACAATTGATGCTGGTACTTTCAAACTCTGATGCTGTGATGTACCCGATTTTTTTTGAAAATTAACGGAATCGCCACGCCGTTTTTAGTTTAGGGCCAAAACTTTGAAAAATGCCCAAAATGAGAGAAGTGAGTTCGGAGGTCACGTTACACTCCGGGAAGAACGTTTGGCATTCACCCGGAATGCCTCGTACGACGAGTCTTCCTCACTTGAAACTTTTTGTGGTGTGTGTATGTGTGTTTTGAATAAAATATACTAAAATAACTTGTTTGAAAATAACGCCGCTTCAAAAGGGGGTCTAGCATAAAATTGAGAAAAGAGATGCATACTGGAAACTAGAAGTTGAAAACTCCTTCTAACACATAAAATATGTTTCATGAATTTTTGTATGATTTTAGAGTCAACATTTGGCACTCAAAAGGTTCCATGAGTTTAAACATCAAATCTGCCAGAGTAGAAAAAAAAAGTGTACACCTGATTTTGAGACGGCTTTAAAGGCTTTGAAAAGTAGAAATCTCAATAAAGTCAAAGAATGAAAGTTGTTCAAAACATCTTTAATATGACAGATATAAAACAGTTTATTAATCGGAAAAAGTTTGATAGGTTAAAACCTTTTTGGAACTTCAGATCAGAAAACAGTATTTTCGAGGACTGATGAAATAAGCTTTAGCAAATAAATGAAAAGAGGTATTTAAATTCACTGGAAAAATAAGATAAAAATATGTATAAAAACCTACAAATGTTAGATACAAAATCTCTCTTTTGACTTTCATTAAATTCCCACGTTTTATATGCCCAAAAAATAAGACAATGAACAAAGATCATAAGTAAATGTTGCTGGACAGCAACATAGCATGGAGAAAATAATCCTAAAAACTCAATCTAAGCACGGAATAAAGATTTAGGCCAAGTTATGTCAACTTTTAGGACAAAATCCCTAAGGGATCACATCCTTAATACAAAGGATGATCATCCTTGGGATTAAAGTCCAAGTGTATCACTTATAACTCCAAAAAGCCAAATGTAAGTCTTAATGATGGTCATCCATGAAATGAACTCCAAGATAACCATCTTAGACTAGGAGAAAAAGAAAGAACAAGAAATATAAACAATATAAAACTCTTAAGATGATCATCCATGAAAATTAACTCCAAGATGATCAATCTTTGGTCAAAGGGACAAAGGGAAAGACTAGAAAATTAAAGGACAAGAAAAGAGACATAAAAGTAAAATATAAGCCACTTTGAGAATCATCCATGGAGATGAACTCCATGGATGATCATCTTGGGCTAAGGGACAAAGGGAAATAATAAAATACTAACAAGTCCAAGATCTCCATAACCTTCTATCCCTAGAACACTAATAAATATGTTCATCTTAAGGATTAGAGAGGTTGGATCATTTCTTAGAATTGGATCCATGGAGATAATAGTAGATCTACATTATATAGACAATAAAATCAAGATCCAAGAACAATAAAGAGAAATTTAAAGATTTAAGGGTAGAAGGAGATTTTACCAAAATAAAATGGTTTAGATCTATCTTCTTGGGTTGGAGTTTTGTTTGTAGGAGAGAGACTAGTGTGTGAACTAGTGTGTGTAGGAGATTTTTTAGAGAGAGACTAGTTTGTGAACTAGTGCGTGTAGGAGATTTTTAGAGAGAGACTAGTGTGTGAACTAGTGTGTGTAGGAAATTTTTTAGAGAGAGAGAGAGGATGAGAGTAGAGTTTTTGGTAGGATAAAATGTGTGTGTTGTTGAAATGGGTAGGATGATCATCCTTTATATAGGAGGGTAAGAAAGCCTCTAGAATTACTTAGTCTATGAGCAAAATTTGGGATAATACCCAAAGGGTCCTCATAATATCTAAAATTCCATAAAAACTCGACTGCATACCCGAAAGGTCCCTAGAGAAATCTGAAATTCCTGAAAAGTCCTATTTTGTCAAAAGTTGTCTTTTCTTCACTTCGAAAGATTCCTTTTGTGCGTTTAATGGGGTGCGATTCAGATTGGGGTACTTACAGTAGCCCCTCGACGACGGTACTTTCGAAGGAAGTGGGGTCGTCGACAAAAGTGAGGATCCCAATCTGGCGAGCTACCTAGATGGGCAAGGAGGTGACCAAAGTGGTCGGATGGCTGGACCCTTTTAAAGAATTCCTACGTATCCCATGTGGGAATCAAGCCGGTCGTAGTTCAGGTCTTTCGACTATCTTCATACGTTGACCCTAGAGTGACTATTTTGAGGTGTCAACTCCGGGGTGAGCGAAGTTCTACGGTCGGTTCTTTGAAAGAAACTCTGCTGGGGATAGAAAATGACCATTTTGGTCTGATGGCTAGAGTTGTATATCCACACCGCTGGGGAAAGGAATGACCATTTTGGTCTGATGGCTGAACCTATGGTAGGATATCTACGTATCCTTAAGAGGAATCAAGCCGGTCGTAGTTCGGGTCTTTCGACTATCTTCAGACGTCGACCCTAGAGTGACTATTTTAGGATGTCAACCTGGTAATGACTTCGGTTTGTCGAATCAGAGAATGATTGCGGTTTATTGCTTTCCTCGTATTTTGTCTGCGATCTTTTGTGTCGAAACTGTCTTTTTTTGATGATTTGCTGTATCGGAACAGTCTTCTTTCGTGTTTCTGTTTCAAACCGAAGTGATAGCGTTTAGGTGCCTCAAGCCTTAGTGATAGCGTTTAGGTGCCTCAAGCCTTAGTGATAGCGTTTAGGTGCCTTAAGCCTTAGTGATAGCGTTTAGGTGCCTCAAGCCTTAGCGAATGATGATCCGGAGGTATCAGCCTAATGAGGATTTACCATTTTGAAACGGTCTCCTTCGACGGTTCGTATCCTTACGTTGAGGACGGACTCTGTGGGGATAGACAGTCTTTTGGTGGACTTCATTTGAAGGGATCGTCTAACGTTTGCTGCCGTGGATGGAAACGAGGAAAGAAACGGGATTCCGTTAGCTTTCGTCGGGGATGAACCTAAGTTGAGGTTTAGTATGAACCTAAATGGGGGCTTAGTTCAGGAGAATGATCCTAAGTCGAGGTTCGGTTCAGGAGTATGAACCTAAATCGAAGTTTTGTACCTGAGGGAGACTATTTGAAGGCGTTCTCGCTGGGGAAGATTCGAGCTTACGATAACTACCGGGGAAAAGGGTGACCGTGTTGGTCAAGTGGCTGACCTATGGTAGGCTACCTACGTATCCCGGATGGGAATCAAGCCTTGTTCGAAAGCTGCTGGGGATGGTCTTCTTTGTCGAGGGCTCACTTCATCACCGCAGACTTTCTAGGTTGCTGAGGATGTACTTTGTCGCGTGTTCAACACCATAGACTCACTAGGTTGCTGAGGACGATTTTTGCGAAGGTAGGGGTTGAAAATGAGGAAGGGAATGGGCTTCCGTTAAGTTTTGTTGGAGGAGACGGGCTTATGTTGAAGGTCACATCGAAGGTGTGGGCTTTGGACAAAATAGGCGGTTGTGATAAAATTGATTGAGGGACGGCGGATGATCCCGCGTGCGTATCGAGGGAGACATGAAGAATTATCCCACAAAACGGAAGTGGGCGTGGAGAAGTATTTCACAAAACGGAAGTAGTTCCTTCGGGTTGTGCTAATGTGCGAAGGGTGATCAACCTAATAGGGACAAGTCTGGAAGCATTTTGACCTGAAGGAGAAGTTTGGTTGAGTTTGCATCTTGTGAGTGATCGTCGACCTTGTGGAAGTTGTTGAACTTGTATTCACCTAGTGATGTGTACGCAGCGGAATATTTTAAAGAGACTCGCCTAATCGAATCTCAAATGAGACTTTCCAAAGAAATCTCAGTAACAAAGTTATTTAGACTTTGAGAATAATAACCGAAAGGGACACAATTGCAAAGCAATAATTTGATTATAATAAACTTGAATGATTTACAAATGAATGAATGAAGTATTTATAAACCTATGTTACAAATGTATTTGATGAAAAGACACAACATTAATCAGTATGACTTTTGGCGAACAACCACAAATATTTAATCAGTATAACTCTTGGTGAATAGCCACGAACATGAAACAACACCATTCAGGAAACCCTCGGTCGAGGCATGGACAAGACTCGGTCGAGCAACCAATATCAATCCAAGAGACACAACCCTTCCAGGAACAGCACGGCCGAGTAGAAGAAATGACACGGCCGAGCAACAGCTTTGGCTCGGCCGAGCAAATGTCTTGACTCGCCCGAGCAAATGATCTTTCAATAACCCAGTTTCTGTCGTCGCTCCCTCGGCCGAGGCAAGGAACAGCTCGGCCGAGCACTTCTGCATCAACTTTGTTTTGTTTTAAACATCAGTGATTTCAAATGTGATGTTCTCTTGGTCCCCAAGTGGTTCTGCTTCAACACGATCTACATCATACTCCCCCACTTTAAAAGGATTCGTCCCCGAATCTATGTCATCATAAAGAGGTTCATCCGGGTAAAATGCAACTAAATCCGCCACATTAAAAGTTGGGGAGATATTCCATCCAGTTGGTAATTCTACAACATAAGCATTGTCGTTGATTTTCTGAATAATCTTGCAAGGGCCAAGTTTCTTGTGATGTAGCTTGTTATATGTTCCTTGAGGGAATCTCTCCTTGCGTAGATAAACCATCACCATGTCACCTACATTAAAGATCTTCAAACGACATCGCTTGTCTGCATGTTCCTTGTACTTCGCATTTGCCTCCGTAATATTTCTCCTTACTTCTGTTTGAACTGCCTCGATCATTTCCGCCATATGCTCAGCGGCTATACTATATCCCGGAATCTTTGGCAAAGGAATTAAATCAAGAGTATATGAAGGAGGCTTTTGATAAACAATTTCAAAAGGCGTCTTCTTCGTAGTACGATTCACCATGTTGTTGAAAGCAAACTCAGCTGTGGCTAACGCTAAATCCCACTTCTTCGGAAAATCACCACATAGACAACGAATCATTGAACCCAACGTCCGATTTACCACCTCTGTTTGACCATCCGTTTGAGGGTGAAATGAACTACTAAATTGTAAAGAAGTCAGAAAAATATGCCAAAGAGTACGCCAGAAGTGACTCAAAAATTTTGTATCCCGGTTTGATGTGATCGACTTAGGCACCCCATGAAGGTGAACCACTTCTCTGAAGAACAAACCGGCGATATGTGCAGCGTCAGATGTTTTCCGACAAGGAATGAAGTGAGCCATTTTAGAAAAACGGTCAACCACCACAAAAATAGAGTCATTTCCTCTCTGCGTCCGAGGTAGTCCCAAAACGAAATCCATAGAAATGTCTTCCCATGGACCATCTGGAACCGGCAAAGGAGAATATAATCCCGTATTCTGGGACTGTCCTTTGTTTCGTTGACAAACCATACATTTCCGAACGAAAGTGTGCGTATCTTTGCGAAGTTGGGGCCAAAAATACTTCCAAGCAACAAGTTCAACTGTTTTGTCCCGACCAAGATGACCATCTTTATGTATCTCCGCAATGAGACTTTCGCGAATGGAACCATGAGGGATACACAACTTGTCACGATAAAATAAAAACTCATCTTGCAACAAGTATAAGCCAACCGGACCACCATCTCTACATTGCCCATATCTCCGCGAAATCAACGTCTGTCGCATACAAACTCTTCAAACAATCAAATCCCACTACTGTCGTATGCATAGTCACCAACAAACTAGGCCGGCGACTCAAAGCATCCGCCACTTTATTAAGCTGTCCACTTTTGTGTTGAATGACAAAAGAAAACTGCAGTAAATAGGATACCCAACGTGCATGTATGCGATTTAGTGTTGTCTTACCATTCAAGTATTTCAACGCTTCATGATCCGTATGAAGAATGAACTCACGATGCAGCAAATATTGTTCCCAATGTTTTATCGCATGTACAACCGCATACAACTCAAGTTCATATGTAGTCCATTTTCGCTTTGACTCCTCCAATTTCTGACTCATGAAAGCAATCGGTCTCTTCTTTTGCGTCAAAACAGCCCCAATGCCAATCACTGAAGCATCCGTTTCCAACTCGAAAGGAATAGAAAAATCCGGTAACACAAGGAGTGGGGCATTAGTCAATTTATCTTTAATCAACACAAAACTTGCTGCGGCTTCATCACCCCAAAAGAAACCTCCTTTCTTCATACAATCCGTAATCGGGGCCATTATAGTGCTAAAATTTCGTATGAACCGCCGGTAAAAAGTAGCTAGCCCATGAAAACTTCGCACTTCACTAACTGTCTTGGGAGTTGGCCAATCACGAATAGCACGGACTTTTTCCTCGTCCACTTGAATGCCATTTGCTGAAACAATGTATCCCAAAAACAACAATTTATCCAACATAAAACTGCACTTCTTTAAATTAACATACAACTCGTTTTCCCGTAAAGTTGTCAAAACACTTTGCACATGCCCGATATGCTCCTCTTCAGTTTTGCTATAGATCAAAATATCATCAAAATACACCACAAGAAATTTCCCATTAAACTGCTTGAGAACTTGGTGCATTAGACGCATAAATGTACTCGGTGCATTGGATAAACCGAAAGGCATTACCAGCCATTCATACAACCCTTCCTTAGTTTTGAAAGTGGTTTTCCACTCATCGCCTTGTCTAATCCGTACCTGATGGTACCCACTCTTTAGATCAATCTTGGAAAATATTTTGGAACCCCGAAGCATATCCAACATATCATCCAACCGAGGAACTGGGAATCTATACTTGACTGTGATTTTGTTGATGGCTCTACTATCAATGCACATGCGCCACGAACCATCCTTCTTGGGCACAAGTAAAGCTGGGACTGCACAAGGACTTAAACTTTCCTGTATATACCCCTTTTTCAATAGTTCTTCAACCTGTTCTTTAAGAATCTCGTGCTCCACAGGACTCATACGATAATGAGGGAGATTAGGCAATGAAGCACCGGGTGTAAAATCAATGTTATGCTGAATATCTCTCAAGGGTGGCAACCCCGGAGGGAGATCATCAGGCATAATATCACGAAACTCATCCAAAACTGACTTTAATGATCTTGGAACCAAACTAACTTGTCCCAAATTTTCTTTCCGCATAATGGCATAAATAACTGGTGCATCTGCTATATCTTCAACAAACTCTTGAGGAGTACATAAAGAAATAATAGGTTTAAATTTCTTATTACCACGAGCACTCTTATCAAGTGTCGAACGTAATTGGAAACGAAACCCATCTTTTGTGAAAAGCAAAGTATTTTCTCTCCCATTATATACCACATTTACGTCATACTGCCACGGTCTACCCAATAATACATGGCATGCATTCATATCGACAATATCACATAAAATTTCATCCTTGTAACTCCCTATAGAAAAAGGAATAAGGCACTGTTCATGTACCTTTATATTGCCACCAGAATTAATCCAACCAACTGTGTAAGGGGACGGGTGCTTGTGAACCTTCAACTGCAAAGAATCCACGAAACTACGGGCCACCAAATTCTCACTACTACCACTATCCACAATTACTGTTGCATCAGTATTACTAACCTTCCCCTTTGTTCGAAAGATATTGTGTCGTTCCGGATCATCATCATCACTAGGGGTTGTCAATAAAAGCCGTCAAACCACCAAAGATTCATGATTATTTGTCTCTTCCATTTCCTCATTAAGATCAATCACACCGTCTTCATCATCTTCTTCGTCATCTCGGTCTACCATGTTGACTCCTCGTCTCATAGGGCATTGACTAGCCATGTGCCCCTGTTGTAAACATCTAAAACACTTATCACTAAAAGTTTTAGCGTAAGGGTTCTGATTTTGTTGACCACGATTAGTCGTGTTGGTGTTACGTCTAACCGGGGGATTCTGAACATCCGTTTGGGCCGCCTGCTTCCCTTCATTTTTACTAGTTTCCACACCTTGCGTTTTTTCTGAACCCGTCACCGTACTAGACCCGGTCACTTGATACTTAGAACTCGAAGAAGATGCTGCAGAAAAATTTCTGTATGATTGCTGCTTCTCGATCTTCTTAGCACGAGTGATAACTTCACTTACAGATCGATTTGTGAACAACTCCACTTGATTTCTAATGCCGACCCGAAGACCACTCACGAATCTTGCAACTTCTTGCGCCTCCGTTTCATCCAAATCTGCTCTTGCTGATTGGGCATGAAAATCGTGGGCATAATCTTCAACTGTACGAGCACCTTGTTTTAGATCCAAAAAGGCTTGATACGTTACTTGTTCATAGTCATCTGGCAAAAAGTGAGATCGTAATTCCCTCTTCATCCTAGCCCAAGAACGAATAGGAGCTTTATCTCTACGATGTCGCTTCTTACATAATTGTTCCCACCATGCCGATGCTCCATCACGTAGTTTATATGCTACGTAAGGCACCTTCCTATCATCTTCAACCTGCATCAAATCAAAGAATTTCTCCACCTCCGCAAGCCAATCCACGAACTCATTCATCTTCAAATTTCCAGAAAAAGATGGGATATCCGCCCTAATTTTAGGACGTTGATCGTATCGAGGTGCTTCTATGTTCTCTTCTTCTTCTTCTTGATCAGAATTTTCCTCATCCACCGGTTCATCTTGGTGGACATTATTTCTCCGACGATTTGCCCGATTCTGTTGGTTGCCATTACCACCTACCTGCATTTGAACTAATGCTGCAAGTAGTTCTGCATGTTGACGATCCATACGTTCTAGGATAGCTGCTATGTCACCGTTGTTTCCTCCATTGTTTGCCATCTTCTCGTCGGAGAATCCCAAAGATCGTCCGATTTCTGATACCAAATGATGTGTACGCAGCGGAATATTTTAAAGAGACTCGCCTAATCGAATCTCAAATGAGACTTTCCAAAGAAATCTCAGTAACAAAGTTATTTAGACTTTGAGAATAATAACCGAAAGGGACACAATTGCAAAGCAATAATTTGATTATAATAAACTTGAATGATTTACAAATGAATGAATGAAGTATTTATAAACCTATGTTACAAATGTATTTGATGAAAAGACACAACATTAATCAGTATGACTTTTGGCGAACAGCCACAAATATTTAATCAGTATAACTCTTGGTGAATAGCCACGAACATGAAACAACACCATTCAGGAAACCCTCGGTCGAGGCATGGACAAGACTCGGTCGAGCAACCAATATCAATCCAAGAGACACAACCCTTCCAGGAACAGCACGGCCGAGTAGAAGAAATGACACGGCCGAGCAACAGCTTTGGCTCGGCCGAGCAAATGTCTTGACTCGCCCGAGCAAATGATCTTTCAATAACCCAGTTTCTGTCGTCGCTCCCTCGGCCGAGGCAAGGAACAGCTCGGCCGAGCACTTCTGCATCAGCTTTGTTTTGTTTTAAACATCAGTGATTTCAAATGTGATGTTCTCTTGGTCCCCAAGTGGTTCTGCTTCAACACGATCTACATCACCTAGGGACTTTTCGGTGTGGAAGGCTTGGGTTCAAAGAATGGAAGAACCAGGTTTGAAATGAGAGGGTCCTTGTTAAAAAGGCATCCAACACTTGGTAAGAGGGAAACCAAAGGAAAGGCGTCAATTTGGTAGAGAGGGACTCAAAGGCACTCTGGTCGAGTTGGCAATAATAACAGCGTGATGTGCGAAAGGGATCTTCAAAATCATCACACGTGTTAGCTGAGACGATGATCTTTTGCAAGTGAATCCTTATACTAGCTAGGGTAGAGACAAATCAATACCTATGACATGGATGTATGTATGAAACATGAATACAAGCATGATCTTGATAAGTTTTATTGACATACCTTTACTGTGCTTACCTGTAGTATGATCTCGTGGATGAGAGATTGGTTGAGGAAGTCACAGACGCGCGGTCATTGATTTTGAGTGCACCGCATATTGGAGGGATTGAGTCTTAGATCGCTGGTCACTCTCGGGTTATGGCGAAAGGTACTTGAGGCGATCCTACTTGTCAGTCCAGAGATTCGAAAGCTCATTTGTGTTGAGAAGCATTTTGCTGGTGGCGATGGTTCTAGAGGAGATGATGTCGTCTTTACCAAACTGGAGATACTGGAGGCTGTCTTCATCCATTTGTGGACATTGGAGGTTGTCTTTACCAAGTTGCAGACGCCGGAGCTTGTCTTTGCCAAGCTGTAGACATGGGGACTATCTTTGCCAAACTGTAGATGCTGGAGGCTGTCTTCATCCATTTGTGGACATTGGAGGTCGTTTTTGCCGAACTGGAGATGTCGGAAGATGTCTTCACGGACTTGATGCACTGTAGATCTGGAGCCAAGGTGGTGTTGACCTAATGGTGCAGGATTGAGGTATCTGAATCAGGCTGATGTCGACTTTAGGTGTCCGAGCACAAGCTGACGTGGGCTTGAGGGGTCTGAACCAAGAGGGTGTTGACTTGAGGTATCTGAAACCAAGATGGTACTGACTTGAGGCGTCTGGGCACAAGTTGACGTTGGCTTGAGGTGTCTGAACCGAGATGGTGTGGAGACGAAGGTCTTTCCAGTCATTTGGGTAGTTCCGTTGAAGTCATTGGAATTACGCTTCGGTGGAGACCATCCTTGCTGCGAGGAGGCTTCGGGTAGTGACAGAAAACTGGTCTTTCGTGCTTGAATTGCTACATTTGTTAGTAGAGGGACAAATGCAAATATGACATTTATGAATGCATGCATAGAACCAAAATGATTCACAATCTCTTAGGTTTGTTCTACTGATTCATGTTTTGTGTATGCTACATGAGCCCTGGGGAGATTTTTGTGGGGATGCATGGTAGTGAGAGGGTTTGTATGTGTTGTGGACTGTTTGGGACAAGTTTTAAGCAGGTGGGGTGATATCCTTTGGTTGCGGACTGAACTGCAGGTCATTGATGAGGTCTTTGTTGTAGGTCAATAGTATCATGGGGATCTCAATTTTGATCTTGGGATGAAATTGGATTTAAACCCTGGCCGGTCTCGATTGAAATTTCTTTTCAGTCTCGGACATTTTAAAGCTGATGCTGGCATGCTCTGGAATAAAAAGTACATTGATACGAATGAACCCTCTTTCGCTTGGGTTAGTTGTGACTTGACATAAATTTGGAGAATGACTTGACGAGATGCTGATACGAGGAGATTCCCAGTTCTCAACCTCTGATGATGCAGGGAGTTGCCATATACCAAGTTCTAAAGCTGAAACTCCAAGATAATTGTTGAGGTGACTAGACATTTCTTTTGAAGATAGGTGTGACTTGAGAAAGCCCCATTTCGAGGAAATGACATGACGAAAGCCACGAAAACTTTCTCTTAATGACTTGATGAAGCCCCCAGGTTCGACAAAGCGTCACGGCAGAGGTCCAATTAATGGTTTGGCTGTAAAACTGACATACTGATGAAGTACCGAGCCGATCGATCAACGTGAGAGACCTCATGGTGAAGTTGATGTAACCCCAGATTCATTGCAACATTACGTCATGAAGTGAGAAACCCATCTTTGATAAGAACTATGCAACTTGAATCCTCCCTTCGAAGGGTGTCTTCTATATGGGAACTGCTAGCCATAATGGCACTTGGCTTGTTCATGGCTTCAAACATATTCACCCTATGGTTGTTCTTAGGGAAGGGATTGTTGGCTATGTTGGGCCCTTCGGGTATCTCAAACTTACCCTTTTCAATCAATTCTCACATCGCCCTTTTTAGGAGCATGTAATTATCAGTAACGTGCCCATGATACTAGTGGAAAGCACCATGCTTAGTTGTGTCCAAAGGGACATTGGGATCCTGTGATGATGCCCGATTTTTTTTTTGAAAATCAACGGAGTCGCCACGCCGTTTTTAGTTTAAGAGGCCAAAACTTTGAAAAATGCCCAAAATGAGAGAAGTGAGTTCGGAGGTCACGCTACACTCTGGGAAGAACGATTAGCACGTTCACTCGGAATGCCTCGTAAAATGAGTCTTCCAAACTTGAAACCATTTGTGTGTGTGTGTGTGTGTGTGTTTTGAAAAAAGGGATTTTCTGAAAATAAGAGTTTTGATTGAACTGGACTGAAATTAGTCAAAACAGTGTGCTTCTGTGAGTGAAAAAGGACTGAAAACAAAAATATTTGTCCATGATATTCATGTCCGCGCGGATCAGGATGAGACTCATTCCTGTCCGCGCGGATAGGACAGTAAGATTCTTTTTTTGCAGCTTTCCAGTCTGATCCTGTAATTTCCAGAATGTTAACTGGAGTTACAGAATCAGAACTGGAGTTTGCAACAGAAAGTGTTATATAAAAAATATTTTTGGATTTTGCATCCATGCTTGTCCCCACCTTCCTTAGGCTTTGATTAGGGATCACTAAACATGATTAGTGGTGATCTACTATATCAAGCCATCATTAGGGTACATTAGGACTTCAAAGCATTTCATTTGCTTGGGATGGGGGGATTTGACATAAAATAAAGATTAATGCATGAAAATAGAATTTAGGTTAAGGGTGTATCAACTTTAGAGTGGATTTCTAAGGTAGTCATTAAGATGACCATCCTTGAGATCTTTGAACTCAATGTATCAACTTCACCCTTTTTGTAACCTAGGAACCTTAATGACCTTCATCCATGAAAATTGTTCCAAGGTGGAGATCTTAGGCTAGGGAAAAACATTTACAAGGAAATAAACAATTTAGACCATTTGAAATGGTCATCCATGGAAATTTATTCCAAGATGACCACACTTTAGGTCAAGTAAGAGCTAATAACACAAAAAAAAGATGAAAATAAGGATATGGACCATTTAGTGTGATCATCCATGGAGATGAACTCCAAGGTGACCACACTTTAGGCCAAGAGATCAAATAACAACTAGTTAATGTAAAAAGAGGAACAACACGTTAAAAGAATGTGGATCCTTGTAGAGAATCATCCATGGAGATGAACTCCATGGAGATCCTCTTGGATCTAGGACAAGAAAGAGAAAAGAGATGAACAACAAGTAAGTAAACAAGTTACATCAATTTTAAATATGAGATGTATGCATGGATGAAGGAGATTAAGGTAAGGAGAAGGAGGGTTTACCAATGGTGGTACCCTATCTTCCTTGGATTTGTGTTTAGGGTTTAAATATGATCAAGATTTGTGTTTGAATTATGTGTTTGGGTTTGGTGTTTAGGCTTGGTGTTAAGGCTGTTTTCTGGGATTTTCTCGTCAATATAACAGTAGGGTTCGAAAAAGGATCCTTTAAACTGAGAGAGAATGATTTTATTTATAGGCTGAATTTAGGGTTCGAAGATGTCCGCATGGACGAGACTGAGTCTCATTCCTGTCCGCGCGGATTGGAGTGTCAGCGTGCCTGATTTTGCAGAAAGCAGTTTTGGCTGCTTGCATTTAAAGAAAAGTTGATCAATTTCTTGGAAATGACTCTTCCCAGCGAGATCCAACCTATTTTTGTTGTTCCTTTAAGGTCCTTCCTTGTTTAAATTATCTTAGGAAGTGACCAAAATACCCTTAAATGTTTATTTGACGTGGAAAACGTTAAATTGGGCTGAAGGAACATTGGCGGTTCAGATTGGGACACTTACAGTAGCCCCTCGGCGACGGCACTTTTGGAGGAAGTGGGGTCGTCGATAGAAGTGAGGTCCCAATCTGTTGGGAAAAAGTGGGTGACCATTTTGGTCGGACCGCTCGGGAAAGGAATGACCATTTTGGTCTGATGGCTGAACCTAATGGTAGGCTACCTACGTATCCTTAAGAGGAATCAAGCCGGTCGTAGTTCGGGTCTTTCGACTATCTTCAGACGTCGACCCTAGAGTGACTGTTTTAGGATGTCAGCCTGGTAATGATTTCGATTTGTCGAATCAGAGGATGATTGCGATTTATCGCTTTTCTCGTGTTGTGTGTCGAAACCGAAGTGATAGCGTTTAGGTGCCTCAAGCCTTAGTGATAGCGTTTAGGTGCCTCAAGCCTTCATGATGGCGTTTTAGGTGCCTCGAACCTTGATGATGGCATTTTAGGTGTCTCGAACCTTGATGATGGCGTTTTAGGTGCCTCGAACCTTGATGATGGCGTTTTAGGTGCCTCGAACCTTGATGATGGCGTTTTAGGTGCCTCGAACCTTAGTGATAGCGTTTAGGTGCCTCTAGCCTTGGTGATAGCGTTTAGGTGCCTCAAGCCTTGGTGATAGCGTTTAGGTGCCTCAAACCTTAATGATGGCGTTTAGGTGCCTCGAACCTTAATGATGGCCGTTTAGGTGCCTCGAACCTAAATGATGGCGTTTAGGTGCCTCGAACCTAAATGATGGCGTTTAGGTGCCTCGAACCTTAATGATGGCGTTTAGGTGCCTCGAACCTTAATGATGGCGTTTAGGTGCCTCGAACCTTAATGATGGCGTTTTAGGTGCCTCGAACCTAAATGATGGCATTTAGGTGCCTCGAACCTAAATTATGGCGTTTAGGTGCCTCGAACCTTAATGATGGCGTTTAGGTGCCTCGAACCTCAATGATGGCGTTTAGGTGCCTCGAACCTCAATGATGGTGTTTAGGTGCCTCGAACCTTAATGATGGCGTTTAGGTGCCTCGAACCTTAGCAAATGATGATCCGGAGGTATCACCTTGTTTTGAAATGGTCTCCTTTGATGGTTCGTGTCCTTATGTTGAGGACGGGCTACGAGGGGATAGACAGTCCTTTGGTGGACTTCGTTTGCTGCCGGAGGTGGGAATGAGGAAAGAAATGGGATTCCGTTAGCTTTCGTCGGGGATGAACCTAAGTTGAGGTTTAGTTCAGGAGTATGGACCTAAATGGGGACTTAGTTCAGGAGTATGAACCTAAGTTGAGGATTGGTTCGGGAGTATGAACCTAAATGGGGACTTAGTTCAGGAGTATGAACCTAAGTTGAGGTTTTGTTCAGGAGTATGAACCTAAATGGGGACTTAGTTCAGGAGTATGAATCTAAGTTGAGGTTTGGTTCAGAAGCATGAACCTAAATGGGGACTTAGTTCAGGAATATGAACCTAAGTTGAGGTTTGGTTCAGGAGTATGAACCTAAATGGGGACTTAGTTCAGGAGTATGAACCTAAGTTGAGGTTTTGTTCAGGAGTATGAACTTAAATGGGGACTTAGTTCAGGAGTATGAAACTAAGTTGAGGTTTGGTTCAGGAGCATGAACCTAAATGGGGACTTAGTTCAGGAGTATGAACCTAAGTTGAGGTTTTGTTCAGGAGTATGAACCTAAGTGGGGACTTAGTTCAGGAGTATGATCCTAAGTCGAGGTTTTGTACCTGAGGGAGACTATTTAAAGGTGTTCTCGCTGAGGAAGATTCGAGCTTACAATAACTACCGGGATTTAGATGTCTGAATCCAAGATGGTGGTGATTTGAGGCGTCTGAGTCAAGCTGGTGCGGACTTGAGGGTCTTGCCGCATTTGGGCAATTCTGTTGAAGTCATTGTCATTACGCTTCGATGAAGACCATCCTTGCCGCGAAGAGGCTTCAAGTCGTAACGAAAACTAGTCTTTCATGTTTGAATTGCTGCATTTGTTAGTAGAGGGGAAGATCCATATATGACATTCATGATGACAGATGCATGCATAGAACCAAAATGATTATGAGAGTATCCTTGCATATGTTCGCGAGATGATGCATATACTTGCTTTTGGAGATGCACTTAGCCTAAGCTTTTGGCAGGGAAATTATGATTTATGATCTTCAATCACTTAGGATTGTTCCTATTGATTCAAGTTTTGTGCATACTACATGAGCCCTTGGGAGATTTTTGTGGGGATGCATGGTGGAGAGAGGGTTTGTATGTGTTTATGTATGGTGGGGTGAACCCTCTCCCATGAGTTGGGGAAATGTATGAGTGATGGACGATATAGTGCAGTCTAGGCAAGTCGGGGATGCTCCCGGGAGTACAAATTGCAGCAGATTGAGTTGTTGCTGGGGAGAATAAGGTGTGTCGTGCACCCGAGACGGCAAGCAGCAGAGAACGTGCAGAGAAAGCCCTGGTTTTGAAGAGATGACTAGGCGAAGCCCCAGATCTTGATGAGGTGGCCATGGCGAAGCCCTTGTTGATGATGCAAAGCAAACCCGGAGGGAATCTGGTAAAGAGAGCCTGAGAGAACAGCTTAACAAAAAGCTCCAGCTTGGAGAGATTCAATGCATTCCTATTGCAGACAGAGTCATTTTTGTGGCCACGGAGGCAACCTATCATTTCAAACTTTAGTCAATCAGTCAATGGACAAGACTCAGAAATGTTTACGTGCAGGGGCACATCTTTCGAAAAGTGGAAATGAATCTCGATTTTGTGTATACACACTCGCTTTAGGTTTGACTCTTTTGAGAGAGTATAAGCATCACAAGGTGTGGAAAAGTGTATGGAAGCCCCTGCTGACAGAAAGACAGTGTTTGGCTCTATTTCCTTATGATGGAGAGAGAGAAGACTTGTCGAGACACTTGAAAACTTGTCTTATTCATGACGATCACAAGGCTGCTTAAAACCCTTTATTGATGTTCGGGTTATTCAAACACTAAATCTGATATGAACAAATATTTTGATTGATCACAAGGAGAAAACCAACTGATATCGAGAATCAAGCTCGGAAGGACGGAAAGTGTATAGGGACGATCCTTGATGAGACCAGATTTTTTTTTTCGAGATTTGTTTGTGATTTCGACCGGACCAGTTATGGTTGCCTACGTTCCCCTCATTGTGAGGAGCTCAGGTCACCGTAGTTCGGGTTTATCCCGGTTGAAAAGAGAACGAATGTTGAAGTTCGCGGATCTGAGGACCTTTGAGGATTTTGAGGATTTGGAGGATTGAAAAACATGTCCTCCTGGAGTGCCGTCGAAAGACACGGATGCGAAGCCCCAGTGGGACATTCGCGGCAAGTGTTTGCGAAGAGATGCTCACATGAAGTGTCAAATGAGTGGACTGAATTTGCACAATCTTAGATTGATGATTTTGAACCAAGATGGGATGGATTTCAATTTAAGCAAGCAATGAAGCATTAATTTGATTTAGCTCTCGAAGATGAAATTACTATCCGGTAGGGACTGTAGCTGGGTTTTCGGGTTTCGATCGGCCATCAGATGATTTAGGATATCATGTCCTCTTAAAATGAGAGGTCGGCTGGGCTTTTTTGCTGACTAAGCCTCTAAAGATGAGAGGTTGGCTTGCAGGGATGTGTTTAGGAAATCTACGGCGATGAAGATTGATTGCCTCTAAGAATGAGAGGTCAGATTTTGACTTTGTCCAAAGGCAAGTGGTAATGGTAATGGGAATATCCTCTAAAAGCGAGAGGATGGGCGATTGATAAAGGAATCGAGAGGATGGCTCGGGATTGATTAAGGTAATGGTGAGAGGAAGTCTAAGCTATCGAGAACTTCTGCGAACTTGCGAGAATTCGGGCTCCTTTTTGATCATTGGAGAGCTTCTTGAGGAGTCGGGAACTTTTGCTGAATTGTGAGGATCGACAGTCCCTTTTTTTTTTTTTTTAAAGCCTCCTAAGATGTTGAGGATTCTTGCTGAATTGTGAGGATTTAGAATCATTTTCTCCTTTTTTTTTTTAATAACTTTGAAGGCCTCCTGAGAAGTTGAGGATTATCTTTGTTCTTCCTTCATGGCTTGAGATATTTTGCGCATCGCCGACTCTCGAAGCTAACTTCTTGGGCTTGCTTGGACTTCTCTTAGCATGGAACAAAAATGATGGCTAAATCGGATTTCAAAACACGCCGATCTTGAAATGAAAGGCTATTGTTTGGTGAGGGTGAGGTAAAGGTTTTTCTTACGGCTTCAACCACAATTCCTACCGGATGACCTTAACGAAATTAAGTCTTCATTGCTTGCTTAAGCTTTAAATGAGAAAAGATCCATGCAAATTCATTGAGCAACGAAATGATGAGTATGATGAAAGGGATGTGAGCATATGAGATGCAAGATGGGGAGTTGGTAAGCCCCAATTTGAGAAGGATATCAATTGATTTTCTCACTCCGATTAATTTAAATATTAATCATTTCAAAGAATTGGTGGTTGAGCAGCACAAGTGATCATCTAGGATGAAACCATTTCAATTAAGTGTAACGTGGGTGTGCAAGTGATGTCTCGAGTCTAGCAAGAAAAGAAAAAAAGACTTATATAAAAGTTAGACATTTAACTACTATGTCCAAAATGGACTAAAATAACAAATGTCCAGGAAGGACTTTGGTGAAAGAGAAAAATACTAGAGCCTACAAAGGTTGACTAAAAGACTATTCATTGGTACTTGAATTTCGGGCCTCAAAAGGGCTCAGTCATCTGCGCTGCGGTTTCGTGGATGAAGGGACCTTAGGCTCATTAGAGTAAATGACATAGTAGTCAAATCCTCCTGAAGTTTCCCCGAGTGTCCCTACACTGGTATCACCAGCTTCGAATTTTTCTTTCAACTTTTGCTGGGAAGAGGCTTTCTTCTTTTTGGAAGGACGATCTTCGTTTAGCCAATCTTGATAGTCCCTCTCGAGGCAGTCGGGGCAGTCACAGATATCCTACCAAATGTGCTCAACAGTTGGGGGCGAATTTGGGGCCTCGGGTCGAGCTGTGCTAAAATGGTTCTGAGTTGAGCTAGACTGAGGAGATTTGCTGCTGGGCTCGCCGGGAAGCAAATGGTTGGATTCTGAGGTGTAACGAGAGGCATTAGAAGCCGGGGGAATAGGCACGTATTTGTCCTTCAGGGAGCCCCAGTCAATTAGGGGATTGCCAATGTTCCAAAATGACGTGTGGCCTCTTCGATCCAGGCCTGTTGTTCATTCTGGCGTTCCTCGAGAGCCCTGATGGCTAACCACATTTCCTCCATCATTTTCAAACATTCATTCCCTCTACTGATATCTGCAGGACCGGTATCATTCTGAGAGGGGACACCGACGGCCGCCGAGGCATGCCGAATTGCTCCATCCCCGACCGCCGGCTGGGATGGCGACACTTTAATTGTCAAGTTTGGGGGCTAGCTGGCCTGTAAGTCGACGGGCAGGAGTTCCGGGGGTGGTGACATAGGAAGCTGGTGGTGTCATCCTGACATATCCGGGACGATTGAGAGTGAGAGGAGGATTTTCTTCCTTCTTCACGATAAAAGTGCCATCGAGATTGGGACTGGCGGCCAAACCATGGCTCCTGAAGGCCTCCAGAAGGTTGTCAATTTGTGCTTCATGTCGTAGTCTCATCTGCTCTACCAACCGGATCCAATGCTGGTCTGTCTGAGGGATCTCGGGAGGATAGGTCTGTCCATCATTCTCAAATCCGGATTCGAGATTAACCATCTGGGGATCTTCACTAGTTTCCACATTTTCCTTGGCATGTGAAGGCTCTCCGATTTCAATCATGTTCACTTGGTTATGTTTCCTTGGAAAAGGATTTTTGACTGTATTAGGCCCCTCGGGGACTTCTAACTTTCCTTGCTCTATCAAACCTTGGATTGCCTTTTTCAGGGGGACGCAATCATCTGTCAGGTGCCCATGGTACTGATGAAAGGCACAATGTTTGGAGGTATCCAAAGGAGCATTGGGGTTTCTAGGCTGATAATTATCTAAAGGTCGGAGCAAACCTTCTCTTACCAAACCTCTGAAGATATCACTCAAAGGCATTCCAAAGTTTCCCAAGCCTTGGAGCCGGGATCTGGATGCATCAGGTTTCTTGGGGACAAAGGAAGTGGCATTGTTACAGTCCTGTCCCACATAGGGCTGGGCAGGAGTCGTGTTGGAGGTGGAAGAAGCCCGATATCTGTAAGTAGGTGCAACAACTTGCTATTGATTGTAAGCCCTCTCAAATTTAGCCCCGGAATTGACCATTGCTCACAGATCCGGATAGGGGAAATCGCTAAGTGAGGTCCTTAAATGCGGCTTCAAGTATGACTGGAAGATGTCTAATCAAGCTCCGTCGAGGGAGGGATGGCCATTTCACCGAGCTTCAAGTTCCACCTTTTATAAAAATCCCCAATATTCTTTCATACTGTAAAGGCTGGCGCGCATCGTTGTCTGCAGCTCAACTCTGTTTGTCTCCCATTCCAAGTTGGCTTTATACTTATCTGTGAAAGTACTGGTAATCTGTTCCCAAGTAGCCCTAGCTTCAGGCTTCAATCGAAAGAACCATTTCAAAGCTCCTGACTTCAAAAGAGACTGAAGTAGTCGGCCAACTGCTGGTTTGTGCATCCCTTAGCTTTCATTGCCAAAGTATAGGTGTCCAAGTGAGTTTTAGGGCACGCACTCCCGTCAAACAAGTCGAGATTGGGCATCACGAACTTGTGAGGCAGGGGTACAATTGAGTCGGGATCTGTAGGCCGAAGAGCAGTGTTCTTTTTGACAGTCAATTCAGCAAGCTGCGCTTTTATTTCCTTGTGTTGCTCTATAAACCAGGCCAAATGGGGATCCAAAGGTGGAGCGGGAATGCCTGAGCCGATATTTGAGCTAGAAAGAGGACTAGCTGTTGGTGGTGCATTGGTGGAAGGAATACTATATCCCGAAGCATAGGTGAAAACCTGTCCTTGGCCCAAATTACCCTGGGGAGTGTAGGTAGGAGCCTGGGCAAAGGGATAAAACCCAGCGGCTTGCTGTTGGCTTCCAAGGGGCAGAGAAGGTGGAGGCAGACCTGAGGCAGCCGTATAGCTCGGGTTTCTTGAGTAAGACTCATAAGTAGGCTTAAATGCGGGCTGCTGTCCCTGGTTGTTGAACTGCATGGCTGGCTGTGGAAAGGGTGTATAACCGGGAGGATACAGTAGTCCTGGTGATTCTGATGAGACCGGGACGGGGTCTTGCTGGCCCATTGGGCCTTGGGTGAGAAATGGGTTTTTGGGAGCTGACGAGGTATTAAGAGCAGCTGAGCCAACATTATTTTGAGGAGGGGCTCCTGACTATTGCCCTAGACCAAACTGTGGTGGTATTCCAAACTGTTGCTGTGGGCCTGTGGCATTCTGAACTGTTGCTGCGAAGGTCTGGACTGATCGATTCTAAACTGCGGTGGGATCCCCACTTGCTGTGGCATTCCGAGGTACCCCCAACCATGGGAAGACATTCCGTACTGATTTTGCCCCCTCTGAGGAACTGCGAACTGGCTTGTCCCGGCAGACTGGATGGGCCCAGTAGTCTGTGGTTGGGGAGCTGGCTGACCCATAGATCGAGAAGCATGAGCTCCGGCAGTAGTATCATAGGAGGCTGGCGGTGGCATCCTGGAGTAGTCAGGGCGACCAAGAGTGGGATTGGGGTCCTCCTCTTCTTCCACGGTGAACGTCCCATCGGGATTAAGACTGGCGGCCAAACCATGGCTCCCGATAGCCTCCGTAAGGCTATTCATCTCGTGCTTCTGTCATAGCCTCATTTGTTCAGCCAACTGATTCCACTGCTGTTCTGTCTGGGGAGTCCCGGGAGGCGGAGTGGTGTTGTCCCCATCGTTACCAGCTGACGCAGACATTTTGAAAGTCGGAGTCGAAGCAAATGGTGAAGCTGACGATGCGCTTGATTCTTCCCAACTGATCAAACGGTGACCCGGTGCCCGAAACTAAGCTTTGTGAGGAGCTGCGGGGAAAAGACACGAGGGTTCAGATATTTGGGGATGAAGGAGGGTAAGTGTTTGGGCTTAGGGCTCATGCAACATGCAGTTATTTGTTCTCGTTTACTTAAAGCATGTTTTATTAAAACCTAAGCGGTTGGAAAAAATTGCTCTTCTTTTTCCTTTTTAACTACTCTATGTCCTGGATCAGTGGGACCCATCACTACGCCTGCGGACCCTCAACCTGTAACCCCGAACAAGGGTTCCGTAGGGCAAGCGGGTCCCACCGACCGAAAAGAAAAACGATCCAAAAGTCTGGCGGGTAATCGAGTCTTAACGCGTATTCGATGCAAATTACGGGCAAAGCTGACGTCAAAGGTCAAGATCATGTTGAGGGGCTCGACGGAAAGTCGGCATGGCCTTGACTGATAAATGTCCATGATTGATCTTGACCCGTCGTCAGTTAGGCCGTAATTAGACATGGCATAATCGTTAATCCTTGATGACTCAGTGTCATGCCGGGAGTCGGTGCACAAGTTGTGCAAGTCAAAGTCAAGGCGCCAGTCAAGATCGGGTCAAAGTCCTTGACGGAAAACCAGCATGACCTCGACTGATTAGGGTCTCCGAAGGATATTGACTTGGCGTGCCGACTAAGGCTTGACTGACACGGTGTATACACGGACAGGGCGCGACACGGACCAAACTAAAAACCAACCGGTGTAAGTACCCAAATCTGGCTCATGCCTTCCGGTTAAGTTTTCCGGCAATTTCCCGGACTTTCCTAAAGTTCGGGAGCAATTCCGGAACTGTTCCGAACCTTCCGAGGAATGAAGGGACTGCTTTAAATTAAAAAAGCACGTTTTCCTTAATATGGAAAACCTTCTAGAAGTGCCACCTTGCATGATTCTAGAAACATGCTGAGTCACAAGGGATAATGCCGCACGGCTGCATTAGGAGGGAACTCCTAGCCGCACGGCCTCATTTGCTCTATCCAGACTGCCTATAAATAGATCCCTCCTCTACCCATTTTGATATACCAATTTCCAGCATCAAAACTCTATAAAAACATCCCTACAAAATTCAGGAATCTAAGAGTGCCAAGAAGCCACCTCCCTCCTCCTTGAAGCCTTCAAAGTTGGTCCATCCACTAGGCAAGCTCCAAAGAAGAAGAGGTCACCACCATTGGTAACCTCTCACCCCCTTATCTTGCATTATACTTGCCTTATGTGATTCTTGCTCCTTGCATTCATATATTGCTATATCTTGCTTGGGACTTGGTAGATTATTGTTAAAGATCCTATCTTTGAGCATATAAATCATTTTTCCCCTCCATTTGCATCATTTGCTCATAAAAATGTGATCTTTAGCATTCTTTGCTCATAAAAATGTAGTCTTTGCATTAAAGGTGCATCCTTTGCACCTAAAAATCTCTTTTTTACAATAAAAATGCATCCTTTGCATATAAAAATCATGTCTTTACAATAAAGGTGCATCCTTTGCACCTAAAACCCATTTTCATATACAAAGATGCATCCTTTGCACTAAAAATCATGTCTTTATAATCAAAGTAGCATCCTTTGCTTTCAAGATGTAGTCTTTATGCATCCTTTGCATATAAAACACTAATTTTCCACATAAAAATGCATCATTTGCATTAAAAATCATTTTTTTACATAAGAAGCATCCTTTGCAAATCAAAGAGCATCCTTTGCACCCAAAAATGTCATCTTTTCATTAAAAACGTCATTTTTATCATAAAACATGCATTCCCCTAGTCCCCAATTGGTACTTGATGCATCCTTCGGAACGGACCGGTGTAAAGATCCTATCTTTACATCGTTTCTTCCATTAAAGGTGCCACAATCTCTTTAGAAAGGGATAAACCTTGAACCTATATCTCCGATTATCGCTTGAGACGAGCATGATAGCTCCAATATAAGCTCAATCGTCTCAAGGCGTAGGATTGATGGGCTAAGGACACTCCTTTCCTAAAGAACCCCATTTTGGACTATAAAAGAGAGTCCTTCTCTCGATCACGCAAAGACCCAAGGTCAAATAGCGATGATCACAAGTCCAAGATGAGGACGGGATCAAAGTCCCGAACACATAAAAATCCAAGGAATCCCGAGCGACAACCAACTAAATGGTTTGTACGTCCGGAAGACAACTTGGAACATTCCCCCCCCCTCTTTTCAACACATGCACACAAGAAAGCACGCAAGCAAGCACAAAAAATGGAATCTAGGGAGACTTTCTACGGCAAGGCACCTTGGATGAACGACGATCCGTTCTTCTCAAGGGGTAACGTAACATCCGAACCCTAAAAAACCTTTTTTTCAAAGTTTTGAGGAAATCAAAATGGCGTGACGGCTCCGTTTTTCAAATTAAACCGAATGTTTTCAAACTCGCGTGAATTCAAACTAAAAAAACAAAAAAATAGAATTTGGGCATACATTCACAGTTTGGCGACTCTGCCGGAGAATTCCCAAAGGAGAAAAGCTTTCATTTTCAAAACAAAAACGATACCCGGTATATAGGTGGAAACCATTTAACCTTCCTGTATCGCTTCCTAACCCGGGGCTTGGGATAAACGGTGGTCTAACAATCCCACGTACCGGTATCTCTTTTCGAAAAAAAAAAACTAAAAAGAAAGCTTTTTTCCTTTGAGCGGGTTAGACTCCCGTCGCGGATTCCAATTATCGTGCTTGCTTTCTTTCCTTGCATTGCATTGCATCTTGCATCTTGGGAATTGAGCATACTCTGAACAGGAAGCCTACTGAAAGGTGCCTGAAATGTTCGGGAAGCAACTTGAAATTGCAAAGGAGTGGAACCTGGAAAATTGATCCATGCAGTCGTACGGCTCAATCCTCCTTGGATTCTGACCGGGCGGCCTCAGTGGCAATTCCACCAGGACAAATTGAGGTTAACTGGCGCCTTGGCTTGGGGCTATTCAGGGCCCAAGACCGACCGGGGCTCCTTAAAATTTACGTGCCTTATCTCGTTGCATTTTCCCCGTCCCGAAAATCATTCCTTTAAAACACATTTCTGAAAATCTCTGTTTTAACTCAAAAAGGAACGTTTTTAGGAGGCCGCATACTACGCGCACCTTATATATCCTGTACACTTTGCACGCACGTCCCTTTAAACCCGGTGGTTTTTCGCCAGGCCACGGACAGCCTTACGATGCTCCCGGCGCGCACGGAATCACCCCAAACTCCCCATGGCAAACAAGTGTCGACCAATGCACAGTCCGTGTCACACGTTTCAAAAATCCGTGACTTTTGGTTGGTTTTTGGTCTAGTCCGTATCATATAGCCCAATTGCATATCCCCGTAAAGGTCAAGCCTTAGTTCATAATGGAAGTCAAGATCTTTCGCACAAGCGAAAATCTGCCAAAATTCCGACAAGGAAAAATTGGTAGAACCTTGACTCCAGCATTGACTTTGACCTTGACCCGCACGGAATGCGTAAGAGTCGAGACCGAGTCCTTGCCAAAATCCAAAGATCTTTCGTTCAAGCGAAGCTCTGCCAAAATTCCTACAAGGAAAAATTGGCAAGATCTTGGCCCGGCATTGACTTCGATTTTGACTCACGCACGGCGTATGCAACGAAGTTCAATGTGACACTGTGTCATCCAACTTTTGCCGCCCGACCCATGCCTATTATCTTCTCGGACATTACCGAAAAGTCAAAACGTCATTCGCGCAAGCGAAATTTTTGCCGAAATTCCGTTAAGGCTGAAAGACGAGACTTTCCCGGTATTGCCTTGACTATAATTCGCATCGCTCGTGCGTTAAAAGTTCCTATGACCCGCTAGACCCGTTAGGAGCGTTCTTTTCTCTCGGTCGGTGGGATCCGCGTGCCCTATAGGACCCTCGCCCGGGCCGTCCACCCCGGGAGGTCGAAATACAGTGGAATACGAGGGGCTTATAGACGTAGTGACGGAACCCACCGATCCAGATCTAGAGTAGTTGCGAAAAGAAGGGCGTAACCCCTTTTCCAACCAAATAGAAATTAATAAAAGACACTGTTTTAAGTAAACCGGAAGATTCTTAATTTGCATATTGCTTCGAGCCTTCACTCTAAACACCTACCCCGAGTCTAAACCTCTCCTATCCCTTTCCCGCAATGAGAAAGAAGTGGGTGAGAATACCGGGTCACCGGCTTGTTAGCGCAGAATTCTCGATGCTCGCTGTAATCCTCGCCTTGTCACCCAAAGAGTCGAATGGCCGATTTGACAGAGAACAAAGAGTGGTTTGGGTAATCGATGACTAGGGAAGAAGAGCTAGCCTATAACCAATGCCCTCCTCCATCCACATATGATCCATTGCCAAAGACTGCCCCTTTTCGCCCTTCCCAATGTCCCAAGCCATCGTGGTCCCGACACCCTCTCCTCCTCGATAAGACCCAGCTTTGTTCCCTACCAACAGAGCAAACGCCACAGCCTATCCCCGTAACGCAGCCTCTCGCATTACCCCATGGGACTCTTTCCCTCCTCTCACTCTCGAGCCAAATTTCCCTACCTTGGAATTCCAAGCATCACCGACCTTTCTAACTTTGTCAACGCCCGTGAATTTGCCTATCTCCCGTACAAATGGCGTGAAGAGTCACTGGAAATGAGAATAGGAATGGATGGATTTACAGTGATGATGACAGTCAAGAGAAGGAATGAACTTGGAGTCGACGTAAGTGAAACCCTGAGGGCAAGATGAAGTAGAAAACCACGGACCTAGAATGGGAGATGGTATCACTTCAAAATGTGTCTCAGCCTGTGTGAAGGTTCGAAAGAGAAAAAGGATGCAAGCTCGTATGAGGCAAAGCATACGAATTCTACATCCTAGAGTTCAATACTCCTTACAAAGACTTGGTCGGTGAATGGAGGAACTTGATCGAAGCTTTAGCCGAAAGAGGGAAGTGGGCTCCACCCGCCGATCTAGAACATATAAGCGTCATTGAGGCCAAACCCCCGTCGGGAAGAGTAGACTCCATTGCAGTTCTAAGAGTCACCCCGAAACCTTGTCGAAGAAGAGTGTATGGATGCCCTGGAAAGAGTCTTAAGGTTCAAGCGACCCTGGTCCCCTTCATATCCTATGATGACAATGATGTTTTCTTGGTAATCCCCAAGTCGAGGAAAATCCAAGATACCCCTTATATGGCGCCAAGTATCCCGACCTCGCTTTTGCCCTCATTAGTCATCATAGTCAAGATGAGAGTTCTCACGAGAGTTACCGTAGTGATACCGAGGAAGACACAAATAAATGCCGAAGGAACAAGAGAGGAGTGGTTAGCCCGTAAGCCGAAAAGCCCGTAAAACCTTCCCGACAAGAAAGAACAGAACCCGCCATGAGGTTTGATCCCGCGTAAATCCTTCTCGATGATGGAATCTCCCACTTCGTAAAGTGTTTGGCCAATGTCAAAGATGCCGTCGAAGGCCGACCCTAAAGAAAGAAGGGATATGCTTGATGCTGATGAGGAATATGACCCCACTCGCCGAAAAGTTGCTAGGTCCAAGTGAGGAAGCCATTAGCAAACCTCCGCACTCGATAATTCCTCTGCATGCCGACCTTGAAAAGCCCGAATGAGACCGCCAAGGCTCGAGTGAAAAGGATGAAGCCGAAATCGCCCGCCGCTAAGTCGCTAAGAATTCCAAACCCCGAGAAGGCCGTAAAGCCATTAACCCGGGATCGATTCGGGAAGCCGCCTATGCCTCCGGTAGTGCCGTTAACCGCATTAATCAGCCAGAGTTGGCCATACGCCAAACAAGAGCCCGCCTCTAACTTTGAAAGAGCCGACGTAATCCTCCAAGAGGAATGATGATTCGTAAAAGTCTAATGTCTATGTGATGACTCTGTCCCTGGACAGATGAGTGTTGAGCAGCCTAAGGGTGATAAAAGAAATGCCGTCTCGAGCCGAAAATGTACAAAAGACCTTATAAGCCGAAGCGTAAAAGCCGACTCGACAAGGAGGATCCTGGTGCGACTCGGTTGAAGTGTACTCGGTGCCAATATCTCCTTGTGGTCCCCGTTAACCTCTTCATACCCTCATAAGCCGAAACTAGAAGAAAGTTTGGCCAAGACCATGGTGCCCATAGATGTCACCCCGTATGAGGTCGTCCGTATGATTGGAAGCATCCATTACGGAAACATCATTACCTTCACCGACTTGGACCTCGCCAAAGTATGGGACTAGTCATAACGAACCTCTTTACATCACAGGCCAGCTTGGAAGAACGCCGATTGCCACGGGTATTGGTCGATGGAGGGTCCGCAATGAATGTCCCGCCAAAGAAAGATGATGGACTTATTGGATCTCGAAGCCCACGGATTTGAAGCCTTCTAGTCGACTATTAAGGCCTATGACTCCACCGCACGATCGCTTTGGGGATTGCTACTCTCAAGTTGTGGTTCGGGAAAAAGGTCATGGACGTTGACTTTCAAGTGATTGACATTCCGATCTCATTTACCGCCCGCTGGGACGCCCTTGGATCCACCCGATAAACGGGGTAGCCTCTACTCGCACCAATGCGTCAAATTTCGCCAAGTGATGGTACTATCACTACTCTTTACGGAGACAGTGTCACGGTGGAAGGAACCAGCACTGGAGGTATCCTGGTACTGGAAATTAAGCATGATGATGAAGGGTTTGCCTTGACCGGATTCTCTGTAGCTTCTTCCAAAGAACAAGTGTGTTGCACTGACCTCACCACTACCTCCGATAAAATTCCCCCGGCCATGAGAATGATGAAAAAAATGGGTTACCTTCCGGGGCTTTGATTGGGCAAAAGACTACAGGGTCGCAATGCTATTATTGATATAAAGGAACAGACTACCAGATATGGCTTGGGATACAAACCGAACTCTCGGGATGACAGAAAAGCTAAAGGCACAGTTCCAGGAAAACAAAGTGAAGGGGTCCATCTCCATCCCTACAGCTTGTCTCTGACCCATTACTTCACAAAAGGTGGGACTCAATACGATGAAAGTGACCTCCAGACCTCCCTGAGGAGAACCCTTCTGGAAAATCTTGAGAAAGTTAGGGGAAAAACCAGCAAATCCTGTTCGGAGAATGTTCCTCGACTTGCCGGACATTCCTGGAGCTACCACTACCGTTCAGAACGAGTATGTCTTCAAAGGAAACCCAAGCGGTGTCAAAAAGTCAGCACTCTTCTCATCCGGGGCAATGGATTTCTCCGCCTTTGAGTTAGCTCTTCCGAAGATCAGCCAGATAGAAGCTGCCAGTAGTGAAGACAGTGAGTGGGGTTTGCAAAAGTTGTTTAATGAAGAAGCACAGATCCCTGATTTGATCGACTTCAGCTCAGATGATGAGGTAGTTGCCGTAATTGGAGACGGTGGTGAAGAGCCTTTCGATCCCCGCACTTTGGTAACCAAGACAGAGATGCCGTTGAAGAATTGGGAAACATTCTCAGGGCCGATAGCCAGCAGACAGAAAATGATCACGGATCTTGGATTGGTACCCCGTCCTTCTCAACCCAGTCGTGTCAAACACCCTATCGTCTATATAGTTGAGTCAGGAATCTTTGAACTCCAGTCCTCTGAGTCATCCGAAGGCCTCACGCCTAAGGATTATGAACATGTAATCAATGTCATCTTTCCCCTTGCTTTGAATGAAATGACAGATCTTTCTGAGTATCTTCTTATTGCCAACTTAACAAATGATAAATTAACTCAAAACTTAACAACAGTTAATAATGAATCATTTGAACAAGATACAAACACACTAAACAAACAATACATTAAAGAAATCTTTAAGAAGGTTACGTAAAAGAGGAAAACCGGGCCCAAGCCGCCGAGAAGGTTTTGACAAGTGTTAACTTGGGTACCGTCGAGGAACCTAAAGAGACACAGATTGGAAGCTTCTTCCAGGGGTTGAAAGGGACAGACCGGTTAATATGCTCGTAGAATACATGGACGTCTTTGCATGGTCGTACAAGGATATGCCGGGGCTAGACAGCTTCAATAGTAGAGCACGTAATCCCTCTAGCACCGCATGCTAAGCCGCAGCGTAAACCGAGAAAAATCAAGCCGTAGTGGTCTCTACAGTCAAAGAAGAAATTGAGAAGCTACTGCGGGTAGGATTCATCGTAGTCATCGAATATCCGACATGGTTGTCCAATATTGTGACCGTGATCAAGGCCAATGGGAAGGTGCGCTGCTGTGTAGATTTTCGGGATCTGAACAAAGCCAGCCCCAAAGACGATTACCCCTTGCCAAACATAGACATCCTGGTGGACTCAACTGCCAACTACGAAGTCAAATCCTTTGTTGACGGCTTTGCAGGCTACAACCAGATCAAGATGGCCGAAGAAGACCAAGAAAAGACAGCCTTCACCACACCGTGGGGAACTTACTGCTATACAGTGATGCCATTTGGGCTTAAGAACGCCGGGGCTACTTATCAAAGGGTAGCGACCACGCTTTTTCATGACATGATCCACAAGGAGATTGAGGTCTACGTCGACGACATGATAATCCACTCCAAAGGCGAGGATGGACAACACTTTGTTGACCTGCAAAAGTTCTTTGAGAGGCTGAGACAACATTCCATGAGACTAAACCCTGCTAAATGCACCTTCGGAGTGACAAGAGGAAAAGTGCTCGGGTATATGGTCACGGAGCGAGGTATCGAAGTCGACCCCCGAAAGATCAAAGCCATTATGGACATGAGGCCACCTCGAACCCAGACAGAAGTCAAAAGCTTTATGGGCAAACCGCAAAGACATCACCGCTTTGTCAACCAATTGACCACTATGTGCGAGCCCATTTTCAAGCTCATGAAGAAGAATATAGACACGTAATGGACCGAAGAATGCCAGATGCCTTTGACCGCATCAAGGCGTACTTAGTACATCCTTTCGTGCTATGCCCCCACATAGACGTAAACCTCTTCGCTCTATCTCACTGTCACCGATACGTCAGTTGGGGCTATGCTTGCTCGAGAAGAAAGACTCTCGGGTAGAAAATGTCATTTACTTTGTCACTTAAGCTGCAGTGGAGTGAGCTCAATTACTCAAAGCATGTGAAAAGACTTGTGCAGATCGGTCTGGGCAATCGGTAAGTCAAGCATTATATGCAAGCCTACCCTGTGAACTTGGTCTCGAAAATGGACCCCATCAAGTACATCTTTGATAAGCCTTCCCTCTCGATGCGTCTAGCAAAGTGGTCCTTCTTCTTAGCTTAATACCATATCAACTACGTGACCAGAAAGGCCATCAAGGGTCAAGCATTGTCAGACCATCTGGCAAATTTCCCCAGTAATGAGGACCGTGGGCCTGAACCCCAATTCCCAGATGAAGGGATCTTTGTAGTCGAGCCTGAAAGCCGATGGCAGCTATTCTTTGACGGAGCTGCTAACAAAAGAGGAAATGGCGTAGGGATGCTACTGGTTGATCCGAAAGATGAGCACACGCCCATAGCCCTTAAATTGAACTTCCCTGCTGTAAGTACCCAAATCTGGCTCATGCCTTCCGGTTAATTTTCCCGGCAATTCCGGTAATTTTTCCGGTAATTCCTCGGACTTTCCTACAGTTCCGGAATAATTTCAGAAATGTTCCAAGCCTTTTAAGGGCTGAAGGGAATGCTTGGTAATTAAGAAACACGTTTTTCTTAATTCCAAAACCCTTCTAGAAGACTGCCACCTTGCATGTTTCTAGAAGGGGCTGGAATTGGCTACTTATGTCGTGCGACATAATAGGCCATGAAGAACTTCTAGAAGCTTGCCACCTTGCATGTTTCTAGAAGAATCCAGAAGTGGCTATTTATGTCGTGCGACATAACCACTGGAGAGTTCTAGAAGGTTGCCACCTTGCATGTTTCTAGAAGGAAAACAGTTATGGCTTGTTATGTCGTGCGACATAACAAGCCCATGCAGGCAGCCTATAAATAGAGGCCTTCACCTCTCATTTTAGACACCTCTTCCACCCCTCAGTCCCCCTCTATAGAGAATACGCCCAGAAGCCTCCTCCCTCTTCATATACCCCCAAAATATCCACTAATCCTCCCAAATCAATCTCACACACACTTCCCACACACACCAAGAACCAAGGATTCTCAAGAAACGAAGGCCCAATCCCATCCCCAAAAGCTGCTGTTTTGAAGGCCCCTATATCTAACTTGATATAGAGGGTCGTGGTCTTCAAGGGTAACGATTTTCTACCCATTTCCTTTCCTTATCTTCATCATACATGGAATCTCTATGCTAAATGCTTTAATAATGTGATATTCTGAATAAAGTTGCATGCTTTAGCTTCATATTTCATAGATCCACATCTGATTTCATTACATTTCCTATAAAAGCCCCGGTTTGGCTTGGTTTTGCATGAACACTCAAGATGAGTGTGGATCCCTCATATCCACACCCTCTTGAAGTGTTCATTATTGTTAAACATGCTCCCTGAGATTTGTTGGTGAAGTAACTTGACCATTTTGGTGCCTTGTTACCTCTGCAAATCTCAACAGTAAAGCCTTCGCAAAATGGCTAGTTATGTCACGCGACATAGGCAAATTTATGTCACGCGACATAAGTAGCCGATTTTCGAAGCTTCACGCTTCAAGCTGTAATCTGATGTTAACCCCCATAATGCTAATACCTGATGTTTAGATAATATCTATGTACATAATATGTCATCTTTTCATTAAAATACCATTCTCATACATAAAGGTGCATCCTTTGCACCTAAATCCCATTTTTCATGCATTAAAATCATTCCTTTTCCATTTAAAATCCCTTTTCACATTAAAGATGCACTCTTTGCACAAAGATCATTTCTTTACATAAAAAGCATTCATTTTCAATCAAATGCATCATTTTCAAACCAAAAATGCCATCTTTTCACTAAAGTATCATTTTTATATGCATTCCCCTATGTCCCCATTAGCAACCTTGGAACGGACCGGTGTAAAAGTTCTCATCTTTGCATCGTTCCTTCCATTAAAGGTTCACGACTTCTTTAGAAAGGGACAACCTTGAACCCTATATCTCCAATTATCGCTTAAGAAAGAGTATGAAGCCTCTATACGAGCTCGACCATCTTAAAGCGTAGGATTGATGGGCTAAGGATACTCCTTTTCTAAATAACCTCATCTTTGACTATAAAAGAGACATTCTCTCGATCACGCAAGTCTCGAGGGTCCCGAGGTTAAAAATGCGATGATCACAAGTCAAAGATGAGGACGGGATCATAATCCCAAATACATAAAATTCCAAGGAATCCCGAGCGACAACCAACAAATGGTTTGTACGTCCGGAAGACGACTTGGGACATTCCCTCCTTATTTTCAAACACATGCACACAAGAAAGCACGCAAGCAAGTACGATTAATGAAATCATGGGAGACTTGCTCCGGCAAGGCACCTTGGGTGAACGCCAAACGTTCTTCCCAAGGGGTAACTTAACCTCCGAACCCATAAAACCTTTTTTTCAAAGTTTTGAGGTAATCAAAATGGCGTGGCGACTCCGTTTTTCAAATTAAACCGGATGTCTTCAAACTCGCGTGAATCCAACACAAAATTTGGGCACCACATTCACAGTTTGGCGACTCCGCTGGGGATATCCCAAAGGAGAAAAGCTTTTATTTTTCAAAATAAAAAAAATCGATACTCGGTATATAGGTGGAAACCACTTACCCTTCCTGTACACTCCCTGACGTGGGAGTTGGGATAACCGGTGGTTTAACAATCCACGTACCAGTATCCCTTTTCGAAAAAAATTTTGAAAAAAATAAAAGAAAGCTTTTCCCTTTGAGCGGGTTAGACTCCCATCGCCGATTTCATTAATCATGCTTGCTTTCTTTACCATGCATTGCATCATTTGCATCTTGGAATCTCGTGCATACTTTGAACGGGAAACAACCCAAAAAAAGCAAAGGAGTGGAACCTCGGAAAATTGATCCATGCGGCCGTACGGCTCAATCCTCATTGGATTCTCGACCGGGCGACCTCGGTGGCAATTCCACCAGGAAAAATCATGGTTAATCCGGGCAAATTCTAGCAGCTTGGGGCTATTCAGCTCCATGACTCGATCGGGGCTCCCAAAAATTTACGTGCTTACGTGTTGCATTTTCCCCGTCCCGAAAAGCATTCCTTTAAAACACATTTCTGAAAATCTCTGTTTTAACTCAAAAAGGAACATTTTTAGGAGACCGCACACTACGCGCACCCGATATATCCCGTACACTTTTGCACGCACGTCCTTCAAACCCGAGGGTGGTTCCACTCAACAGCCACGGACAAACTTTACGATGCTCCCGGCGCGCACGAATCATCCCAACCTCCCCATGGCCAAATGTCGACCAATGCACAGTCCGTGTCACACGTTTCAAAACCGTGACTTTTGGTTGGTTTTTGGTCTAGTCCGTGTCATATAGCCCAGCCAGATACCCTCGTAAAGGTCAAACCTTAGTTCATAACGGAAGAAGAACTCGCCAAAATTCCGACAAGGAAAAATTGGCGAGATCTCGACTCCGACATTAACTATTGACCTTGACTCACGACCTCGCACGGAATGCGTAAGAGTCAAGACCGAGTCTTTGCCAACAAATCAAAAGATCTTTCGCTCAAGCGAAGCTCGCCAAAATTCCGACAAGGAAAAATTGGCAAGATCTTGACCCGCATTGACTTCGATTCTAACTCACGCCCGCGTATGCAACGAAGTTCAATGTGACACCGTGTCATCCGGCTTTTGCCGCCCGACCCATGCCTATTATCTTCTCGGACATTACCGAAAGTCAAAACGTCATTCGCTCGAAGCGCAAATTCCAAAAATAAATCAAGGCAGAAGATGAGACTTTAGATCTTGACTATAATCCGCATCGCTCGTGCGTTGAAATCCTATTTCCCTGCGAGACCCATTAGGAGCGTTCTTTACTCTCGGTCGGTGGGATCCGCGTGCCCTATAGGACCTCGCCCGGGCCCACCCCGGAAGGTCGAATATAGGTGGAATACGAGGGGCTTATAGTAGTCCGACCCACGATCTTGATCTAGAGTAGTTGCGAAAAGAAGGGCAAACCCCCTTTTCCAACCAAATAGGAATAAATAAAAGACATGATTTTAAGTAATCTTGAACAATTAATGTAATCATAATTGCATTTTCTTATCTCTCGATATCCCTAATCGGGACCTCCTCGATCCGATTTCGATTTTCCTGTCTCGACCTTTCATGGTCAAACCCTTAATCGAGACCTCCTCGGTCCGATTTTCGATTTTCTTATCCCGACCTTTCATGGTAAAATCCCTAATCGAGACCTCCTCGGTCCGATCTTCGATTTTTCATCTCTCCCTCTTTCGCGGTCAAATTCCTAGTCGAGACCTCGTCGGTCCGATCTTCAATTTCCAATCTTGACCTTTCAAGGTCTCATCTTTTCTGATCAATTAGGATTAGAAAAAAAATGTGTTTTGAGCAAAGTTTAAGCGATAAGTGCATGTTACTTGAGCCTTTAGCCTACCTTACCTATCCCCGAGTCTAAACCTTGCCTATCCCTTTCCCGCAGCGAGAAAGAAGTGTGCGAGAATACGGCCGCCAGCCTTTTCGTAAAACCTTAGGCGTAATCGTCAAAAGGTCGAATGGCGTATTTGGACAGAAAACATGAGGGTGCAGGAAATCGATGGTTAGGAAGGAAGAGTTAGTCCTGGCTTTGGAAAGCGCCCATAAGGTTCATCAAGAACAAGAAGCCATGCTCATTGACGCACTCCGTCGTCATGAAGTTCAGGTCACGCTGAGTCGAACGGTTCTCTTCGGTGGTAGTCGAAGGTGAGACTTTGGAAACAGTGATTTCGGGCCCTTCATCCTATGACCAAGACCCCCGCCTATAACCAATACCTTCCTCCATCCACATACGATCCCTTGCCAAGGACCACTCCTCCTCGCCCTTTCCAACATCCCAGCTCATCCGGCTCCATCGCCCTCGCTCCTCGTAACGGATTGAACTTCACCCCACATGTCTCTCGCCAAAGAATACCGCGCTTATGCTCCAGCCTTCGCATGATCGCCCGAGCTATGTGGCTATGTTCAAGCCCCTATACCTACCTCGAACGCAATCATGAGTTGCCAAAAGAGGATCTGGATGATTCAAGTTCTCACTGTCACCTACCGGATTTAGCGAATTCACCCGCCGTTGTCACCCCTGTTGTGGTTCCATCTCGCTAATAAAAGTCCCGTTGCAAGAGTCCCCGTTGACCCCCATGTGGCAATATTAATGGAGCAAGTGAAACAGATGCAAGAGAAGCTTGACCTCATGATGAGTATCAATACTCCCTTGACCCAAGATGTCGAGCCAGGCAAGGAAATGACTCCACCGAGCATAACCCAATACCAAGCAGCAACCGTACCTGCTCAAAGACCAGAAAGAGTGTCGTAGCTTCCTTCAGCCAAATCCAACAATGGAACCAATTGGACAATGGGAATCTGAGTTTTGAGAACAACAATGTCTCCCGAAAACCCCGCTCCCTTCATTTTGGCAACATGGAGATGTCTTTAAGCAAGATGCTAGAAAAGCTGATGAAAGAAAAGCTGATAAAGCCACTGGAGAATTGGAAACCCAGGAATCCCCATGTTCGGTTGGATGAATCCAAGCATTGTCTTTTCCATCAATACCCTGGGCACAACACTGATGATTGCACCTATTTGAGGCATGAGATCCAGAAGTTGATAGAAAATGGGAAGCTCGAGAACCTCCATGGGCCAAAAACAGAAAGCTATGGTAAGAGGTCGATTCAGGAAGTGCAAGATCAGAAACATCAGCCTGATGATTCTGGGATGCCCACGAGCAAAGTTTTCAATGATTTGGTGAAACGAGGTCTTCTCACACCTCTCGAGAATTATAAGCCAAGAAACCCCAGTAGAGTTGACAGGACCAAGTTCTGCGAGTACCACAAGCATTATGGTCATGCGACATAAGTGTGTGGATCTCGAAGAAAGAAATTCAGTGGCTGATCTACGAAGGAAAGCTCAAGTTACTCCGGCGCATCCAACTCGAAGAGTAGCTAGACTAGGGTCTACCTATCCTTAAGTAAAAAAAAAAAAAAAAAAAAAAAAAAATAGTCTCTCGCTCAACCTTCGTAGGTTCTAGTACTTTTCTCTTTCAATCAAGTCCTCTACGGACATTGTATTTAATCTTCAATTTTCTATAAAAGAGTCTTCTTCTTTTCTTACTAGACTTAAGACATTATTTGCATACCTACATTACATTTAATGAAATGGTTTTATTTTATATGATCACTTGCATTGCTCAACAAATAATCTCTCGAAATAATTAACATTCTGATTAATCGGTGTGAGAAAGTCAACTAATGCCATCAAGCCATACACTTTCCTCACCCCGCAAAAGGCCTTCATCAAAGCCATACACTTTCCCAAACCATGTCCTCCCCATCACCTTGACCAAGTCAACAACGGCGGCATCATCAAGGGACAGCAAAAGGCCACTCAGCTTCAAAAGATTGACCCCGTGTCGGCAACAACCTCAAGGGTATCAAGAATGTTCAAACAGGGGCTCGCCTTGGTCCTCAGGTGCTTCAAAAAAAAAAAATGTAGTGCGAAAAGAGTAATACCCAGCTAGGCTGAAAATCCAAAAAAAAAGGGCAGTCTAAGCAAAAAACAGGGTTGCACATAAAAAAAAAGGAAAAAAATCTTAGTGCAAAAAGAGTAATTCCCAGCTAGGCTGAAAATCCAAAAAAGGGCGGTCTAGGCAAAAAGCAGGGTTGCACATAAAAATAAAAGAAAAAAAAAATGAGGCCAAGGACCCAGCACCGCCAATCAAAAGCTTGACGAACAGGCAAAATCAAAGCTCGAAGAATAGATGTTGTCGATAACAATGGGGCGATCGAAGCAAAAGCAGAAGCATCTCATAAGCCTTTAGGCACATGCAAAATCCTTCCTCCCCCAATTGAAAGACGAAAATCAGAAGCAACCGTCCAAAGATGACTTGGTCAAGGAATCATCCCGAGGCCCACGCCTCATCATCATCATCTCATCCTAAGCCTTTTCACTAAAGGAACCACAAATCCCAAAGCCTAAACAGTCCGGCCAAGGCCGAACTACGGCGACCTGAGCTCTTCACAATGAGGGGAACGTAGGCAACCAAAGAATGGTCCTGGCCATAAGCATATTCAAATTCCGTAAAATTCGGTCTCATCAATGACCTCTCTCCCATAGACACACCAAAACCCGTAAAACCCGGTCTCATCAATGACCTCCCTATACACAAACCTTCCTTTCACGCCTGCCAACCTTGATCCGCGACACTGGTTGACTTTCTCCTCGTGATTAATTAGAGTGTTTGTTCATATCGAGATTAGTGGTTGAATAACCCGAACATCAATAAAGGGTTTTAAGCAATCTTGTGATCATCGTAAATAAAACAAGTTTTCGATGTCTTGACAAGTCTTCTTTCTACATCTTAGGAAAAATAGTACTAAACACTCGATTTTCCGTCGCCAGGGCTTCCATACACTTTTACCAACCTTTCTACGCTTATACTCTCTCAAAAGAGTCAAACACAAAGCGAGTTTTGTGCCTACATCGCATAAGGCCGTCAAAATAACACAAAATTGGGATCTATTCCCACCTTTCAAAAAATATGCCCCTGCATGTATATATCTTCCTAAATTTCTTCTCTTCGTCCCCATCTTCTTAAGGTTGATTGATTGATTAAAAGAAAATAAAAAAAAAGAGAAAAAGGATAGGTTCTCCTCTTCTCGCTACAATTCGCATTAGGCCGCCTCGAAACTCTCCAAGGTCAGGCTTTGCCAAGCCACTCCTTTAAACCGGGGCTTCTTTAGCCATGTTTGGGGTTCGCATCGGGTTCTTCTACTAGGTCCCTAGATGGATTCGGGCCTTGGTCGATCAACCTCAGATCACTTCCGCAGCACTCAATCATATTGGGATTTTTGCTAGGTCATCGATTGGGGCTTCATCAAGTCACTTGTTCCGTAACCTAAAACTTTGCCTACTCGTTCATCCAACCAGGGTTTTTGCCAATGAAAGGATCTTTCCTTACTTCAACAAGATATGGGGCTTTTGCAGAGAGTATTTCCTTAGACCGGGCTTCGATAAGTTGCATCCATCCCTAGAAGAGAGGATTGGTCACTTCGACATCTCGTTAGCATCGCCTTCAAATGCTAGAGTGTGAGAAAAGAACATTCACCGAGACCCGAGGTTCAAACCCGCCTCACCAAGAGGGAATGCTAGTCCACGTAGACAACATCTCAAAGAATAACAATAGCTCACCGCACCCAAGGGATACGACCCCACCCGTTTGAAACCCGTCTTAAACAATTCCCAAATACATTCCATATGTATATCCGCACTAGCCCCTACCATGTTTCCAAGAAAAAAATTACCCCTAGGCCCAAAGTAACGTGCCAATTGCTAATGATAACGTTTTCTCCCAAAAGTGCCTCCGTTACTTCGTCATAACGAGATAACGCCAGCGACGCTTCCTAATTGTCAAAACGTCGAAAATCCTAGACATCGTTCCTAATCGTCTAGGTAAAGCTTGAACTACGATCAAGGCTTGATTCCTCCGGGATACGTAGGTAGCCTTTCATAAAGGTTCAGCCATCCGACCACTTTGGTCACCTTTTCCCTTCTCCATTCTCCAATGGTGCGTAAGCTTTTCATAAAAGTCCAATTTTATGACCATATTGGTCACCCCTTTTGATTTGGAACATTCTTATGAAGGATTGGTTGTTTGACCTCCTAGGTCACCCCGTTTCCATCCTTATAAGAAGGGACCAAATATCTCTCTTGCCATTGTCCCAAGGAGGCCGATAGGTGATCTCTTTGATCCCCCAATTCCAACCTCGTGATCGCAGATCCATTCCAGCCCCAAAGGCAATGAAAAGCACAGCTCAGGCTTATTAAGTCGCGCGACATAACAAGCCATGTCGTGCGACATAACAAGCCACATCGTACATCGACATCGCAGCTTCCTGTTTTCCCTGTGGCACTCCCCGACATATCAATAGCCGCAAATACCAATCCTACACCTCTCAAATGCATAGGGAGGGTTCATTTACCCCATGTACACCCATCACATTCATATTCAAGCCAAAAATCCATTCAAATCATTCATATTCAAGCCAAATACCATACCATTGTCATTTCATAAGTGCGTGCAAAAGAGAAAAAGGCTAACAATGTACGTACAAAATGAGATAGGCCAAGTCTAAGAAATGTGCATAGCAAAAATAAATGACATGTTTTCCCTAAAAGGGGACAATAGCCAAAAAGTCATAAATGTCTAAGGGGAAAGGGGGCTACTCTGAATCCTCTCCATCACCCTCTTCATCATCCTCTCCCTCATCTCCATCCTCGTCGTCATCCTCGCCTCCTCTCGGCTCATCGTCAGATCGTCCGAAGGTGCCTCGTAAGCTATGGTCCCCGTGCGATAGTAGTCGTCGAGCTCGGTGATAACGCAGAGTCAAGCTCGTAGTCCGTAGCCGTCTCACCTCCCCATCCTCATCATCATCATCGTCAATCTCAATGGGTCTCAGAAGAGGCACATTTGCAGCCTTTGTCCGAGGCGTCGGTCCTCTAGTGCTCCCGCCGGTGCCCACATCATCGTAGCGGCTCTTCTTCCTTCTCTGGCCTGTGTGGAGAGATATCAATCGAACCCCGTGACCGGCACCGATTCTTCCAAACTCATGCCTTTCTCGGAGCTTGCCAATCATGCCCACAGCGCCGTATACGCCCGGTCAAGTGCCCGTAAGCTCGAGCCGACACTGCTACAAGGCATATAATAAGTGTCGAATACAGCTTCTTGATAACAGAAGAGATGCAATCAATCCAAAAGACGTAAGAAACAAGACTTACAGATCTAGAACCTCGCGGAGCAACCCGATGAGGATGAGTTCGTGACATATCAATGTGAGCTCGCCTCATGCGACCGCCACCCCGATAATCAATGAAAGTCGAGGGCAAAGGAGGTCTAGCCACGTAGCCGGGCCGAAGGCCCCGCGCTATGAGCGCCATAACCAACCCCGTCCGTGGGATCAAGATGTCTAGCCACGTACAAAGTATAGTCCCCTCCCGTGTGTAGAGATGTGCCGCCATGCCTACAATCGTAGCATCTACATTCGCCAACCGGGCGAGGCAACACATCCTAGCCGGAGGATCATCGTGATCCGAGCATGCCTATTCGGCCCATGCCGTCTATACACTCTCTCCTAGATACAAGGCGTCTCCTGACAAGCCCACTAGCGCCTTGCGACACTCGTCAAGTGTGCAAGATGATCCAAATCCAGGTCATCGTAACGGCTACCCAGTGGGAACAAGCTCGCCTTCTTCGTGGAATCCCTCTCGTGCATGTCGCCGTATCATGGTACGAGGCCGTGATCCCGCACTCGAACCCTCCGGTGTCCGGCCCTGTTTCCCGGCATTCTTTGTCCACCGACGAAGAGCAGGAAAAGTGGTGGCAGGAAACTCATCCCGTATCTCGCCACTCATAATGCCTAAAGTACTCAAAGGCCCAAGCCCGAAAAGGAGAAGAAGAAGTCAAAACAGGAAAACAAGGGATATAATGAAATGCGCAAAAGAAAAGAGATCAAGGTGAGAGAATACCTCGAAAGCCGATGAAAGCAGTGAAGTACTTCGCCTTCCCTACCGACGTCATCTAGGGCCAAATACATCTCGCCTAAGCCTCGCTCCCCAGACGTATTCCCGACAAGCATCCCGTGCTCTCAAAAGCTCCAATAGTGAAACCAAGGCAGATGCGCCGTTAATGAACAAAGATGTCGGAAAAGCCCACCCATACAAAAGCTCTAGCCAATCTCTGGCCTCACCCGGCTCTCAACGGATCATCTACCACAAGCAGAAGTCCCCGCTTCCGCCCTCAATCGTGCCATGTAGCACCTCTAACTCATATCCATTCCCCTTCTTGATCCGGGGAACGAAACCAAGTAAGCCCATAAAATCATCATCGCAATAGTCGGGCTCAACTCCCCGTACAGCTCCTCTATGTAGAGCGGCTCATCCGTAAAGGGCGCCCCGCGATGATCGCAAAGTCCAGCGGAGTGACTGCTGCCTCACCCCAAGAGAAGTGAAATGAGTGAGTGGTCTCCCACCGTAACTCTCGAATGCCCTCACTGCATCCACACTCCTCTCGAGTGCCCCGACGGCCTTCGCCATCTCAAAAATTGCCCTAGCCCAGCGTAAATCATGCCCTTAGGCGAGTCCACTCGCTTCCTCGGCTACCCGGCAAGCTATCCCATAGCCTCGCCAATCACCTCGTGGGAGCCACGGGTGCGCAATCCCCGCAAGAAAACATGGCACAAGTATTAATATTTCGTGCTATTTCTGAAAATCATCTCAAGCAAAAATGGGTCAAAACAGATCAATGAATGGCATGCATTACACCTCCCAGGTCAATCTATGATTTCATGCTAGTTCATGATTTAATTCATAAGCCCAAAAAAGGCATTCGCCTCAAATCAATTTCGCCCAAATTGAAAGAAATTTTCAAGAAACCCTAGGTTTCTTACCTCTTCCTTCTTCCGAACATCCGAAGTATGCTCATCGAGCCGTGGGTAGAAATCTCCTCTTGGTGCTTCCGAAGAAATGGCCGTTGATTCCTTTGCACCCCTTTCTTCGAGTAGCTAAGTTGGCATGTTGAGAAGCCCTCTTGGTCGGATAGAGCCTAGGAGGCATTTTCCAAGTTGAATCGAACTAAAGATTTGTTTGATTTCTCTAGATCCCTCTCAAATCGCCCTCTCCGAGGTTGCTCTCTCTCTTCTCGCCGTCGCCTCCCTCTCAATTTCAAGTCTAATTTAATTTCAAAATGGCGACTGTGCGATTTTTAATAAATCTGTCCACAGGGCCTGTTATGTCGTGCGACATACTAAGCCCCTGTGGCTGATTTTTACAATTTTGCCCCCGAAGGCTCCATTTTACAATTTTGTCCCCCCCGTAGGCCTCTTTTTACCCTTTATGCCCCCGGCATTTCTAATTACTTTCAATCCAGTTTTCCCTCCAGTGCCCCCGTGGCCTATTTTACAAATTTACCTCTGTGACTCAGTTTATTTGCCCTTGGCATTTTCAATTTTATTTTTCAAATAATCAGGGTACATCCCAGTTTTCTTTACAAAAATTATCCGGATACGTCCCACTTTTCTTTACAAAAAACTTTTGATTCCTTCCTACTTCTCTGCAAAATCCACCCTTTTTCGCAATCCTCCGTTATCGCTAAATGGGATAACGTTTCTCCGGAAAATCCTCCGTTATCGCCAAATGGGATAACGTTTCCTCCGGAAATCCTACGTTATCGCCAAATGGGATAACGTTTCTCCGGAAATCCTCCGTTATCGCCAAATGGGATAACGTTTCTCCGGGAAATCCTCCGTTATCGCCAAATGGGATAACGTTTCTCCGGAAATCCTCCGTTATCGCCAAATGGGATAACGTTTCCTCCGGGAAATCCTCCGTTATCGCCAAATGGGATAACGTTTCCTCCGGGAAATTCTCCGTTATCGCCAAATGGGATAACGTTTCCTCCGGGAAATCCTCCGTTATTGCCAAATGGGATAATGTTTCTTGTTAAAAATTTCAGTTATGGCCGGAAGGCAATAACATTTCGCTTTATTTTGATCTCCGTTATTTTCGAATGACGGAATAACATTTCGACCTTTTTTCGCTTTATTTCGATCTCCGTTATTTCCGAATGACGGAATAACATTTCGACCTTTTTTCGCTTTATTTCGATCTCCGTTATTTCCGAATGACGGAATAACATTTTGACCTTTTTTCGCTTTATTTCGATCTCCGTTATTTCCGAATGACGGAATAACATTTCGACCTTTTTTCGCTTTATTTCGATCTCCGTTATTTCTGAATGACGGAATAACATTTCGACCTTTTTTTTCGCTTTATTTCGATCTCCGTTATTTCCGAATGACGGAATAACATTTCGACCTTTTTTCGCTTTATTTCGATCTCCGTTATTTCTGAATGACGCAATAACATTTCGACCTTTTTTCGCTTTATTTCGATCTCCGTTATTTCCGAATGACGGAATAACATTTCGACCTTTTTTCGCTTTATTTCGATCTCCGTTATTCCAAGATGAAGGAATAACATTTCGACTCAATAAAAGCTCGAACTACGACCTGGCTTGATTCCTCCGGGATACGTAGGTAGCCTTTCATGAAAGGTCCAGCCACTCGACCAACTTGGTCACCCAATCCGTCTCGGCATTCGCCGATTGGATCCTTTTCTATCGACAACCCCACTCGCCCGCAAGTGACGTTGCCGAGGGGCTTCGTAAGTACCCAAATCCGCTCATGCCTTCCTGCTAATTTTCCCGGCAATTCCGGTAATTTTTTCCGGTAATTCCTCGGACTTTCCTACAGCTCCGAATAATTTCAGAAATGTTCCAAGCCTTTTAAGGGCTGAAGGGAATGCTTGGTAATTAAGAAACACGTTTTTCTTAATTCCAAAACCCTTCTAGAAGACTGCCACCTTGCATGTTTCTAGAAGGGGCTGGAATTGGCTACTTATGTCGTGCGACATAATAGGCCATGAAGAACTTCTAGAAGCTTGCCACCTTGCATGTTTCTAGAAGAATCCAGAAGTGGCTATTTATGTCGTGCGACATAACCAGCCAGGGAGAGTTCTAGAAGGTTGCCACCTTGCATGTTTCTAGAAGGAAAACAGTTATGGCTTGTTATGTCGTGCGACATAACAAGCCCATGCAGGCAGCCTATAAATAGAGGCCTTCACCTCTCATTTTAGACACCTCTTCCACCCCTCAGTCCCCCTCTATAGGGAATACGCCCAGAAGCCTCCTCCCTCTTCATATACCCCCAAAATATCCACTAATCCTCCCAAATCAATCTCACACACACTTCCCACACACACCAAGAACCAAGGATTCTCAAGAAACGAAGGCCCAATCCCATCCCCAAAAGCTGCTATTTTGAAGGCCCCTATATCTAACTTGATATAGAGGGTCGTGGTCTTCAAGGGTAACGATTTTCTACCCATTTCCTTTCCTTATCTTCATCATACATGGAATCTCTATGCTAAATGCTTTAATAATGTGATATTCTGAATAAAGTTGCATGCTTTAGCTTCATATGTCATAGATCCACATTTGATTTCATTACATTTCCTATAAAAGCCCCGGTTTGGCTTGGTTTTGCATGAACACTCAAGATGAGTGTGGATCCCTCATATCCACACCCTCTTGAAGTGTTCATTATTGTTAAACATGCTCCCTGAGATTTGTTGGTGAAGTAACTTGACCATTTTGGTGCCTTGTTACCTCTGCAAATCTCAGCTGTAAAGCCTCTCGCAAATGGCTAGTTATGTCACGCGACATAGGCACCTATGTCACGCGACATAAGTAGCCGCTTTCGTAAGCTTCACAGTTTCAAGCTGTAATCTGATGTTAACCCCATAATGCTAATACCTGATGTTTAGATAATATCTATGTACATAATATGTCATCTTTTCATTAAAATACCATTCTCATACATAAAGGTGCATCCTTTGCACCTAAATCCCATTTTTCATGCATTAAAATCATTCCTTTTCCATTTAAAATCCCTTTTCACATTAAAGATGCACTCTTTGCACAAAGATCATTTCTTTACATAAAAAGCATTCATTTGCAATCAAATGCATCATTTTCAAACCAAAAATGCCATCTTTTCACTAAAGTATCATTTTTATATGCATTCCCCTATGTCCCCATTAGCAACCTTGGAACGGACCGGTGTAAAAGTTCTCATCTTTGCATCGTTCCTTCCATTAAAGGTTCACGACTTCTTTAGAAAGGGACAACCTTGAACCCTATATCTCCAATTATTGCTTAAGAAAGAGTATGAAGCCTCTATACGAGCTCGACCGTCTTAAAGCGTAGGATTGATGGGCTAAGGATCGTCCTTTTCTAAATAACCTCATCTTTGACTATAAAAGAGACATTCTCTCGATCACGCAAGTCCCGAGGGTCCCGAGGTTAAAAATGCGATGATCACAAGTCAAAGATGAGGACGGGATCATAATCCCAAATACATAAAATTCCAAGGAATCCCGAGCGACAACCAACAAATGGTTTGTACGTCCGGAAGACGACTTGGGACATTCCCTCCTTATTTTCAAACACATGCACACAAGAAAGCACGCAAGCAAGTACGATTAATGAAATCATGGGAGACTTGCTCCGGCAAGGCACCTTGGGTGAACGCCAAACGTTCTTCCCAAGGGGTAACTTAACCTCCGAACCCATAAAACCTTTTTTTCAAAGTTTTGAGGTAATCAAAATGGCGTGGCGACTCCGTTTTTCAAATTAAACCGGATGTCTTCAAACTCGCGTGAATCCAACACAAAAATTTGGGCACCACATTCACACCTGCCACGAACAATGTTGCCGAATACGAAGCCTGCATTGCTGGTTTAGAAGTTTCCTTAGAAAGGAATGTCAAGGAGCTTGAAGTTTATGGAGACTCAGCCCTGATCATCAACCAGGTCTCCAACAAATGGAAGACTGTTGTGAAGTAGACTTGGCTTTCTGTTGTGAAGTAGACTTGGGACCTGAGCCTATCAAGGAACCCTGGTACAATCAAATTTACCAGTTCCTCAAAGATGGAGAGTCAGCTTTCAGAGACGAAGAAGGTAGACCAAAAGAAGGTGTCAAAGCCAAGAGCTTGCAAGCCCTGAAAAGGTTGGCCTCCCATTATGTCATTTTAAGAGGCAACCTGTACAAGAAGCGGTACCAAGGACCACTCCTCTTGTGCGTCACTCAAGAAAGGGTCAGAGAGTTGATGACCGAAGTCCACAACGGTCCCTGCGGTCCTCATATGAATGCTAGAGCCCTGATGCAAGTAATCCTCAGAATGGGTTACTACTGGATTTCCATGGAGACAGACTGTGTCCAGCATGTCCGAGCGTGCGACAAATGCCAATGGTTTGCCAACCTCAACCATCTCCCGCCTCATGACCTGTACTGCATGACGACTCCTTGGCCGTTTACAACTTGGAGTATTGACGTGATAGGGAAGATAGCCCCGGCAGGAAGCAATGGGCATGAATTTGTGTTAGTAGCCGTCGACTACTTCACCAAGTGGGTAGAGGCCAAGTCCTACAAGGTCCTCACTTCCAAGAAGGTGGCCCAGTTTATCAAGGAAAACATAATGTGCAGATGTGGGGTGCCCAATGAGATCATTTCTGATAATGGGTCGCACTTTGAAGGAGACTGCGATAGGTTACCGTCGAATTCGTAATCACTCGCCATAAGTCATCCCCATACGGACCTCGGACTAACGGAGCCGTGGAAGCTGCTAATAAGACGCTCGAACGTATCATCCGGAAAATGGCCACCCGTGGTCGTGATTGGCCCGAAAAGCTGCACTGGCACTCGGGGCTACGTAACATCTGTCAGAACAGCTACGGGAGAAACCCCTTTTGCCCTAACCTATGGGATGGAAGCAGTGTTACCAGTGGAGTTGGAAATCTCGTCACTAAGGGTCCTCCTGGAAAACAGTGTCAACGAAGTAGAATGGCTACGTATCCGGCATGATGAATTGGCCCTGCTCGATGAGAGAAGGCTCAAAGCCATGAAGCACACCCGAGCCTACCGTAGGCGAATGGCCAGAGCATTTGACAAAAAAGTCAAAGCCAGAGACATTAAAGAGGGTGACTTAGTGTTGAAAGTGAAGCCCCCTACCAGAGACAACCCCCTGGGAAAATGGGAACCCGTTTGAATCGGCCCGTATGTGGTGCAGAAGATACTATCGGGAAGAGCAATGAAGCTTGCAGACCTGGACGGCAATCCCTTTGTCCACCCAGTCAACGGTGATAAGCTCCGAAGATACTATGTCTAAAAAAAAAAAAAATTAAAAAAAAAAGAAAAAAGAAAAAAAATTTAGTGCAAAAAGAGTAATACCCAGCTAGGCTGAAAACCCAAAAAAGGGCGGTCTAGGCAAAAAACAGGGTTGCACATTAAAAAAAAAAAATCTTAGTGCAAAAAGAGTAATGCCCAACTAGGCTGAAAATCCAAAAAGGGCGGTCTAGGAAAAAAACAGGGCTGCACATATTTTTTTTTTCAAAAGTTCACTAAAATGAACTACGAAGACCTGAGTCCCTTAGTCTTTCTTGTAAAAGGGGAACGTAGGCAGCCATTTACGGTTCGGTCTAAACAATAAAAAAGGGCGATCAAGTTTTCATGAAATGCGTCCTAAACAATAATAAAGGATATTCAAGTTTCCATAAAACGGGTCCTAATCAATAAGACATCTGAAATTTTCATGAAATTGTGTCTTGAATAATTTCTAAGATAATATCTCTTGTTCATTACAAGTTAAAAACTTCTTGATGAGTTCAAGCACGGTCTACTCTTGACTCTGCTAACCTGCTACAAAGATTTAAAATACAATAAAATGCCTAATAAACTACTGTGTTTGCAAAATGGCAATAAGGAGATCCTAAGAAAAGATCTGTCAGTCGTCATTCACTGAGTCTTCTTTGGTCTTCTTCCCTTTATCTCGACCCCGTCGAGTTTTCTTTCTCTTCTTCTCTATGATGTCGGTCTCCCTCATCCCGATCTCTGGTATCCTCACTGGAGCCTCCATCAGACCTATGTCAATAAGTGCCCTCTCAATACGGGCACGAGTCCGCACTTCCTCCCTCTGAGCCTCAGTCAAGGGAGCGACTTCAGAAAGCCTCTTATATCGAGCCTCCATATCTTTGATAAGGTCACCTGACTGGTTATGGCGACTCGCCTTAGCTTCAGTCTCCCTCAGAGTCCTGCTCGAGTCGCAGTCGGCCCCCAATAAAGCCTGACGCCTCTCTCCCAATATGACCTGAGTCGCTCCCATCTCCCTCTCATACCAATCCAAGTAGGCCGTGGTCAAGATGGTACTCTTCCTGCTCCTGAGGATAGCCCTGGGTGGGAAAACAGTATATGTCCAAGCCCTCGAGAAGAATGAAAAGCTGGCTGGATCTCTCATGTCTAAGGACACCACCTCCATGGTACGGATGTCCTCCCAATCGCCCAACAGCTCCTGTAAGGCCCCGAACTGTCTGGATACCAAGCAGGGTATGTAGAAGGATGACCAACAAAGCCCTGGAACCCTCACTACATAGGACTCCTGAAATGTCCTCCTGGTCTGCAACCTCCAGTGAGGTACCCACCAGCGAATATCCGAAGTGGATATCCTAGCCATCATCAGCTCCTAGTCACCCTGGTCCTGCTGCCTAGGCAAACCCCTCCGGGAAATCACCCAAGGGCACTGAGTCGGCAAAGCCCCTGACAAAGCCCCGAGCCTCTCCTGCAGCCATAAAGTCAACACGGCCGGACACCCAGACCTCATAAAACGGTCTCCTCTAGCCATCCTATCAATGCCATGAAGGGTCTCACCCAAAACCAATGGGACAATGTCCTTCCCAGCCCTGCAATCCCTAACCATGTCCAAGAGACCACCATGACAGACTCCCACGGACTCAGCAGTGAATAGGGATGAGAATACGCAGAGAATAAAGGCATCCATAGCCACCGTGGTCGTGGCCATATCCGGGGACCCGAACCTGCCCGGAATATCAGAAAGGTCAATCCTATCCGGAGCTATCATCATCTCCTCAGCCTCTCCCAGAGATATCTGCAGAAAAGATGCAAGCTTTGCTGCCACCGGCACATCTTCGATCAGAGGAATCGATATAGCCTCAATTTATGGACCCCCAATCAAGGCTCGTAAGTCTTCATAGAATGGGACAATCTCATTATAAGAAAAGCAGTAAACGTGCCTCCGGACGTCCCAAAACCTTGTGGCGGCTCTCAAAAGGTCCCAATCGGGCGGGAGATCCCTCAAATGCCATAAAGATTTGATCTTGAAGGTAGAATCGAACAGCCCCTTGTGAGATTGAAAGTTATATCGCACCCAAGATTGAAGATCGGACAGAAAACGGTCTCTTTTCCCCTTTTGCAATCTAACGGGTTTCTCCATTGCAAAATGATCAAAGTTGATGTCTTTAGGTCAAATATGTGCTCTGGGAATAGTTGGGACAAGTCTAGAGTGAAAATGAAATGAAATGGCCAAGCCTTGATTTTATTTTGAAAAAGACCAGTCCAGACAGAACTGTAAGCCGCACGGCCTCTTTTGCTCCCAGGACCAGTCCGCACGGCTTCATTTGCCTGATGTGGAGAACAATCTGCAGCAACCAAAGTTGCTGCCCAAGAGGAGTTCTCACCCCACTTTCTCAATGAAACCTGTCCCAAAACATGTCCAAAGACCATCCAAGCAGTTATGTACAATCATAAATCATTTTGACCCAGTTTCAGCCTCAATTCCAAGCAAAAAAGCAGCCCCAAGGCTCAAGTAATATGCAAATTCATAAAGCATAAATTTAAAAAGCAAATAAAACATTAATACATTGTTTTCGCCCCATCGGCGCCCAAATAAAGCAAAAAATAAACAAAGTGTGCATAAAATTGTTCATTGTTTGTTTTCCTCCTCCTAGATCAAATCTAAAGACCTCCTAGGCCTCTGATTCCTCCTCATCACTACTCAGCTCATAGAAGCTCGCCTCTCTCATCAAATCCTCGCTATCACTCACATCAGAAAGATGAACATTCATATGTTCATATTCAGCTAGCTGCTCTAGGATGCCGGCATTTGGTCCCTGCCCCCGAGGTAAGGCACTGGAAGAATACTCCGAAGCCGATGAGGTGGATGCTGTGCCCCCGACGTGCCTCCTTTTGCGCACGGGCTCCTGCACATTCGTTGCAGCCTTTGAAGCACAAGCTAGCTTCTTCAAGAGGGACCGACACACATCCTTCCAGCCCCTATTCTGCCTGACCAAGCCGTCATAAGTCCGAGCTGGAACCTGAGAAAAAAGAGAAGAAAATCTCGGAATTGCAAAAGGCAAAGAAGTCTGAAAAAGGGAAAAGACCCTAAAGTGTAGTCAAAGTGCTGTCCGGCGGCAGAGTATACTGGGGCTCCCTTGTGTCGGGAAGAGGTATCCTGAACCTCCTCAGTACCCCGTTGACCATATAAGAGAGATGAGCAGGAGGCATCGGCGGGTCAGTAGGCTCGGCCTCCCCATATCCCTGAGTGACAGCCAGCTTCACTAGCTTCTGTGGCATCCTCAATCGCTGCTCCACAAAGGTAGCATAAGGGGTAGCCAGGTCAAAATACTCCTCAGCTGCCACGCCTGCCTGATATCTCGCTATATCATCTACCGACCAATCCCTGGGCTGCAGTATCCGTGCTGGAGGATCATGAGGGGTAATGACATCCAATGGAGGGACATGGCCATGCTGCCTGGAAAAGCGGTCCCCCAAGTATATGACATCACATGTCAGCCCGGTCAACCACCGTCTCTGTCTAGTCGCCTCCACGGCCTCCCCTAGCAGAATCTTCGGATACCTCCCCCAAGGATAAAAGTCCACTCCATCATGCCCATCCCTGTTGATGACTGGTCTCACCATCTTATAGTCAAAGGTGATCCGGGTCTTCCCGGTGAACTTGTCTCTCGCATCTCCCCTCCAGTGGATCATAGCGGGAAAGATGGTAGCATTACTCTGCTGGTTCCACGGAAAGAACCTGATCACCGCGCAAAACCAGACCTGCATGTTCAAAACATCAAAAGGGTCATTTTCTCTCATAAAAGTCTCAAAGACAGAAAAGAAAAGAGAAAGGAAAGAAGGTGAGAAGACCTCAAGAGCAAAGGAGAAGCAGTCCATCGAAGCAGCCTTATTCCGGCTGTACAGGTCCAGGGAGAAGTAAATCTCTGCCAATCCGGCCTCGCCCCAAGAGACCGTCCCAATCCCATCTACATCCTCCAAGGAGTCAAGAAGGCAAGTCATAGCCAGCGTCCCAGAATTGGCAAAAATGGTGACTGACAGCATCAACTACACAAAAGCCCTCACAAGTTGGTGGGCAGTCACCTCATTAGCAGCAAATCCCTGCATGCAGTTCTGGACTGCCACCTCCACATTCCTAGTCTCCATCCCGAGCCCCTTAGGAATAAGCTCAAACCCAACCAAAGCTCTAAACTCCTCCGCCGTGATATGGTTCCTCCAGGTCACAGGCCTCCCGGTGAACTGTAAGCCAGTGATAGCAGTGAAGTCTGCAGGCGTCACTGTCAGCTCCCCCCAGCTAAGGTGAAAGCTGTGGGTGGTGTCCCACCAGAACTCCGAAAGGGCCTGGATCAAGCCCTTGCTCTTCGAGGTCACATGAATGCCTCTGCCGATAGCCTCAACAAACAAATCAAGGCCGGTAGCCCTCACTAGCTGCTTGGGGTTCACCCCATCCTTCTCAAAATCAGGCATCCTCTCCCACAGCCTCACTGCAATCTCGGAAGGTCCCCTAGACTTGTTCTCCTGTAGGAGAACACAAAAGAAATGTGTCAGTCCTTCATCTCATTTCAAAAGCATGCATATATTCAAAAGTGCACATATTTTCAAAAGAAAAGCATTCATAAAAATTTTCTAGCATCCTATGCGTAGAAAACGTGTCTTTCATCACTTGAAACACGTCATGTCAAGCACATTGCTCTCCTAAGCACAAAATCCCAATTTTCAAAATTATTTGCACCTAAGCATTAATTTTTTCTCAAAAATGGCATGCATGAATCCTTTTCATCATCCAAAATCCCGTTTTCTCATCCATGATCAAAAATTGACCTAGTTCTAGCACATGCAAGGACTCTGTCACCTTTTAGACAATTATTTTCAAAAAATGGGTCATTCTTATTATTTCTTAAGAAAATTGCACATGCATGATCGTTTATCTTCTTGGCCTCATAGGTTAATCATTAATATTCCAAAATCATCATCAAAATCCTAGGAAAATTCGAGAAATTCCTAAAACTCGAGTCAAGCCCTAGAATCAATCAAAATTCAATAAAAATCGATGGAATCGAGCAAATTAATAATGCTTACCCCAACCGATTGAGAATTCGTCGATTTGTGCTCCCTCCTGCCCGGATAAAGCTCCGATGGAGGCGTAAGGAAGTCATACTTCCTCTCCGTGCGGACAAGCTCTCTCCTCCTCCTTCGAGCGGCCTCGGAGATGTTCCTCCTTGCTTGCCTTGGCATCGGATTCCCCTCCGGATCCATCTCAATCAATAGAAGCAAGGGATTGAAGGATTTTTCTGAAAAAATTCTCTCCCTCCTCTCTCTCTTTCTCGGCAGAAGAAGGGCGGCAACAATGCCCAATGCCCGTTCAAATCTGATTTTAAATAATCTGGAAAAATCAGACTTCTAGCCGTGCGGCCTCTTTTGCCCCCGTCTCATGCCGGGCGGCTTCTTTTGCCCTGAGCAGAAATTACAGTTTTGCCCCTGGACTTTCCACTTGGGCATATAATTCCTGTTATCCTTTAACTAGGATAACGTCGTCTTCCAAAAGATATCCGTTACTTCCGTTATAACGGAATGACGCTAGGTGACAACCTCCGAATTGTCAGAACTCTAAACTTTAGCTACCTCTATCACAGATAGTGGAGTACGCTCAAGCTCTCCAAACTTTAGCTACCTCTATCACAGATAGTAAAGTACGCTCAAGCTCTCTAAACTTTAGCTACCTCTATCACAGATAGTGAAGTACGCTCAAGCTCCCCAAACTTTAGCTACCTCTATCACAGATTGAGAAGTACGCTCAAGTTCTCCAAACTTAAGCTACCTCTATCACAGATTGAGAAGTACGCTCAAGTTCTCCAAACTTAAGCTACCTCTATCACGGATCGAGAAGTACGCTCAAGTTTTCCAAACTTTAGCTACCTCTATCTCCTCGATAGTGACGTAAGCTTTAGTCAATTCAGGTGACAACCTCCATTAATTGTCAATTCAGGTGACAACCTCCATTAATTGTCAAAACCTCAAGGATCCTAGACATCGTTCCTAACTATCTAGTGATGCTTGAACTACGATCAAGGCTTGATTCCTCCGGTATACGTAGGTAGCCTTTTATAAAGGTCCAACCATCCGATCGCAGTGGTGTAAGTACCCAAATCTGGCTCATGCCTTCCGGTTAATTTTCCCGACATTTCGGTAAATTTCCCGGTAATTCCCCGGACCTTCCTAGTGTTCCGGAAATGTCCTGGAACAGTCCAAATTTAAAATTAAGGGCTGAAGGGAGCCTTCCTAATTAAGAAACACGTTTTTCTTAATTAGGGAGAAGCTTCTAGAATAATGCCACCTTGCATGGTTCTAGAATGCTGAGTCATAATGGATAAGACCGCACGGCCTCATTTGCAAAGGGCTCGCAGCCGCACGGCCATTAGCCTTATCCAGATCGCCTATAAATAGAGCCCTCCTCTACCCATTTTAATCATCAACAAGAAGCATAATACTCTCATAATACGAAGAAGAGCCCCCAAGGAGCTGCTGGAAGTCCAAGAAGGTGAAGAAGAAGCTCAAGAAGCCATCTCCCTCCTCCTTGAAGACCCAAGAAGAACCTCTCCTCCTAGCTCCGTCCGAAGAAGCGAAGGAAACGATTGGTAACCTCGCACGCCCTAACCTTGCATTTTAATTGATATACTTGCTCATTGCATTCATATATCTTGCTTGGGACTTGGCATTTATTCATAAAGATCATATCTTTATCACCCCCTTCCCCTTTGCATGCATTAAGACCTCATTTGTCATAAAAATGTAGTCTTTTTCATAAAGGTGCATCCTTTGCACCTAAAATCCCTATTTTCCAATAAAAATGTCATCTTTATGCATCATTTGCATATAAAGATCAAATCTTTTTCAATGAAAACGCATCCTTTGCATCAAAACCCCTTTTTCAATGCATCATTTGCATAAAAATCAAATCTTTATGCATCATTTGCATAAAGATCATTTCTTTAAATCAAAAAGCATCATTTGCAACCTAAAAATGTCATCTTTTCATTAAAGAGTCATTTTTTTATCATGCATTTCCCTTTCCCCAACCTTGGAACGGACCGGTGTAAAAGTTCTCATCTTTGCATCGTTCCTTCCATTAAAGGTTCATGATTTCTTTAGGAAAAGGATAACCTTGAACCCTATATCTCCGATTATCGCTTAAGAATGAGTATGAAGCCTCTATACGAGCTCGACCGTCTTAAAGCGTAGGATTGATGGGCTAAGGACATTCCTTCCTAAAGAACCTCATCTTTGACCCAAAAGAGAGTCATTCTCTCGATCACGCAAGTCCCGAGGGTCCCGAGGTTTAAAATGCGATGATCATAAGTCATAAGATGAGGACGGGATCATAATCCCAAATACATAAATTCCAAGGAATCCCGAGCGACAACCAACAAATGGTTTGTACGTCCGAAGATAACTTGGGACATTCCCCCTTATTTTCAAACACATGCACACAAAGAAAGCACGCAAGCAAACACGATTAATGAAATCTAGGAGACTTGCTCCGGCAAGGCACTTTGGGTGAACGCCAAACGTTCTTCCCAAGGGGTAACTTAACCTCCGAACCCATAAAACCTTTTTTCAAAGTTTTGAGGTAATCAAAATGGCGTGGCGATTCCGTTTTTCAAATAACTCGGATGTCTTCAAACTCGCGTGAATTCCAATAAACAAAAATTTTGGGCACACATTCACAGCTTGGCGACTCACTGGGATCATCCCAAAGGAGAAAAGCTTTATTTTCAAAACAAAAGTCGATACTTGGTATATAGGTGGACCCCACTTACCCTTCCCGTATCGCTCCCTAACCCGGGCTTGGGATAACAAGGTGGTTTAACAATCCCACGTACCAAGATCCCCTTTTTGAAAAAAAAATATAATTTTGAAAAAAATACAAAAAGCTTTTCCCTTTGAGCGGGTTAGACTCCCATCGCCGATTTCATTAATCGTGCTTGCTTTCTTTTACCATGCATTGCATCATTTGCATCTTGGAATCTGTGCATACTTTGAACGGGAAACAACCCGAAAATAGCAAAAGGAGTGGAACCTGGAAAATTGATCCATGCAAGCCGTACGGCTAATCCTCATAGGATTCTCGACCATACGACCTCGGTGGCAATTCCACCAGAAAAATCATGGTTAATCCGGGCAAAGTCCTAGCACTGGGGCTACTCACTCCATGACCGATCGGGGCTCCTTAAAATTTACGTGCTTATGTGTTGCATTTTCCCCGTCCCGAAAATCATTCCTTTAAAACACATTTATGAAAATCTCTGTTTTAACTCAAAAAGGAACATTTTTAGGAGACCGCACACTACGCGCACCCGATATATCCCGTACACTTTTGCACGCACGTCCTCAAACCCGAGGGTGGTTCCAACTGCAGCCACGGACAGCCTTACGATGCTCCCGGCGCGCACGGAATCATCCCAACCTCCCCATGGCAAACAAAGGTCGACCAATGCACAAACCGTGTCACACGTTTCAAAAATCCGTGACTTTTGGTTGGTTTTTGGTCTAGTCCGTGTCATATAGCCCAGCTTGCATACCCACGTAAAGGTCAAGCCTTAGCTCATAACGGAAGCCAAGATTTTCGCTCAAGCGGAAACTCCGCCAAAATTCCGACAAGGAAAAATCGGTGGGATCTTGACTCCGACATTGACTATTGACCTTGACCCGCACGGAATGCGTAAAAGTCAAGACCAAGTCTTTGCCAAAAATCAAAAGATCTTTCGCTCAAGCGAAGCTCGCCAAAATTCCGACAAGGAAAAATTGGCAAGATCTTGACCAAGATTGACTTCGATTCCGACTCACGCACCGCGTATGCAACGAAGTTCAATGTGACACCGTGTCATCCGGCTTTTGCCGCCCGACCCATGCCTATTATATTCTCGGACATTACCGAAAGTCAAAAACCGTCATTCGCTCAAGCGAAACTCGTCAAAGATCCGTCGAGGCGCAGAGACGAGACTTTCCCATTGCCTTGACTATAATCCGCATCGCTCGTGCGTTGAAAGGTCCTATGACCCGCTAGACCCGATAGGAGCGTTCTTTACTCTCGGCCGGTGGGATCCGCGTGCCCTATAGGACCCTCGCCCGGGCCGCCCACCCCGGGAGGTCGAAATACGTGGAATACGAGGGGCTTATAGACGTAGTGACGGAACCCACCGATCCAGATCTAGAGTAGTTGTGAAAAAGAAGGGCGTAACCCCTTTTCCAACCAAATAGATATTAATAAAAGACACTGTTTTAAGTAAACTTGAAGATTCTAATTTGCATATTGCCCGAGCCTTCACCCTAAACACCTACCCCGAGTCTAAACCTTTCCTATCCCTTTCCCGCAGCCGAGAAAGAAGTGGGTGAGAACACCGGCCGCCGACTTGTTAGCGCAGTAATCCTCGTACAGCTCGCCGTAATCCTCGCCACCGCCCGTAGAGTCGAATGACCGATTTGACAAAAACAAGGCTGCCTGGGTAACCAGATGACTAGGGAAGAAGAGCTAACCTTAGCCCTGGAAAACAAATCGTAAGGCCCATGAGGAACAGAAGCCACGCTCATCGAAGCGCTTCGTCGTCATGGAGTTCAAATAGTGGTCGAGCCCAACGGTTCCTTGGTGATGATAGAAGATGAGCCTCCGTAGGCGCCCATCTCACTCCATCCACCTATAACCAATGCCCTCCTCCATCCTCATACGATCCCTTATCCAGATTACCCCTCTTCACCCTTTCCAACATCTCAAGCCATCAGATCCCAACACCCTCACCTCCTCAAGTGAGACCTAGCTTTGTCCCCTACCAACGTAAAGCAAACGCCTCGCCTATCCCTAAGCATGCAGCCTCTCGCATTACCCCACGGGATTCACTCCCTCTCCTCAATATGGGCCATCCTGCATTTCCTAGGCCTCAAAATCAGCTCAATGACCCTCTCAATTCATGTCCCGCCACGCAGATCTTCCGCCTCCAACTTTGCCCACAGACCCCAGGAGGTTCCGTATCCTTTTTCCTACTTCGGAAATTATGAGCCTAATTCCTATGCCTCCGCCAGCCTCACGGGAACACGGGACCCGGTCAAGTTTACACTTACTTCCCTCCAAAGATCCCCAAGCCTTGGTACCAGCCTACCACCGTGCCACCCACTGTCCTTCCACCCAAGTCGATAAGCCTTCTCCTAATCGAGCAATCCTAAACCATCCCCCGACTCGACATGGCTTGGCTAAGGGAACAAGTTAGGTCCATGCAAGAGAAGTTTGGGGAAATAGACACCAAGAGGACAAAGATACCGTATCACCGATCCCAACAAAGTTGTCCCTCTCCCTCCAAAATTCCGAATGCCGTAAATTGAAAAGTTCAACGGCACCGATTGTCCCCTGACTCACATTGAAAGCTACATTCTTGCCATGAGAGCCAAAGATTGTACACAAAGAACAAATGGCCGATCATTTTCACTATCATTAAAAGGTTCACTCTTAGGTGGTTCCCGCATGTGAAACCAGAGGCCCGAGCTACTTGGGACCAGATCAAAGAAGCGTTCCTAGAAAAGTATAAAGCCAATTTGAATTGGGAAACCAAATTTAATGACCTACAGTGGTACCCTACAACGTTCGTATGAGCCAGCAAGTGAATTCTACAAGAGATGGAATTGGAAGCTCAAGGAAATGATGACCCCACTCAATGAAGAGGAACAGATGGAGATCTTCCAATCTTGCCTCGAAACCTCAACTAAGAGTCCAAATTGGCAATTACTACTATCCCGACCTTCGGGCAATGGTAAATGCCGGCACCAAGTTTGAGAATGCCTTCAATATGGCCCCGCCACAGAATGTAAATGGCTTCTTATCGCTACAAAGCACCGGTGTCAAATGCCCCAAATTGTCACCGTAAAAGGAAAAGAAGTGATTGGCGCCGTTAATTACATTCGTAATGAGAAAGCGGGACGTAATGCAGCCAAGCCGCCGCAAAGCCAAAGCTCCCTTTCTATACCGCCGAAGATTTCGGAATGCCACTAGAAAAGGTCTTCGACGGTTTGGTAGCCCAAGGACTCATCGTACCTTTGGAAAACTCGGAAACCCGTAAACCCCAAGACGTAATGGACGAGACCAAACACCGTCGCTTTCACAATTATCATGGCCATAACACTAATGATTGCACCTACCTCGAAGCTCCCGATCTCTCGCCTAGTTGAAGAAGGCAAGTTAGAACCACCTCGGGGTCCCAATGTGGTCAAGAATCCTCTTCCCGCCAACAACCGAGTCAACATGATCGAGTTCGAAGGAACAAATGGAAATGGTTTTGGAAATCCAATGTCATAGATATCCCGAAATTCAATGTTCCTTATGCCGAATTACAAGGGAAATGGAAAGATCCGATTAATGCCGCCGCCATGGAGGGACAAGCTTGGACCCATAGTCGGAACCGATTTCGTTAATGTTGTCGAGCTCGGCCTCTTTTCTACGACATCGAACCAAGAACTATGGTCAAGATTACGTAAGAAAGGCTCACTTATGAAGACTGCGAGTTTGAAGTAAAACAAGCCATGTTAATGAAAGTCTCTCCGTAACCCTTCATTACCCATGACGAGCATAATGTGTTTGTAATGGCTCTTACTACTCCAGAGGATCATTCCCAACCCCCGTTTGGGAAAAGGTAGAGAGAAGAGTGAACAAGCCGTAAGACTTTTGGGATGAAGAGAGCCGTATCTCGTATGCCGAAAGCACAACCGGTCCTACCGCCCTGAGGTACAAATGGATGAAGTTAAGTTCGTAAAGGAGATTCTCACAAATCAGCCCGAGTACTTCCTATGGAATTGGCATCGACAAAGGCAATAATGATCCGCAGAGTGCACAATCAAATGACAACGCCGACAAGACCGCTACTCCCTGTGGCAACAAAGAAGAAGGAGTGAGATCCCGGCCCAACCCTTGTCAAGTCCCCTCGAGTCAATAAGTAGTGTAGGGTCCAGAGTCGTTGTTGTCTATTCGCTGAGTCAGAATCTTCGAATTCCCCTCGTAGTCATCCGAAGGCCTCACGCCCGAGGATTATGAAAATGTAATCGATGTCATCTTTCCCCTTATCTTGAATGAAATGACAAATCTTTCTCCGATTATCCTCTTATTGCCAACTTAACAAATGATAAATTAACTCAAAACTTAACAACAGCTAATAATGAATCATTTGAACAAGATGCAAACACACTAAACGAACAATACATTAAAGAAATCTTTAAGCAGTGTTTCGTAAAAGAGGAAAACCGGGCCCAAGCCGCCGAGGAGGTTTTGATAAGTGTGAACTTGGGTACTATTGAGGAACCTAAAGAGACACAGATTGGAAGCTTCTTCCAGGGGGTTGAAAGGGACAGATTGATTGAGCCGCTCGTAGAATACGTCGACGTGTTTGCATGGTCATACAAAGATATGCCGGGCTAGACAGCAGATAGTAGAGCACGTAATCCCTCTAGCACCGCATGCCAAGCCGCAGCGTAAACCGAGAAAGATCAAGCCGGAATGGTCTCTACAGTCAAAGAAGAAATTGAGAAGCTACCGCGGGTAGGATTCATCGTAGTTATTGAATACCCGACATGGTTGTCCAACATCGTGACCGTAACCAAGGCCAATGGGAAGGTGCGCCGCCGTGTGGATTTCCGAGATCCGAACAAGGCCAGCCCCAAAGACGACTACCCTCTCGCCAAACATAGACATCCCGGTGGACTCCATCGCCAACTACGAAGTCAAATCCTTCGTTGATGGTTTTGCTGCTACAACCGCATCAAGATGGCCGAGGAAGACCAAGAAAAGACAGCCTTCACCACACCGTGGGGAACCTACTGTTATACAAGAATGCCATTCGGGCTCAAGAATGCCGGGGCTACTTACCAAAGGGCAGCGACCGCACTTTTTCATGACATGATCCACAAGGAGATTGAGGTCTACGTAGACGACATGATAATCCACTCCAAAGGAGAAGGTGGGCAAGACTTTGTTGACCTACGAAAATTCTTTGAGAGGCCGAGACAAAGATTCCATGAGACTAAACCCCGCCAAATGCACCTTCGGAGTGACAAGGGGAAAAGTGCTCGGGTACATGGTCACGGAGCGAGGTATAGAAGTTGACCCCGAAAGATCAAAGCTATCATGGATATGAGGCCACCTCAAACCTGCATGTAAGTCAAAAGCTTCATGGGAAAATTGCAAGACATCGCCCGTTTTGTCAATCGCCTGACCACTATGTGCGAGCCCATCTTCAAGCTCATGAAGAAGAATGTGGACACGTAATGGACCGAAGAATGCCAAGACGCCTTGACTGCATCAAGGCATACTTAGTGCATCCCCGGCACTATGCCCCCACATAGACGTAAGCCTCTTCTCGCTCTATCTAACCGTCACAGTACACGGCTTGGGGCTATGCTTGCTCAAGAGAAGAAAGACTCTCGGGTAGAAAATGCCATTTACTTTGTCACCTAAGCTACAAGGGAGTGAGCTCAATTATTCGCGTGTGAAAAGACTCGTGCAGGATCGGTCCGGGGTAGTCGGCAAGTTGAAGCATTATATGCAAGCCCACCCCGTGAACTTGGTCTCGAAAATGGACCCCATCAAGTACATCTTTGACAAGCCTTCCCTATCGATGCGTCTAGCGAAGTGGTCCTTCTTCTTGGCGTAATACGACATCAACTATGTGACCGTAAAGGCCATCAAGGGTCAAGCATTGTCGATCACCTAGCGAACTTCCCCAAGAATGAAGACAGAGGGCCCGAACCCCAATTTCCATGAAGGGATCTTTGCAGCTTGAGCCTCGAAAATAGATGGCGCTTGTTCTTTGACTGAGCCGCTAACAAAAGAGGAAATGGTGTAGGAATGCTATTGGTCGATCCGAAAGATGAGCATACCCCCATAGCCCTCAAGTTGAACTTTCCCGCCACGAACAATGCCGCCGAGTATGAAGCCCGCATTGCCGGTTTGGAGGCCGCCTTAGAAAGAAATGTCAAGGAGCTCGAAGTTTACTGAGACTCACTGATCATCAACCAAGTCTCCAACAAGTGGAAGACTCAGACCCTAATCTCGCAACGGTATCATGCCCATATGGAGGAGTTGATCGGACAGCCCGAGAAGTGACTTTCCACTACTTGCCGAGGGAAAAGAACAGATTCGCAGATGCTCTAGCTACTCTAGCCTCATTGGTAGAGATCCCCGAGGGAAAAGCCATAAAGCCCTTCAGAGTGGGTAGAAGAGAAGCCCCGCCTTTCGTTGTGAAGTGGACTCGGGACCCGAGCCTATAAAGGAACCTTGGTACAATCGTATTTACCAATTCCTCAAAGACGGAGAGTCGCCTTTCGTAGACGAAGAAGGTAGACCAAAAGAAGGAGTCGAGCCAAAAGCTTGCAAGCCCCGAAAAGGTTGGCTTCTCGCATGTCATTCTAGGAGGCAACCTATACAAGAAGCGGTATCAAGGACCACTCCTCTTATGTGTCACTCAAGAAAGAGCCAGAGAGTTGATGACCGAAGTCCACAATGGTCCCGCGGTCCTCACATGAATGCCGTGAGCCCCGATGCAAGTGATCCTCGTAATGGGTTACTACCGGATCTCCATGGAAACAGATCAAGGTTCAAAGACGTCCGAACTCGCGACAAATGCCGCCGGTTTGCCAACCTCAACCATCTCCCACCTCATGACCCGTACCGCATGACGACTCCTTGGCCGTTTGCAACTTGGGGCATTGACGTGATAGGGAAAATATCCCCTAAGTAGAAGCAATGGGCACGAGTTCGTGTTGGTGGCCATTGACTACTTCACCAAGTGGGTAGAGGCCAAGTCCTACAAGGTCCTCACTTCCGTAAAAGTGGCCCAGCTCATCAAAGAAAACATAATGTGCGTATATGGGGTGCCCAACGAGATCATTTCGATAATGGGTCACACTTCGAAGGAGACCGCGATAGACCGCCGTCGACCCGTAGTTACTCGCCACAAGTCGTCCCCGCATGCACCTCAAACCAATGGAGCCGTGGAAGCCGCTAATAAGACACTCGAGCGGATCATCCTAAGATGGCCACCCGTGGTCGTGATTGGCCCGAAAAGCCGCACCTAGCACTCGGGGCTACGTAACGTCTGTCGTAATGTACCACAGGAGAAACTCCTTTTGCCCTAACTTACGGGATGGAAGCAAAGTGTTACCAAAGGAGTTGGAAATCCCGTCATTAAGGGTCCTCCCGGAAAACAAAGTGTCAATGAAGTGGAATGGTTGCGCAGCCGGCATGATGAATTAGCCCTCGCTGACGAGAGAAGGCTAAAAGCCATGGAACACACCCGAGCCTACCAGAGGCGAATGGCCGCAGCGTTTGATAAAAAGGTCAAGGCCGTAGACATCAAAGAGGGCGACTTGGTGCCGAAAGTAAAGCCCCTACCGTAGACAACCCCGGGAAAATGGGAACCCGTCTCGGATCGGCCCTTATGTGGTGCGTAAAATACCGTCGAGGAGCAATGAAGCTTGCAGTACTTGGATGGCAATCCCTTTGTCCACCCGGTCAACGGTGATAAACTCCGAAGATACTATGTCTCGATAAAAAAAAAAAAAAAAAAAAAAAAAAAAAAAAAAAAAAGGTGCAAAAAGAGTAATGCCCACCTAGGCCGAAGACCCCAAAAAGGGCAAAGCCTAGGCAAAAGACTGGCCGCACATAAAAAAAATATATAAAAAAAAAAGAAAAAAAAATCTTAGTGCAAAAGAGTAATGCCCACTAGGCCGAAGACCCCAAAAAGGGCGGTCTAGGCAAAAGACATTGGCCGCACATAAAAAAAAACTATTAGTTCACCGTAATGAACTACGTAGACCCGAGCCCCTTAGCCTTTCTTGTAAAAGGGGAACGTAGGCACCATATATGGTTCGGTCTAAACAATAAAAAGGACGATTAAGTTTCCATGAAATGTGTCCTAAACAATAAAAAGGACAATCAAGCTTCCATGAAGTGCGTCCTAAAAATAGTAAAGGGTATTTCGCTTTTCATAAAACGGGTCCCAATCAATAAAGACATTTGAATTTCCATGAAATGTGTCTTGATTAATTTCTAAAATAATATTTCTTGTTCATTACAAGTTAAAAACTTCTTGATGAGTTCAAGCACGGCCTACCTCTTAACTCGCTAACCTCGCTAAAAAGATCTAAAATACAATAAAATGCCTAAATAAACTAATGTGTTTGCAAAATGGCAATAAGAGGATCTTGAGAAAAGACTTGTCGCCGTCATTCGCCGAGTCTTCTTCGCCTTCTTCCCTTTTCCTCGGCCTCGTCGAGTCTTCTTCCTTTTCTTCTCAATAATGCCTGTATCCCTCATCCCGACCTCCGGTATCCTCACCGGAGCCTCTACCAACCCCGTGTCAATGAGCGCTCTCTATACGAGCACGAGTCCGCACCTCCTCCCTCCGAGCCTCACCAAAGGAGCGACCTCTGACAATCTCTTGTACCGAGCCTCCATATCCCCGACCAAGTCACCTCGATTGGTTATGGCAACTCGCCTTAGCCTCGCCTCCTCGTAGTCCTACTCGAGTCGCAGCCGCCTCCCAATAAAGCTCGACGTCTATCCTCCAAGATAACCCGAGTCGCTCCCATCTCCCTCTCATACTACCCAAGTAGACAAAGTGGTCAAGATGGTGCTCTTCCCGCTCCCGAAGATAGCCCCGGGTGGGAAAGCAAGATGTGTCCAAGCCCTCGAGAAGAAAGAGAAGCCGGGCCGGATCTCTCATGTCCAATGACACCACCTCCATGGTCCGGATGTCCTCCCAATCACTCAATGGCTCCCGTAAAGCCCCAAACCGCCCGGATACCAAGCAGGTATGTAGAAGGACGACCAAAGTAATCCCGGAACCCTCACAAAGATAAGACTCCCGAAATATCCTCCCGGGTCCGCAACCTCCAATGTGGTATCCACCAACGGATGTCCGAAGTGGATAGCCTAGCCATCATCGCCTCCCAGCCTACCCCGTTCCTCGCCGCCTAGGCGCACCTCTCCGAGAAATCACCCAAGGGCACCGAGTCGGCAAAGCCCCGTGCAAAGCCCCGAGCCTCTCCCGCAGCCCACAAAGTCAACATAGCCGGACTCCTGACCTCATGAAACGGTCTCCCGAGCCATCCTATCGATCCCATGAAATGTCTCTCCCAAAACCAATGGACAATATCCTTCCCACTCGCAGCCTCTCGACCATGTCCAAGAGACCACTATGACAGATCCCCACTGACTCAAGAAGGAACAAAATAGAGAATACGCAGAGAATGAAAGCATCCATAGCCACCGTGGTCGCAGCCATATCCGGGAGACCCAAACCCGCCCGGATATCGAAAGGTCAATCCTATCCGGGCTACCATCATCCTCTCACCTCTCCCAAAGGAATCTCGCAGTAAAAGATGCAAGCTTTACCGTCACCGGCACGTCTCCGATCAGCGGAATAGATATAGCCTCAATCTCGGGACCCCCAATCAAGGCTCAAGTCTTCGTGCGTTGGGACGATTTCGTTGTAAGAGAAACAAGAAACATGTCTCCTGACATCCTGCAACTTTGCCGCGGCTCTCAACGTATCCCAATCGGGCGGGAGATCCCTCAAATGCCATAAAGACTTGATCTTGAAGGAAGAATCAAGCAGCCCCTTGTGATTTTGGAAGTTATATCTCGCCCAAGATTGAAGACCGGATAGAAAATGGTCTCGCTTTCCCTTTGCAATCTAACGGGATTCTCCATCGCAAAATGATCAAAGATGGTGCTTTTAGGTCCAAAATATGCTCGGGAACAATTGGGACAAGTCTAGAGTGAAAATGAAATGAAATGGCCAAGCCTTGCTTTTATTCGTAAAATAACCAAATTTCGTACAGAACCGTTAGCCGCACGGCTACATTTGCCCTCAAGGCCATGCCGCACGGCTACATTAGCCCTCTCGCAGAAATTCTGCAAAGAACCAAAGTTGCTGCCCAAGGGAGTTTTCACCCCACTTTTTCAACCAAAACCCGTACAAAAACATATCCGTAAGCCATTCAAGCATTTATACACCATTATAAATCATTTTGGCCCATTTTCAGCCCCAATTCCAAGCAAAAAGTCGCCCCAAGGCTCGATAATATGCAAATTGAAAAAGCATGAATTAGAAAAGCAATTAAAACATAAATACAATGTTTTCGCCCCATCGGCGCCCAAATAAAGCAAAAAATAAACAAAATGTGCATAAAAATTGTAAATTGTTTGTTTTTGTTCCAAATCTACTCTAGAGACCTCCTAGGCCTCCGATTCTTCTTCATCTTCATCGCCGCTCGCCATAGATGCTAGCCTCCCTCATCAAGTCCTCCCGGTCGCTCACATCGATAGATGGACATTATCGTGCCCATACTCACCACCGCCTGCATGTCGGGCCGCTGGGTCCCCGCCCCGAGGCATAGCACCGGAAGAGTACTCCGAGGCCGATGAGGTAGACGCCGTGCCCCGACGTGCCGTCTCTTGCGCCTGTGCCTCGCGCATCCGCCGCCGCCTTCGGGCGCAGCGCCTTCCTCGAAGAGACCGCACATGTCCTTCCAGCCCCTATTCTCGCCCGACCACCTATCGTAAGTGCGAGCCGGAACCCGAGAAAAAAAGAGAAAAATCTCGTAAAATCTCGTAAAATAGCAAAAAGCGTAAAATCAAAGCTAAAAAGGGAATAAGACCCTAAGAGTACACTTACAAAGGCTATCGTGCGGCAAGGTGTACCGGCTCCCTAGCATCGGGGACAGTATCCTCATCCTCCTCGGCACTCCATGGACCACGTAGGACAAATGCGCAGAGGGATCGGCGGGTCAAGAGGCTCATCCTCCCCATATCCCCGAGTGACCGCCGCCTTCACTAGCTTCGTGGCGTCCTCAGCGCCGCTCCACAAACACAACAGTAGGGGGTGTCCATGTCGGGTACTCCTCCGCAGCCTACGCCTCGCTCGGTACCTAGCAATCTCATCCTCTCGCGCCCCCCGGGCCGCAGATCCGTGGCCGGAGGGTCGAAGGAGTAATGGCATCTAGTGGGGAACATGACCATGCCGTCTCGAGAAGCGGTCCCCAAGTAAATGACATCACATGTCGCCCCGCGAGCCACCTCCTCTCGCCTCGTCACCTCTATAGCATCTCCCAAAGAAGATCTCTCGGATACCCGCCCTGTGGGTAGAAGTCCACTCCATCGTGCCCATCCTCGTTGATGACCGGCCTCACCATTTTGTAGTCGAAGGTAATCCGGGTCTTCCCCGTGAATTTATCTCTCGCATCTCCTCCAAATAACCATAGCAGTGGAAGATGGTGACATCACTCGCCGGGTTCCAAGGGAAGAACCCGATCACCTCGCAAAACCAGCCCGCATGTTCAAAACATCAAAAGGTCATTTTCTCTCTTATAAAAGTCTCAAGACAGAAAAGAGAAAAGAAAAAAAAAGGAGACTACCTCAAGGGCAAAAGAAAAGCAACCCATCGAAGCAGCCTTGTTCCGACCGTACATGTCCAACGAGAAGTAGAGCTCCGCCAATCCGGCCTCTCCCCAAGAGACCGTCCCTATCCCATCAACATCCTCCAGAGAGTCGAGGAGGCAAGTCATAGCTATCGTCCTGCACTGGCAAAGATGGTGACCGATAGCATCAACCATATGAATGCTCTAGCCACCGCCAAGGGCCACATCATTAGCAAAGAAAATTTCGCATGCTAGTCTCGAATCGCCACCTCGACATTCCGTGTCTCCATCCCCACCCTTCGAATCACCTCAACCCCTACCAAAGCTTGGAACTCCTCCGCTGTGATGTGGTCCCTCCAAGTCACGGGCCTCCCAAGTGAACCGTAAGCCCGTAATAGCGGTGAAATCGGCAGAGTCACCGTCGCCTCTCCTCACTGTGTGAAAGCTATGTGTACCGTCCCACTGTAACTCGATAGGGCCCGGACCAAGCCCTTGCTCTTCGAGGTGATGTGGACACCCCTACCGATAGCCTCTACAAATGCATCCAAGCCGTAGCCCTCACCACCGCTTGGGATTCATCCCATCCTTCTCAAAATCCGGCATCCTCTCGCCAAAGCTTGACCGCTATCTCCGACGGTCCTCTAGACTTGTTCTCCCGTAGACAAGCACATCAAAAGAAGCGCGCCCTTCCTATCATTTCAAAAGCATGCATATATTCAAAAGTGCACATATTTTCAAAAGAAAAACATTCATAAAAGTTTTTCTAGCATAACTTTTGCATAAAAAACGTGTCTTTCATCACTTGAAACGCGTCATTGCTTTCCTAAAGCACAAAATCACAATTCTTCGCACACAAGCATTGTTTTTCAAAAATGGCATGCATGAATCATTTTCATCTTCCAAAATCATGTTTTCTCATTGAAAATCAGAATTTTGACCTAGTTCCAGCACAAGGCAAGAACGCCGTCTCATATTTTGAAAAATTCTCATTCTTACTTCATTTTGCGAGAAAAAGTGAGTCATTCTCATATTTTTCATCAAATAAAATTGCACATTGCATATTCTTAGCCTCATAGGTTGTTCATGCATCTCAAAATCATTCAAAAATCATTCAAAATCCTAAAATTCGGGTCAAGCCCTAAAATCATTCAAAATTCAAGCAAAATCATCTGATTTGAGCAAAATGAGAATGCTTACCCCAACCGATCGCGGGTTCGTTGATTTATGCTCCCTCCTCCCCGGATAAAGCTCCGATGGAGGCGTAAGGAAGTCATACTTCCTCTCCGTCCTCACGAGCTCCTTCCTCCTCCTTCTCGCGGCCGCCGAGATGTTTCTCCTTGCTTGCCTTGGTATGGGATTGCCCTCCGGATCCATTTCAAATCAAAGGGAAGCAAAAGGGTTGAAGAATTTCGAAAATTCTCTCTCTTCTCTCTCTCTCTGCGTTCTTGGGCGGCAACAAGTGCCCAATGCCCGTTCAAAACCCGATTTTAAATAACTGAAAACAGCTTCTAGCCGTACGGCTTCTTTTTCTCCATCTCATGCCGGGCGGCTTCATTCGCTCCGAGCATAAATTACAATCCCGCCCGGACCTTCCACTGGGCATGCAATTTCCGTTATCTTTTAACCAAGATAACATCTTTTCGTAAAATATCCCTTATCTCTTTAGCAATCAAGCTTTATTCCCGCCGCTCCGTTAATTCCGTTATAACGGGATAACACTAGGTGACAACCTCCGAATTGTCGTAACTCTAAACTTGTGCTACCTCTATCCGCGAATAGTGACGTATGCCCAAGTCATTCCAACTTGTGCTACCTCTATCCGCGAATAGTGACGTATGCCCAAGTCATTCCAACTTGTGCTACCTCTATCCGCGAATAGTGACGTATGCCCAAGTCATTCCAACTTGTGCTACCTCTATCCGCGAATAGTGACGTATGCCCAAGTCATTCCAACTTGTGCTACCTCTATCCGCGAATAGTGACGTATGCCCAAGTCATTCCAACTTGCGCTACCTCTATCCGCGAATAGTGAAGTATGCCCAAGTCATTCCAACTTGTGCTACCTCTATCCGCGAATAGTGACGTATGCCCAAGTCATTCCAACTTGTGCTACCTCTATCCGCGAATAGTGACGTACGCTCAAGTTTCCCAACTTAAGTTACCTCTATCTCCGTCATAAAGAGATAGCGCCGTAAGCTCTAGCTTCCTCAGGTGACAGCCTCCGAATTGTCAAAATCTCAAGGATCCTAGACATCGTTCCTAACTATCTAGTGATGCTTGAACTACGATCAAGGCTTGATTCCTCCGGGATACGTAGGTAGCCTTTTATAAAAGGTCCAGCCATTCGACCACTTTGGTCACCCTGTTTCTTTGTCACTCCTCATTGATAAAGCGCCCCCTCATAAAAGTTCAAATATTCGACCACCGGGTCACTCCTAGCATGTCCCCGTAGGATCAATTGCTTGACCTCCTAGGTCATTTTCTCTTCTATGTCCCCAAAGAAGAGACCCGCTTCTCTTCTTCCTCCCCGGCCGATCCTAATTCCGAACTACGGCGGCTTGATTCCTCCGGATACGTAGGTAGCCTTCCAAAAGGTTCAGCCACTCGACCACCTTGGTCTCCCAATCCGTCTCGGCATTCGCCAGATCGGATCCTTTTCTATCGACAACCCCACTCACCTTGCAAGTGACGTTGCCGAGGGGCTTCTGTAAGTACCCAAATCTGGCTCATGCCTTCCGGTTAATTTTCCCGACATTTCGGTAAATTTCCCGGTAATTCCCCGGACCTTCCTAGTGTTCCGGAAATGTCCTGGAACAGTCCAAATTTAAAATTAAGGGCTGAAGGGAGCCTTCCTAATTAAGAAACACGTTTTTCTTAATTAGGGAGAAGCTTCTAGAATAATGCCACCTTGCATGGTTCTAGAATGCTGAGTCATTGTGGATAAGACCGCACGGCCTCATTTGCAAAGGGCCTGCAGCCGCACGGCTTCATTAGCCTTATCCAGACTGCCTATAAATAGAGCCCTCCTCTACCCATTTTAATCATCAACAAGAAGCATAATACTCTCATAATACGAAGAAGATCCCCCAAGGAGCTGCTGGAAGTCCAAGAAGGTGAAGAAGAAGCTCAAGAAGCCATCTCCCTCCTCCTTGAAGACCCAAGAAGAACCTCTCCTCCTAGCTCCGTCCGAAGAAGCGAAGGAAACGATTGGTAACCTCGCACGCCCTAACCTTGCATTTTAATTGATATACTTGCTCATTGCATTCATATATCTTGCTTGGGACTTGGCATTTATTCATAAAGATCATATCTTTATCACCCCCTTTCCCTTTGCATGCATTAAGACCTCATTTGTCATAAAAATGTAGTCTTTTTCATAAAGGTGCATCCTTTGCACCTAAAATCCCTATTTTCCAATAAAAATGTCATCTTTATGCATCATTTGCATATAAAGATCAAATCTTTTTCAATGAAAACGCATCCTTTGCATCAAAACCCCTTTTTCAATGCATCATTTGCATAAAAATCAAATCTTTATGCATCATTTGCATAAAGATCATTTCTTTAAATCAAAAAGCATCATTTGCAACCTAAAAATGTCATCTTTTCATTAAAGATTCATTTTTTCATCATGCATTTCCCCTTTCCCCAACCTTGGAACGGACCGGTGTAAAAGTTCTCATCTTTGCATCGTTCCTTCCATTAAAGGTTCATGATTTCTTTAGGAAAAGGATAACCTTGAACCCTATATCTCCGATTATCGCTTAAGAATGAGTATGAAGCCTCTATACGAGCTCGACCGTCTTAAAGCGTAGGATTGATGGGCTAAGGACATTCCTTCCTAAAGAACCTCATCTTTGACCCAAAAGAGAGTCATTCTCTCGATCACGCAAGTCCCGAGGGTCCCGAGGTTTAAAATGCGATGATCATAAGTCATAAGATGAGGACGGGATCATAATCCCAAATACATAAATTCCAAGGAATCCCGAGCGACAACCAACAAATGGTTTGTACGTCCGGAAGATAACTTGGGACATTCCCCCCCCCTTATTTTCAAACACATGCACACAAAGAAAGCACGCAAGCAAACACGATTAATGAAATCTAGGGAGACTTGCTCCGGCAAGGCACTTTGGGTGAACGCCAAACGTTCTTCCCAAGGGGTAACTTAACCTCCGAACCCATAAAACCTTTTTTTCAAAGTTTTGAGGTAATCAAAATGGCGTGGCGACTCCGTTTTTCAAATAACTCGGATGTCTTCAAACTCGCGTGAATTCCAATAAACAAAAATTTTGGGCACACATTCACAAGTGGTCACCCTCTTCCATCATCGCTCCTTAGTGGTGAGGCAGCCTTTCATAAAGGTCCAGCCATCAGACCACATTGGTCGCCCCTTTTGTCATTCATCACTCCTCAGTGGTGAAGTAGCCCTTCATAGAGGTCCAGATATCCGATCACATCGGTCACTTCTAGCATATCCCCAGTAGGATCAATCGCCTGACCTCCTAGGTCACTTTCTCTTCTATTTCCCCAGCAAGAGACCAGTTTTCTCTTCACCATTTCCCCTGCGGATCTTGTTCTGAACTACGGCCTGGCTTGATTCCTCCGGGATACGTAGGTAGCCTACATTAGGTTCAGCCAATTCGTCACATATGACACCCCTTTCCCCAGTGGATATCTATTCCGAACTACGATTATGGCTTGATTCCCACTCGGGATACGTAGGTAGCCTCCCAAAGGTTCAGCCACTCGACCACCTTGGTCACCCAATCCATCTCGGCATTCGCCAGATCGAATCCTTTTCTATCGACAACCCCACTTGCCCTGCAAGTGACGTTGCCGAGGGGCTTCTGTAAGTACCCAAATCTGGCTCATGCCTTCCGGTTAAGTTTTTCGGCAATTCCCCGGACTTTCCTAAAGTCCGGGAGCAATTCCGGAACTATTCCGAACCTTCTGAGGAATGAAGGGACTGCTTTAAATTAAAAAAACACGTTTTCCTTAATATGGAAAACCTTCTAGAAGTGCCACCTTGCATGATTCTAGAAACATGCTTTGAGTCATGAGGATAATGCCGCACGGCTGCATTAGGAGGGAACTCCTAGCCGCACGACCTCATTTGCTCTATCCAGACTGCCTATAAATAGAGCCCTCCTCTACCCATTTTGATATACCAATTTCCAGCATCAAAACTCTATAAAAATATACCTACGAAATTCAGGAAGCTGAGAGTGCCAAGAAGCCACCTCCCTCCTCCTTGAAGCCTTCAAAGTTGGTCCATCCACTAGGCAAGCTCCAAAGAAGAAGAGGTCACCACCATTGGTAACCTCTCACCCCCTTATCTTGCATTATACTTGCCTTATGTGATTCTTGCTCCTTGCATTCATATATTGCTATATCTTGCTTGGGACTTGGTAGATTATTGTTAAAGATCCTATCTTTGAGCATATAAATCATTTTTCCCCTCCCTTTGCATCATTCGCATTATCATTGCATCCTTTGCTCATAAAAATGTGATCTTTAGCATCCTTTGCTCAAAAAAATGTAGTCTTTGCATTAAAGGTGCATCCTTTGCACCTAAAAATCTCTTTTTTACAATAAAAATGCATCATTTGCATATAAAAATCATGTCTTTACAATAAAGGTGCATCCTTTGCACCTAAAACCCATTTTCATATACAAAGATGCATCCTTTGCACTAAAAATCATGTCTTTATAATCAAAGTAGCATCCTTTGCTTTCAAGATGTAGTCTTTATGCATCCTTTGCATATAAAACACTATTTTTTCACATAAAAATGCATCCTTTGCATTAAAAATCATTTCTTTACATAAGAAGCATCCTTTGCAAATCAAAGAGCATCCTTTGCACCCAAAAATGTCATCTTTTCTTTAAAAATGTCATTATTATCATAAAACATGCATTCCCCTAGTCCCCAATTGGTACTTGATGCAACCTTCGGAACGGACCGGTGTAAAGATTCTATCTTTACATCGTTTCTTTCATTAAAGGTGCCACAATCTCTTTAGAAAGGGATAAACCTTGAACCTATATCTCCGATTATCGCTTGAGACGAGCATGATAGCTCCAATATAAGCTCAATCGTCTCAAGGCGTAGGATTAATGGGCTAAGGACACTCCTTTCCTAATGAACCCCATTTTGGACTATAAAAGAGAGTCCTTCTCTCGATCACGCAAAGACCCAAGGTCAAATAGCGATGATCACAAGTCCAAGATGAGGACGGGATCAAAGTCCCAAACACATAAAAATCCAAGGAATCCCGAGCGACAACCAACTAAATGGTTTGTACGTCCGGAAGACAACTTGGAACATTTCCCCCCCCCCCCTCTTTTCAACACATGCACACAAGAAAGCACGCAAGCAAGCACAAAAAATGGAATCTAGGGAGACTTGCTACGGCAAGGCACCTTGGGTAAACGACGATCCGTTATTTCCAAGGGGTAACTTAACCTCCAAACCCTAAAAAACCTTTTTTTCAAAGTTTTGAGGAAATCAAAATGGCGTGGCGACTCCGTTTTTCAAATTAAACCGAAAATTTTCAAACTCGCGTGAATCCAAACTAAAAAAACAAAAAAATAGAATTTGGGCACATATTCACAACCGGGTCTCGGACAAAGTGTGTCACGGACAAGTGCATGGTTGACACAAGGCTCCAAGGAATGTTTGGGTAGTCCTGTGCTCGCACCGAGAGGCGTAGTAAGGCCAAACGGGCTGCTACTGGGATTTTCCCGGATTAAGGACGTAGTGTGCAGTGTAGGCCAAGTGTGCGTAGTGTGCGGCAATATATCTTCCTTTTCTGAGTAAAATAGAATTTTTCGCATGTGTTTTAAGAGCATGATGTATGCAAAAAAATCTTGAAAATGATTTTTTTTTTTTTGGAAAATGTTTTCGAAAATATTTTTTTTTTGAAAGCAAATAAACACATAAGCACAAAATTCAAACAGTTAAGAAAACGGATTCGACAGTCAAAATTTTGATTTTTTCGAGGCGGTCAAATCAACGCAAAATGGGGAAACAAAAACACACACATACAAATGATTTCAAGTGTCGGGACGGAAGTTTGACCCACAAAAGCTTTTTTTTTTTTTTAAATGATACCGGTACGTGGCTTTGTTAGACCATAATTTATCCCAAGCCTCGGGTTAGAAAGCGGTACGGGAAGCTTAATGGTTTCCACCTATATACCAAATACCATTTTTTTAATTATTCATTTTTTTTTAAAAAAAAGATAAAGCTTATTTTAAAATCCCCGTGGAGTCGCCACTGTGATGATGCCCGATTTTTTTTTGAAAATCAACGGAGTCGCCACGCCGTTTTTAGTTTAAGGGGCCAAAACTTTGAAAAATGTCCAAAATGAGAGAAGTGAGTTCGGAGGTCATGTTACACTCCGGGAAGAACTGAAATTGTCAATGGCTTCACTGAAAAGAGATGTTACCGTAGATGTTACCCAACAACTTGGATAACACACTGACGGACAACACACACACACCAAATAAAATAGTTTGTAAAAACTTTGTGCAGCGGAATTAAATAACACAAGATATAATTTTCTCAAGTTATATAAATATATAACTTGAGTGTGCCTAGATGGCGAAGACTTTATAATCAATATAGGAAAATTACAAAGTCGAAAGTTTCCTATTGCTAATACAATGATGATGCTCTATGGAACTAAATGAGACAAAGCACGAATCTTATCCTTAGCCAACACTTTCTTAAACACTCAGTGTTTAAGCTAGAATCACAAGGGAGGAAGGATTATGCGAACCAAAGAACTTTGTCTCTCTTGTGCTATGGTGTGTGTATTTCGTATTTGGCATATCTTCAAATGAATCACACCTAGCCTATTTATAGCCTTCAATTGTCTTGGAGGCTACTCCAAAATAACAGCCTTGGACCTTCAGATCGTGTGAGAGGAGTGGAGAATAATTCTTGGCTTGATTTCCTCTTTACACGTTAACTTCCCTTAAATGTAGCAACCGAATTCTTGAAGCCCAAGTCCTTGCTTCATCACCTTGTACTCTCTTGCTTTCTTTGTATTGTACACTTCAATTAATCAGCAACAACTCCATGACTTGGTCTTCCCACGTTTTTCTTTCTTCATCAAATAATATGGACCAAGCAAAAGTTACTCGTAAATCTACTATTTACGTGTAACTCCTTCACCAACTTCTTCCTTGTTTCTAGCAATTAATCCAACCATATATTAACCTGAAATATAGACCAACAAACACATATATCTTGCAAATAATATTAGACATTAGGATATAAATTAATATGGAAAGAATTATTAAATTACAAATCATTCCAGCTCGGGTAACACCCAACTGCCAGTGATAGCACCTGTGATAACACCCACGGTCTGTACTAACAATCTCCCCCATAATTTATAATTTCTTTCCAAACTCTAAAGTGCTGATCCCTGCAAGAAAATGTTAGCCATAGCAGAGCAACTTCATAGTTATCAACTCCCCCATAATCAAGAAATTAACAACCACAATGATTTATCACAAAAATACTAGTTATCAAAACATAATTTCCAAAATAAGTTTTCCAAATAACTAGCAACCTAAAGTACCAAAAATAAATCAAAGTTACTAAGCTACTCCATGTTCAAACAACTCTAAAAGTTTAATAATCAAAAGCAAATAAAACAAACCACCAAAGTATTAAAACATGTTCCGAATTAAAAACATAAAAGTAAATTGTTTTTCAACCACCAAAAATACCATAACCATGAGAGTGGCAACATCAATCTTCAGGTGATGTATTGTACTCACTCTTCTCGCTCATCATCAGCTTCATCTTCCTCCTGTTCATCCCCTTCTTCATCTCCAGCATCTAAGTCAGCACCATCAGTAGCATCTGCAGCAGCACCACTGGCATCTCCAACACCACCACCACTAGGACCAGCTCCATCAGCACTATCAACTCCCCCACTTTGGGAAGAAACCTGCTGAATGAATTCATCAGTAATCTCCTTGAGCTTTGTCCAACCTTGCACAATCTTGACAATGGTAGAAGTTTGTTTGTGGAGAAACGCCAAAACTGTGGTCTTTGGTATTGTTGGTGAAGCATTCCCCAACAAATTGTATAAATTAGCAAGAACATGAGCTGCATCTGTACCTGAAAAACTTGAAGATTTCGGAGTAACATTCGGGATAACAGTATGAGTAACACCCTTAGCATGAACCGCTTCACTTGACCCAAATTCATTTATCTTTGACCAAGGAAGATCACCAGTGTATCTCACACTCTTGGTATTCTTCTTAGTCAGTTGAGAATCTATAGCATAGAGATCAAGTCTGGGCGTGTACTCATCCGACTCTTCAATGGGCAATTTTTGAGATTTCAAAATTTGGAATATTAAGGAAGGGTAAGGAAACATTGTAATGTCTTTTCTTCTACCCCACGAAGCCAAATGTTTGAAGATCAATCTACCCAAGTTCACCCTTCGATTATTTCCTAACTTATACAAGCTTGTTGCAATGTCACATATTGCTCGTTAGAAGTAGGAACCCAATTAAATATACAAAGCTTGTGAAGCATGGCAAAAAGTGAAGTGAGACGGGAAGCAAGAAAATGAACTTTGGTTTTGGGATTCGGGTTCTGAGGCCATTCATGCACGACATCATGAGAGATAAACCTAGCAATTTCATCCTTATGAACAATAGGACCATCATCATCCATATTTGGGAGTGCTAAAGTCTTGTTGATCAAAAAAGGGGTAATAGAAAAAATTATGTTCCTTAAAAACACCTTTCCAAATTGATCGGACTTCTCATTATCTAGGTTTGCATGAAGGTTGGCATAGAAATTTTTGACAATAGCTTCAACAAATTTCGAAGGGTGCAAGTTAGCTTTCAAAAATTTTCTATCCTCCAAGAACTTAAATACACCATGCTTTTTGAAATCAACCTCGTCAATGTGCTTTTCTTTGAGAATTTTCGTGTCACTATGTTTCAACCAAAACTCCATATTTTCCTTTCGATAAAATTCCAATGAAAAGTAAGGTTTTGGAAAAGCAACATTTACATCATCAAACTCTTTCTCAAGAAAATCAGTGGACTCAGAATAGGCAAACTCACTGATTGAAGACTTTGAAGCTTTAGAAACAGAGGATGTTACCTTGAGTGTTGCAGCTTTCTGGGTAACATCTTTGATAGCAGCCCACTTGCTTTTGCCTTTAATGTTTCTTTTTACAACTTCATACAAGGGCTCTTCATCCTCAATCTCCCAATCTTCAAATGTCTCAACAGAATGGCTCTTTTCAGCATCAGCGTGAAAGTCTTCATCCGAAACATGAGCCGAGGAGAGATCAAGAGAGGATTCTTCAGAAACTTCAACAGGATCGGAGGATGTGTTGGATTTAGAAGTACCTTTGTGCCTCATTGCAGTGAGCCTACTTGAGCTCCTCTTTTTGACGGGTTGTGCCGAGGGTTTGTGAGCAATGGCTTTTCTTTTTGGCTTTTTGGTTGATGGAACGGGTGAAAGAGGTGGTAAGGTCACAATGGGCAAGGGTTGCGCCATTGTTGTCACCAAAGGAGGATCATCAACCGACATTGTCATTGCCGGAGACACATTGAGTGGGGTGATCGAAGTGTCCATAAGACTAGGACCACTTGAGCCAACACCCGGAGATACTTCCAATGGGACGGATTGCTTTTTGGTAGGGGTTGCCATGGTTAGGATTTAGGAAGGGTTTGGAATTTAGTAAGGTTGTTGAGTTTTAGAAGATTTGAGAGAGAGATTGACGGTGACGGAGAAGGGGGTATTTACCGTGTAGAGAGAGAAAGGGGATTAGGGCGGTTAGAGAGAGAGGAAAAAAAATAGGAAACAAATTAGGAATTTAAATTGACAAGACTTATCCTTCTACCTCTAATTATCTCCTATTTATTATCCACTAAAATATTTACTTTAAATATTTACCTAACCTCCCTAATTTCTAGCCACAAAAAATAACTACATTATTTACTCCCCCTATTTTCTAGGTCACAAAAAATAAATCAACTACAAAACTCCCCACACAAAAATAAAAACATCCGGCCATTATTTTGAAAAAATAAATTATTTTTTTATTTTTTTTTTATTTTTTGAATTTTTAATTTTCAGATTTTTTAATTTTTAATTTTTTTAAATATATAAAGCGAAAATAAACATACCAAATATACTAAGTCCATATGATTTTTGAAAATCAAATCCCTAAATTTTAGGACTTAGTTATTTGAGTAGTTTACTTAAAATAAATTAGGTTTGTTAAAGACTTTTTCAAACTTTGTAAACTCTTAAACAAATAAAAGACTTTCAAAGTTTAAAAACTTAAACAACAAACCCGAAAAGAAATAAAAACATAATATAGCACATACAAATATGTTAATGGCAATGATGGTAACACCTAGGATAACACATATGAAAAAACTTCCTTGATAAATATATATCGTTTCAAACACTTGAGGCATAACAAGCTTAGCCATTTTCAGACACTTCAGACATAACAAGCTTGTAAAAACAAGAGGCATAGCAATTAAAAAATTCTTTTACACTCCTTTAAACAAGGAAGCATCGTAGTAACGAGTTCCGTGCCCCGAGTTTTATTTCAAGTGTAAAGTTTCATTGATTTATGCCGTTCAAGTAGGGTACACTGTAGTAGCGAGCTCCATGTCCCTAATACTAAGCACAAATCACTTCATACGTTCTCATTGGCAAGAGTGCATCATCGCAGCGAACGCCGTGCCCCGAGAACGAGAGAATAGTATGGTATAAGAATTGCCTCTTTGCCTTTTATTTATCACATATCAACATTAGTGACTTTGTCACTTTAAGCACAAAAGGAGTTTTATCAAGTGTGTTATTCAGGGTGTTATCCTACCACAACAAAAAGGTCAGCATGTGCAGCAGTGAGAACTCTCATAGCTCACAGAACTATGAGAACCCTTACAGCAGAGAGAATAAACCAAACAAGCAAAAAATATGAACTAGTATACATGTGTTACCCCAGGTGTTATCAACACCCATGGTAACACCTTACAACAGAGGACATTTTTTAGAGAATGCAAAGACCAAGAGATCTCTCCAGCTCAGTCACTGGTTTGAACGCTACGGCTCCACCACAGGATCCTCATCTGACTTAGTTAATGGAACAACACAAGGAAATGAAAGCACAGATTGCCGAGCTGACAGGAAAGAAGGCCGCTCTCCGGCCCACAGATCCTGATTCTATTGTGCCTTTACCCCACAAGTTTGTGATGCCTAGTTTGGAACTTGTTTGAAAATAACGCCGCTTCAAAAGGGGGTCGTGCATAAAATTGTGAAAAGAGATGCAAACTGAAAACTAGAAGTTGAAAACTCCTTCTAACACATTAAATATGTTTCATGAATTTTTGTATGATTTTAGAGTCAACATTTGGCACTCAAAAGGTCCCATGAGTTTAAACATCAAATCTGCCAGAGCAGAAAAAAACAGTGTACACCTGATTTTGAGACGGCTTTAAAGGCTTTGAAAAGTAGGAATCTCAAGAAAGTCAAAGAATGAAAGTTGTTCAAAACATCTTTAATATGACACATATAAAACAGTTTATTAATCGGAAAAAGTTTGATAGGTTAAAACCTTTTTGGAACTTCATATTAGAAAACAGCATTTTCGGGGACTGATGAAATAAGCTTTAGCAAATAAATGAAAAGAGATATTTAAATTCACTGGAAAAATAAGATAAAAATATTTATAGAAACCTACAAATGTTAGCTACAAAATCTCTCTTTTGACTTTCATTAAATTCCCACGTTTTATATGCCCAAAAAATAAGACAATGAACAAAGATCATAAGTAAATGTTGCTGGACAGCAACATAGCATGGAGAAAATAATCCTAAAAACTCAATCTAAGCACGGAATAAAGATTTAGGCCAAGTTATATCAACTTTTAGGACAAAATCCCTAAGGGATCACATCCTTAATGCAAAGGGTGATCATCCTTGGGATTAAAGTCCAAGTGTATCACTTATAACTCCAAGAAGCCAAATGTAAGTCTTAATGATGGTCATCCATTATATGAACTCCAAGATAACCATCTTAGACTAGGAGAAAAAGGAAGAACAAGAAATATAAACAATATAAACCTCTTAAGATGATCATCCATGGAAATTAACTCCAAGATGATCAATCTTGGGTAAAGGGACAAAGGGAAAGACTAGAAAATTAAAGGACAAGGAAAGAGACATAAAAGTAAAATATAAGTCACTTTGAGAACCATCCATGGAGATGAACTCCATGGATGATCATCTTGGGCTAAGGGACAAAGGAAAATAACAAAATACTAACAAGTCCAAGATCTCCATAACCTTCTATCCCTAGAACACTAATAAATATGCTCATCTTAAGGATTAGAGAGGTTGGATCATTTCTTAGACTTGGATCCATGGAGATAATAGTAGATCTACATTATATAGACAATAAAATCAAGATCCAAGAACAATAAAGAGAAATTTAAAAATTTAAGGGTAGAAGGAGATTTTACCAAAACAAAATGGTTTAGATCTATCTTCTTGGGTTGGAGTTTTGTTTGTAGGAGAGAGACAAGTGTGTGAACTAGTGTGTGTAGGAGATTTTTTAGAGAGAGACTAGTGTGTGAACTAGTGTGTGTAGGAGAATTTTAGAGAGAGACTAGTGTGTGAACTAGTGTGTGTAGGAGATTTTTTAGAGAGAGAGAGGATGAGAGTAGAGTTTTTGGTAGGGTAAAATGTGTGTGTTGTTGAAATGGGTAGGATGATCATCCTTTATATAGGAGGGTAAGGAAGCCTCTAGAATTACTTAGTCTATAAGCAAAACTTGGGATAATACCCAAAGGGTCCTCATAATATCTAAAATTCCATAAAAACCCAGCTGCATACCCGAAAGGTCCCTAGAGAAATCTGAAATTCCTGAAAAGTCCTATTTTGTCAAAAGTTGTCTTTTCTTCACTTCGAAAGATTTCTTTTTTGCGTTTAATGGGGTGCGATTCAGATTGGGGTACTTACAGATGCTGGCACTTATTTTCTTGCAGTTCTTCTTGTCCTGCCCTAGAGGTGACAACAATAGTGGCCATTACACACTTTTTGTTGTCAATACTGAGAGTCAATCAATTCAGTATCTTGACAACTTGCCAATGAATGATTGGAAGAGACAGAACGTGCCAAAATTTGCTCATAGCATGGTAATATTATTTATTGAATTGTTTTTTTTTTTTTTGTTATTTTCTTTACCAAAACTTTCATATTAATTTTGCTTTCTTTTTTTTTTTGTTGTTGCAGCAATCACCCTTCAAACACTTCTTAAATCACATAAATCTTTCAAGTGCTGCAAATATATCGGAGTTTCAGTTTGAGCATATGCAAGTTGAATGAATTTTGAAAGAAAATTCTGGTAATAATGACTGTGGAATATACATAATGACTGAAATGAGACAATTTAATGGCGCAATTTACTCATGCTCTGAGTTGTGTGATAATTCATCAAGAGTGCGTATGAGGGCCGAGATTCTAGCAAGCTTACTTCTCTGTGATATTAATACTAAATGGCATCATTTACTGAAGCAGTTAGGATTGTTTACAAGCGATAAAAGAGAAGCCTTGAAGAAGAATGAAGAAGAAGAAGAAAAGAAAAGGAAAGAAGAAGAAGGAAAAAAGAAAGAAAAAGAAAAAAAAGGAAAGAAGAAAAAAAAAAGAAAGAGGTAGAAAAGAAGAAAAATTTAGATGATGATATGAGGGCTGGGAAGAAGTACAGAACTAGGAGAGCAACAATGAATTAGTGTTTATATTTGAATTGTTTGTATTTGAATTATTGTTTTTTTATAAGTGAATTAGTGTTGTTTTTAACATTTTTATTGATGCAATGTTGGTACTATTGAAAAACAACAATGGCACTTTTGAAACACTGATGCTGCCACTTTTTATAAACTGATGATGGCACATTTAAACAATTATGCTGACACTTTGTTACATTGATACTGGCATTTCTATACACTGATGCTGGCACTTTAAAATAATGTATTACAAAACCAGTGTACACAACCTGGCCTGGCACATTCAATAAAAAACACTGGCACTTCAAAATACGTATGCTTGGCAATATATTTAATAAACGTAACCAGGCCTTCGTGGTTCATCAAATAATAAACAACTGGCACATTTAAACAATGATACTGGCATTTTGTTACATTGATGCTGGTATTTTTATATACTGAAGCTGGCAATGTTAATATTAAACTACAAAATCAGTGTACACAACCAGGCTTGGCACATTCTATAACAAAGACTGGCAATACAAAACCTGTGTACTGGCAATATATTTAATAAACAGAAACAGGCATCACTGGTACTTCAAATATTAAACACTGGCACATTCAATAACAAACACTGGCATATTTAATATCAAAAACTGGCACTACTTAAAAAATTATAATACAATCAGTTGTAACAGTATAAAAACAATAAAGTTTGGTTACAAAAATATCAAATCAAGTGTTCATTCGGGGTCTTCGAACCATACTCATTAGTAATTGATTTTCTCCGTTCAAACTTTGTTTTAGGTTTTCTTTTTCTACCCTTTGTATCTGCACGTACAGGATCCGTCACTGTAGGTGCACTGAATGTTGTGCTTGTTGAAGCACTATTATTTTCACTTGTTGTTGGTCCAACACCTTGTACGTTTCGGGAGAGTATTTCTTGTACTAGCAATGTATCTCTATTAAACCCATCTTCTAGAATTCTTCTTGCATCACTGTTTTCATGGCATGTCATCATTAAATCGTAGTACTTTCTCGCCATTTGTTGTTTCCAAGGAATTGAATTGTGTTGCTCAGTTGGAGTAGTAGATATACATTGGTAAGTTTTATTCCATACATTTGATTTGGCTGTCTTTGTACACCTTTTTTGAATGTACTCTTCTGGTATCCGATCGATATTTGTCAAGTTGAGAACCTTAATGCAATGAAAGCACAACCAACCGACTTCACTAAAATGATTGCATGAACAGTTGACAGTTATCTTTTCATTATTTCGCGAGAAAAGTACCCTTTTAAACTTGTCTGAATGGTTCTCATGAGCAACATCAAACAACTTGTTGTTTTCATCTAAGCAAAAGCCAATATTAAACTTTGCAGCAAAAGCTGCCTTGACCTCATTCTCAAAAAATCTGAATATTTCCTCCGTGTAAACCTCCCTTGCATGTCTTATTAAAGCTCCATGTATTTCTGTGCGAGGCTTTGAGTTTATTGAATCAAATTCCTTTCGTTGCTCCATACTTCTCCAACGTTTTACCGTCTCATTGAATATATCAAAGAATTGTGTTAGGGACGTGCTTCTATTTGCTTTGAAATATATGGCATGATTTGTGCTCTCACTTCTCTGCGAAGATAATATGCCAGCTGAGAAGAAATCTTTACTCAATGTTGTACACCATTTCTCTCTTAAGCTATATAAACGATTGAACCATCTGTTCTCAAAAAGGTTATATTTTTCTAGCATTGAATGCCAACAATTTTCAAACTCATATTCATCACTACATCCTCTCAAGCAATTGTTGAATTCCTTTTTAAATTCTTCATCTGTCTTTAGTTGTCCAAAGTGAGATATAGCATTTTGTTGAATGTGCCATAAGCATAACCTATGTCTTGTTCTTCCCTCAAAAACCTGTCAATAATTTATAATATAGTCAAACACTATAAAATCTAACACTGGTACATTATAACACATGAACTGGCACTTACTAACACAAATACTGGCACTGTGTAAAACATGAACTGACACTTAATTAGACAAGTAGTGGCACTGTCTAAAACATGTACTGGCACTTACTTACACAAGTATTGGCACTGTCTAAAACATGTACTAGCACATACTAACACATGCAATGGCACATATAAAAAGCTGTTACAAATCACCTACTATTAAATTAACAGTAACATAGTAAAATAACAATAAATGAAACATTGGAAAAGTTACCTCTTTAATCGCTTTCGACATTGCAAAGTCTTGATCGGTGAAAATTATTTTTGGTTCTTTTCCACCCATTGATTTTACAAATTCTTTGAGAAGCCAAGCAAATGTTTCTGTCTTTTCATTCGTTAAGAAAGCACAACCAAACATCACAGTGTTCCAATGGTTGTTCACCCCAACTATTGGTGCACAAATCAAATTGTATTTATTTGTGTTATAAGTTGTATCAAACACAACAACATCCCCATACAATTCATAATCCTCCCTCATCATACCATCTTTCTAAAATAAAGTACTGAGTCTACTTTCTTCCCCAAACGGCATTTTGAAGTAGAATCCCTCATCCTGAATTTGGCTCAGTCTATCAACTACAGTTTGTGCATCGCCCATTTCTATTTTTTCCATTCTCAATATCTGTACAAAGTTAAGATGATCTCTTCTTGTATGCCCAACATATTCTTCCCCATCAGCTGTTTTTGCCAAAACATTAAATCCATCAGTTGGCTTGATGTCAGCTTCTTCAAATTGCTCTATTATTTTTCCTGTAGCTTCTGATATCGACCTCTCGCTAAGCTTGAAGTGGTTCCATTCTGGCCTTGTCATCTCATGATTTTGTTCAGTTTTGTGCCGTGCAACCACATACAAGTCTTCCTTAATTAACAATTTTACTCTCATAAGAGCCTGACAACCTGTCCTTTTAGAAGGGGTTTTCTTTTTCCTCAATTTCCTCTTTGGATTTTCAATTCTTTCCAATGGAGATGGAATCTCTACTTCACCGACTTCTATTGGAGCTGGAACATCAATTTCATTTTTTCTTTGTGTGTATCCTTGGCATGAACACATAAAATATTTATCTCTTGGCCTTGATGTTTTCTTAGAGACACGCGAGGTTGTCATTTTAACACTGAATCCCAATGCATTGGAATGATCCTTGTACAATTGATACAGTTCTTCCCATGTCTTTGCTTTTATACCCAGCAGTGATGAAGTAATATCAATATGGCTTGCTGCAAATAAAAATAAAAAATTAGATTGAAAATAACATTGAAAAAACAGATGCTGGCATATTACATTGGAAATACTGGTACTTCAAATAAGTAATACTGGCATTCCAAATAAAACTCACTGGCACTTCAAAAAACACTCACAGGACAATATTATAAAAAACACTGGTACATTCAAAAATTAAAATTGGCACTTCAAACCACACTAACTGGCACTTCAATAACAACAAAGTGGCTGAAGCTACAAATAAGTAACACTGGCACTTGAAATAACACAAACTGGTACTTAAAATAATTAATACTGGCACTCCTATCAACACAAACTGGCAATTCAAACAACATTCACTGGATATTATATTTATTGAGGAAGTATATTTCGTGGAATATACCTCCTTCAACAGTAATAAATAATGATAAGTTTGCTTGTCTTTAATGGTCAAAAAAACATTCAAACTTACTATTGAATTCAAAGAGTAATAAATGTGTACAGTTGGTAAGTGCATTGAATTCATTGACCAACTTTTTTGACTGGTTTCAAGTACTCAGCCTATATAAATCTGTCCAAAGGCAAGCATATACATCAAGTTCAAGAAAAATTCTGCCTTTAATAATTTTTCTAGTGATGAACAAAGGTAAGGGAAATTCTAGTGAGCCAACTTTGGGTGATTCAAATGATGACAAAAGTTGGAAAATATACATGGTGTGCTACCAAAAATTCATCTATGGTCATCTTGTTGTTTTGCAGCCTTCTTCTGGAATAAGAACTCCCTCATTTCGTTGTCCATTGGAGCCATGTAAGGGACACAATTGTAGGGATAAGGATTATGTGGGGATAGTCAATCATGCTCATGAGTTTGGCAACGCTCACAACATTGATGAAGCTGCTAGGATTCACCACAAGGCTTTGGAAATGTATTTGAAACGTATTTTGAATGAATATGATCCAAAAAACAAATTGAATGACAACGTTAGCGATGATGGTGCAGGTGGTAGTGGTAGTGTTTAATGGTAGTAAATTATGTTTTTAATATTATTGTGTTTGATGTATTGTAATATAGGTGATGTATTGTTATCTGAATGTGCCTCAAATAAGTAATACTGGCACATTAAAAAATTAAAACTGGCACTTCGAACCATACTAACTGGCACATTCAATAACAAAGACTGGCAATATATTTAATAAAGAGGAAATGAAATAACAAGTACTGGAAAGATACATACAAAGAGGAAATGAAATTGATGTTCCTAAACAACACAAACTGGCACTTCAAACAACATTCACTGGAATACTAATGCTGGTCTGTCATATACTTGTGCAGAGCCAGGTGGGAATACATATCTCTCTCTCCATAAGCTTTAGATGCCCCACGATCCTTGGCATGCACCAGAATAGAATCCCAAGTCCATGATGACTTCCTGCTGTTCTTGAGGTAGCAGAATGGGCAGTGGAGTTCACCTGACCTGTTCCTCAAACTATAAGATCCCTCCTTAATATCTTCTAAGATATCTGAAATTTTTTTAGCAGCTCTTTCTTCTTCATAATCTACAACCTTTTGCTCAGACTTGACTGATCTACTCGTACTCATACCGAGAAATTGATTGCTTTTTAGATGAAATTTAGAAATAAAAAAGAAGTGAAGATCTAACTTATTTATATAGATAAAATGGAGTTAACTATTGAATCTGTGTGGCATCAGTTGAAATTTGACACTATTGCTCATGGACAAAATGGAGCAGTACTAGTTGGGATAACTATTGAATCCGTGTCTGTTTTTGTTTTTTTATTACTCAACTTGGAGCACCTAACTTGGAACACCTGTCCTAGTGTATGCATTTGAATTTGGCACCACTGCTTATGGACATATGTCCATGGAACAACTTATGGTCAATGAATTCAATGCACTTATCATTACAGACAAACTTATCACTATTTCACCATTAAAGACAAACTAGCACTCCAAATAACACAAACTGGCACTTAAAATAAGTAATACTGGCACTCTAAATAACACAAACTGGCACTTCAATGAACAAAGTATCACTAACATTTTAAACAACACTCACTGGACAATATTAAAAAAACACTGGCACATTAAAAAAATTAAAACTAGCACTTCAATAACAAGACAGTGGCTGAAGATACAAATAAGTAAGACTGGCACTCGAAATAAAACAAACTGGCACTCTAAATAAGAGATACTGGCACTCCTAACAACACAAACTGGCACTTCAATGAACAAAGTATCATTGACACTCTAAACAATACTCACTGGACAATATTAAAAAAATACTGGCACATTAAAAAATTAAAACTAGCACTTCAAACCACACTAACTGGCACTTAAATAACAAGACAGTGGCTGAATCTACAAATAAGTAAGATTGGCACTCGAAATAACACAAACTGGCACTCCAAATAAGTGATGTTGGCACTCCTAACAACACAAACTGGCACTTCAATGAACAAAGTATAACTGACACTCTAAACAACACTCACTGGACAATATTAAAAAAACACTGGCACATTAAAAAATTAAAACTGGCACTCAAACCACACTAACTGGCACTTCAATAACAAGACAGTGGCTGAAGCTACAAATAAGTAAGAATGGCACTCGAAATAACACAAACTGACACTCCAAATAAGTGATGTTGGCACTCCTAACAACACAAACTGGCACTTCAATGAACAAAGTATCACTGACACTCTAAACAACACTCACTGGACAATATTAAAAAAATACTAGCACATTAAAAAATTAAAACTGGCACTTCAAACCACACTATAACTGGCATTTTAATAATAAGACAGTGGCTGAAGCTACAAATAAGTAAGACTGGCACTCGAAATAACACAAATTGGCACTCGAAATAACACAAACTGGCAAATTAAAAAAATTAAAACTGGCAATTCAAACTACTAGCATTATATATAAAAAAAAATTGGCATTATGAAATTGGCTTATCTGTATCGTGATTATCCTCAACTTCGTGCAGAATTCAATCAATTATGGTAGCATTATCTCCAGTTTCATCTTCATGCTGAATTCGATCAATTACAGTAGCATTATCTCCAGTTTCATCTTCGTGCTGAATTCGATCAATTACAGTAGCATTATTTCCAGTTTCATCTTCAAAATCACGTAAGCCCATCTTAACCTAATCAAAAATCGCCAGTATTGATTAAAACAATTAGGAACGATTGTAAATATATGAATTCATAGTCTATAATTGACAATGAGTCATATATTACCTAAATTGTCTGAAACGGAATGATTTTCGATTGAATTTTGATTTAGCTCGATGAATTTCTCTGTTGCGGCGTCGTAACTCTATGTTTTACTGTGTGTGACTGTGTGTTCGTTTGAATTTGAGTTGACAAAAGACGGTTCAATTTTGTTACTGAACCGGTCTCCGGTTCAATATGCGTATCTCAAGTTTAAACCGGGTCCAAAAACACATTTTTTCATAATATTATGAAAAAACTAGTTTTTCATAAGAGCAACTCATATTAATAAAGTTTTCTTATTTGTAAAGTCGATATTTATTATATTTATTATACACTACTAGAAAAAGGCCATTTACCGACGGAAATTTCCGTCGGTAATTCTACAAATCCGTCGCTAAATGGATATTACCGACGAAATTCGTCCGTCGGGTTCCGTCGGAAATAATTGGTTGGTAATACTGACGGACAAATTCCGCCGGTATTTCCGGCGGATTATCCGCCGAAAAATCTAAAATTCCGCCGGAAAACGTCCGTCGGAAATGAGATCCGCCGGCCGGTTAACCGGAGCATTCGCCGGAGGTTACCGATGGAATTATCCATCGGAAATAAAAACCATTACCGACGGTTATAACCGTCGGAAATCATAATATTTACCGTCGGATATGTCCGTCGGAATATAAACCCTAAACTGACGGATATGTCCGTCGGTATTTTGAGTATTATTTTTTTTATTTTTTATTTTCCGACGGATATTTCCGCCGGAAAAATAGAATTATTTATTTTTTGTATTAATTTACCGACGGAAATTTCCGTCGGTAATCTGGCCAGATTTAAAAAAAAAATTGTTTTATTATTAAACCACCTGTAAAAGGCTGTAAACCTGTTAACCTGTTCAAACAACCTGTTTTAAACAACTACAAACTACAAACACACACAAACAACCCAATTACAAACTACAAACACACACAAACAACCTGTTTCGCTTGTACATCAAATAAAATACATATGTTTGTCCAAATCAAGCGACAGGGAAAGGGGAAAGGGGAAACGGCCGGGGAAAGGGGAAGGGAAAGGGGAAAGGGGGAAAGGGAAAAGGGAAAGGGGAAACGGGGAAAGGGGAAAAGGGAAGGGGAAACGGCCGGGGAAAGGCCGGGGAAAAAGGGAAAGGGAAAAAGAAACTACATATGTTTGTTTGTTTGTTTGTTTAATTACATGTCAATGAAAATTCATGTTTAACAACCACGAGCGCTGCCACTGCTGCTACCGCTACCACCACCATGCATGTATAAACCTATCAAGATATTAATTAAAAAACAATATATCAATATATATACAAATAAAAAGACAATAATAAAATGTAAACATTATATATATGACATTTACAATTAAATGATACTTACTGGCCACTGGGAGAGATAGATATTTCCATTTTTCCTTCCTCATTAATAATTGCGTCCAAATTAACCCGCTCGGATGGTTCACTACGTCCGAACCGAAGTAGATCCTCCCTCCCGTCCTTGGTGAAACAAGACGATGGACAAAACCCGCAACCTTCCCTCTCTTTGAACGATTGCCACCTCGACCCGACATATCTAAACTAGTATATTATATATGTAGACAGAAAATATTATCAAGTAGAACAAAATTTAAATATTACATAGCATGTAAAGAGTAACCAAGTAAACAAAACGTGGGTAACAGTTTGGACTTGGTGTCCTGTCAGCATTGCACTTCTTGCAGCTTTAAAATAGAAATGACAATATGAAAACAGTAAATAATGGAGTTCATATGGACCAGTGGTTTCAGATAAGGTTGTTTTACTAAAAACAAAAAGAAGCAAAATAATGGAGTTCACTTGGACTGCTTGAATTTGAAATAATATTGTTGTTTTCTTTAAAATAGAGAGAGAGAGGGTTTACATTTATAATGAAATTTGGAGTGAAAAATATCAAGTTTGCACAAGCATTTGGCCCAAAGATTGAAACTTTGAAAGTAGATTTACTATTATAATAATTAATCAAAGTTTCAATCTTTGGGCCTAACGCTTGTGCAAAAAACTTGAGATTTTCCACTCCAGCATAACCCCATGGTAGTGGTTGTACGTGATAGTAGTGGGGTTGGCTTCTATCCCATCCCGAAATACACGTATGAATTGCAAATATCACTTTGTCTACTTTCTTTATAATCGAAAATCAAGAAATTTTGACAGCATAACCCCATGGTCTCCAAGTGCACGACGTAGACTAGGTCAATCAAACACTATCGATTATAATCGACAGTGTAATCAACCATATATGTCTAGTATACACTCAGAGAACAATAGGATTAATGCAACCGAAATATTTCAACTATCGACTATTCAAGCAATTTTAATAGACAATAATGATATTTATATATATACATATATGTATATTTTTATTTTAATTTTTATTGATTATTTTATTTTTTATTTATTATTATTATATTTATGTCCATTATTATTATTATTATTATTATTATTATTATTATTATTATTATTATTATTATTATTATTATTATTATTATTATTATTATTTATTATTATTATTATTATTATTATTATTATTATTATTATTACAGTGATAAGTGATATAAAATGTACAAAACATTATATACAAAACATTATCTGAATTAAAACTAAACTGATTCATTCACTACAATCTTGATCACTATCACTACAAAATTCAATTTCTTCTTCACTAGTTTCCTCGTCGTCGTCTTCTTCCTCATCTTCATCATCGGACCCAGATATATACTCTTCTCCTTCCCCATCCTCCACATTGTCATCATCGATTTCATTGAAAGTGACTTCCTCCCCTAGTGGACGGGTGTTTTTGGCCATTAATGCTTCATCCTCCTCGACATTATCATTAAAGTGAATAATCGGAGGTATAGGCATTTCCTCTTCCTGATAACAATCATTTAATGATGAATCAATATTTGAAGTAGACGTTTTTGCACGCAATGGTATATCAAAAGTGCTTCTTGCTTTGGTTTTCCATACGGCCCACCATCCGCTAGACTCTCTTCGTCGACGGGGGTAGGGGGTCATATACACCTGTTGTGCTTGAGATGCAAGAATGAACACATCATCACCATTATGCCTAGAAGAATGCTTTAAGTCAACGAGATCAAAAGTGCCATGTTTTGTAATGCCTCGCTCAGCGTCCCGCCACTCACAATTGAAAAGAACTACAGAATTTCCAAGCAAGTACTCCAATTCAATAACTTCTTTCAATACGCCATAATAATCGAGATTTCCTTTGAGATTGACCCCGATATTCCAAGTTGATTTCGTTTGGCCATATTCTTCGGTGTGGAATACGTAGCCATTGACAAAATATCCCTTATATACATTCACTCTTAAGGACGGACCGTGTGCTAATGTTTGTAATCTCGCAGCTTTTGCATCTCCAAGGTTGTTCAAAATCTAAATAAAAACACATAGATAGTAAAAAACTCATACTTCAAATTCTATTAAAAACATTGAATTAATGAATTGGCATTTACATAATTATTAAACCGGGAGGGAAATTCGTTGTCCGTCCTTATTGAAATCAATTCGGGCGCAATGTCTCCGGCTGTTCTTCGAACATCTGCATTCAAGGAGAACATAAAAGTTGCTTAGTTCGTATTAAAGTTATTAGGATTAACATTACTTAGTAACAAATGAAGAATGCTTACTTCAAGTAGTCCTCGACCTCGAGCACGGTTAAGGAGAATATAGAGTTTAGCCGCATCTAATTCTTTTTTGCTTAGCATGCGCGTGCACTTTCTATTGCCAAGGAATCAACCGGGAGAAGAAAAAGCTGAAATTTTTCCATCGGGATCGGTGACTCCCCCATCATAATTGCGTCCCACTTTATTGAACCTTGTCTCAATGTACGGGTGAAAATATGTTGAAACAAACGACACAATTTCGTCGACAATCACCTGATTCGAGACATAGATGCCTCAACTTTTGCTCTATTGCTCATTTTCTTTTTCAAACTCCCCAAAATCGTTCAAATGGATACATCCATCTATACTGAACAGGTCCTCCAACTCTAGCTTCATAAGCTAGGTGAATTGGTAAATGCTCCATTGAATCAAAGAAAGATGGCGGAAATATCTTTTCAAGCTTGCATATTGTCACCACAATGCTCTCTTCGAGTCTTTTCATATCCTCAACACGAAGAGTCTTTGGAAGTCAATGCTCTGAAGAATTCACTCAATTCTGTTAGGGCAACCCATATTTCATTAGGGAGAATGTCTCTAAATGCAATGGGTAGCAACCTATCCAATAATACGTGACAATCATGACTTTTCAACCCATATACCGTCCCTTCTTCCACATTCACACAGTTGCCAATATTAGATGCATACCCATCAGGAAGTTTCAAATCTTTCAACCACTGCAGAACACGTTGCTTATCCTCTCCTGACAGAACAAAGGGCGCAGCTGGTTTAAAATCTTTTCCATTAACTTTAGTAATGTTCAGATCTTTACGATTGCAAATCGCTTCAAGGTCTAGCCGACCCTTGTCTGTGTCCTTCGTTGAGGCCTTAAAACCCATCACTGTATTGAAAATATTGTCAAACACATTTTTTTCAATATGCATGACATCAAGGTTATGTCTTATCAAGTTCGTCTTCCAATACGGTAACTCCCAAAATATACTCTTTTTAATCCAGTTATGGTCTTTACCAAATCCGTCTGGTCTATCCTTTGAAAACTTCTTTCCCCACCCGACATCAGACACCTCAGACACCTGCTCAAAAATATCCTCCCCACTCAGACGAGGAGGGGGGCCCCGTTGCTCAACTCTATTTTTGGTGAAAGCATTCCTCTGTTTACGAAATGGATGGTCACTAGGAAGAAACCGTCTGTGGCAATCAAACCAACACTGCTTCTTGTAATGCTGAAGTGTGAATGCATCTGTATTTTCCATACAATACGGACAGGCCAATCTCCCATGTGTGCTCCATCCCGACATCATACCATAAGCAGGAAAGTCATTAATTGTCCACATCACTGCAGCCCTCATGTTAAAATTTTGCAACTTGAAAGCATCCCATGTCTGGACACCATCATTCCACAGCTGTTTGAGTTCATCCATCAGAGGTCGAAGATACACATCAATGTTTTTGCCTGGATTCGAAGGGCCGGGAATGAACAAACTCAAATACATATAAGGATCAGTCATACATAACCACGGGGGAAGATTTTGCACTGTGACTATAACAGGCCAACATGAATAAGATTTTGCCACTGGTCCAAATGGAGAAAACCCATCTGTACATATCCCCAGCCTTATGTTTCTAGGATCCATGACAAAATCGGGGTAATTGGCATCAAAATGTTTCCATGCTTCACCGTCAGAGGATGAGTCATCACACCCTCTTCACGAGGACACTCTTTGTGCCAACGCATGGCTTCGAGCTTTCTTTCAATGAGTAAATTCGTTGCAACACAGGAATTAGCGGCATATAACGTAAGCTGCGCCCGAGGCACGTTTTCTTGTGCTTGGCACTACCACGGCGTTGTGGCTTATACCTACTAAGTCCACATATTGAACATGTATCGAGGCCCTCATTTTCTTTATAAAAAAGCATGCACTGATTCTTGCAAGCATCAATTTTAACATACCCAAGACCGATATGCCCCACCAACTTTTTCGTCTCATAAAAATTGTGAACCATATTATTTTCTTCGGGTAGCATCCGATGTCCCCATGACATTATACGATCGTAAGTATGCTGGCTCATATTTGTATCAGCCTTGATAGGTAGAAGCTCACTCACTTGCTCTAACACTGTAGCCTTTGCACCAGGATGAATTTTCTCATTTGCAGAGTCCATTAAATCCATAAACTTCTTTGCAACGGGATTTGGTGCCTCTGTTGGATTAGGGTTCCAATCAAACTCTGGGCCAGCCGCATTTCGAACCATATCATTCAAACCGACAGACGGCTCCTCTTCATCAATCAAATGTTCAGGTTCCCTTGGCGGACCACTTGATCTGATAGGATGATTGCGAACACTTGTTTCAACCACATAACGCTCCACGTGCGCTACCCATACCTTGTAACCATCAACAAACCCTGCCTCTAACACATGTTTCTTTACCCATCCAACACTCAGATATTTTCTATTCTTACACTTTTTACAAGGACACCTAATCTTATCACCACGCATGCACTGGGGATGCGCTCTAGCAAACTCCACGAAATGTTCTAAACCTTCTACGAATTGAGGTCTGACACCCCTTCTACCGGGATTACTACGATTATCCATCCAACTACGATCTTCTCCAGACATAATTAACTCCTGCATTTCATAATGTATTAACAGTTTAGATGTAATTAACGAATTGAGGTCTGACACCCCTTAATATTTTGAATATTAATATTTAATTCTTTGTTGTAAAGTATATCATTCCCTATGATGAAAGGACAATTCATGTCCATTAGGTTTAGAATTGGGTTGGCTTCTATCCCATCCCGAAATACACGTATGAATTGCAAATATCACCTTGTCTACTTGCTTTATAATCGAAAATCAAGAAATTTCGGCAGCATAACCCCATGGTCTCCAAGTGCACGACGTAGACTAGGTCAATCAAACACTATCGATTAGAATCGACAGTGGGTAATCAACCATATATGTCTAGTATACACTCAGAGAACAATAAGATTAATGCAACCGAAATATCTCAACTATCGACTATTCAAGCAATTTTAATAGACAATGATGATATTTACAAATCATATAATCGTGCATTTCAAGACTGTCCACACAGACAATTTAAGAATCGATGACTACATGTTGACCTCAACATGATAAGTTAAAGATTCTTAAACGGGTTTCTAAGCTTTTGTGTTTCAACCGTCACAACGTCACGTCGTAACATTAATTTTTATTCATTACCGTAAAATGCATAATTTTACAATAATGAATTAACACACACATCTATCATAATATTTTGAATAATTTTAAATATTAATATTTAATTCTTTGTTGTAAAGTATATCATTCTCTATGATGAAAGGACAATTCATGTCCATTAGGTTTAGAATTGGGTTGGCTTCTATCCCATCCCGAAATACACATATGAATTGCAAATATCACCTTGTCTACTTGCTTTATAATCGAAAATCAAGAAATTTCGGCAGCATAACCCCTTGGTCTCCAAGTGCACGACGTAGACTAGGTCAATCAAACACTATCGATTATAATCGACAGTGTAATCAACCATATATGTCTAGTATACACTCAGAGAACAATAGGATTAATGCAACCGAAATATCTCAACTATCGACTATTCAAGCAATTTTAATAGACAATGATGATATTTACAAAACATATAATCGTGCATTTCAAGGCTGTCCACACGGACAATTTAAGAATCGATGACTACATGTTGACCTCAACATGATAAGTTAAAGATTCTTAAACGGGTTTCTAAGCTTTTGTGTTTCAACCGTCACAACGTCACGTCGTAACATTAATTTTTATTCATTACCGTAAAATGCATAATTTTACAATAATGAATTAACACACACATCTATCATATTTTTTAAATTATTAATATTGTGAATAATTTGAAATATTAATTCTTTATTGTAAAATTTGAAATTTTACAATGATGAATTAAATTAACATTTATAAACAAGATAAGAGTCGTTCTCATCCACAACTATCAAAACCCAATCTCATCTTAGACCAAGAAAGACAGAGCAAACAAGTTCATTGCCGTTTGAGTCAAGAATTTTCTGTTTAATAAGAGTTTTTACAGTTTCACTGTCCTTTTTCTCTCTAAGGATCTCAAGAGATCCTTAGAGAGAAAGAACGATGCTGTAAAAACTCTTATTAAACAGAAAATCCTTGACTCAAACGGCAATGAACTTGTTTGCTCTGTCTTTCTTGGTCAAAGAAGACGAATTTTGATAGCTGTGGGTGAAAAAGGCTCTCATCTTATTTACTCCCTCCGTCCCATTACAAACCACAAATATTCCTTTTTGGGCGTCCCATTACAAACCACAAATTCACTATTCCCTCCACTCATTCTCTCTCCTATCATTATTTTAATACTCACAACACCATTATAATTTACTATTCCCTCCACTCATTCTCTCTCCTATTTTACTTTTACACTCACAATATTTATATCATTATTTTTTTCCTTAATCTACGCGTGAACAGTAAATTTCCTCTTTGTAATGGGACGGAGGGAGTATATTTTAACTTTAGACATTAATTAGTAAAGCAGTCTAAACACATCAAAATTGCATTAAGCTCCAAAATGCATTTACAAACATTTATCTCTAATCAAACATATTATTTCACAAATAAACACACAGCAAGTTCATATAAAAACCAACTCCTTGTGCAATTTCAACATTTGTTTAATCCGTAGGCCCCTCGCACATAAGACACATTGATAACACAAACATACATTTTTAATACCTCAAACCCTACATTTCTAACACACACACAAACACACAATAAACAAAGAGCTACCAAAATAAACCCAAGTATGAAATTATTCACATTTTCTGTAGTTTAGTTCAACTCCTAATGAACATTTGGAACACAACTCCACATGATAATGCATTAACAGCAACAACATGTATATACAAAACTGAAAGACAATTACTTGAATAAAAACTAGGGTTTCTCAGCTCATTAAAATTAATCATTCATGAGAGAGAGAAATCAAGTGAGAGAGAGAACGATTGAGAGAGAGAAAGCGAGAGAGAGAGAGAGAACGCACCGGCGACCGCAAACGGCGATGGAAAGAGACGGCGGCGGCGACGGCGTGTTCTTACTGCTGAGAGAGAGAGAAATTGAGAGAGAGAAAGTGAGAGAGAGAAGCGATTAAGAGAGACAAAGAGGACTTACCGGCGACGGCGAGGCTCGGCGGCGACGGCGACGGCTTGGCGTTGGCGCTGGGGTTCGCGAAGGACTGAGGAACGAAGGGGCGTAATAAAAATGATGCGTAATTAAAAATGGGGAAGATACGCGTATATATATGAATTATTTACCGACGGACGGAATCCGTCGGTAATACCGGCGGACATAGTCCGTCGGTATTACCGACGAAAATACCGACGGAATTTAAAAATTACCGACGGACAAAACGAAATTTTAAAAAATTAAATTTCCGGTAAAATAAAATAAATTTCCGTCGATAAATGAAAAGTTTCCGTCTGTATTACCGACGTCCGTCGGTAATGACCCTGTTTCTGGTAGTGATAGGACGAGTGGAATGTGTCTTTTATTAGATAGTAGCCGGTAGAAATTTACTTTGGTGAACAAAGTACTTATGATAAAAGTAATTTAATCTTTGACAGGCCAGGAAAAAGGCCAGGAAAAAGATGAGGATTGCGGTTTGAATATTAAAAACGCACAAATAATTAAGAAAATATTTTTGAAAATAAAATATAACATTATATGGAGAGGAAAAAAAATTACAATAATCAACTAGTTTCTTTTCAAATAAATGAAAACTCAATAGCCAAAGAGCTCGATCTATCTCAAGCGACATCGCACTGTGCTTTGCCAAAAGGAAAGTCAGTAGTTCAATCGCTGCAAATAATTAAAATCAATTTCCAAATGATAAAAACCAAAAAAAAAAAAATATATAAAAAAAAAAATCAATGAATTCTATTTTAGAATGGCAAAAAATCAATTTTTATCCCCCGTTGTTTTCCTTGGAACTAAGTGCTTGATCTTGATCTTGATCTGGCCATTGAATAGTATCATCCAAGCGAGACAATTGTCCATCACTGTGATCAAGGGGTTCGCAAAGCAAGTAGTCGGGATAGCTTTGGCTGAATGGCAATGACTGAATTGGATTCGGCATAGAGGTGATGTCATCAATTGGTTCTGGCAGATCAAACTGTGAGTGAGTATCGTAAGGTAAATAATTCACAAGATCATTATTAGGATTGATCGGGTTCCACATTTCCATAGCTTGAAAATTACCAGGCGAAAAGCTTTGGCTGAATGGCACTGACTGAATTGGATTCGGCATTGAGGTGATGTCATCAAGTTCATGTGTATTCGGCAAGTAACCGATATCCAGCTGCTCGGGATTTGGTACTTGCTGAATCTGAGGAAAACTTGCCTGCCCAGGAAAGCTTGTCTGCCAAGGAAAACTTGCATGCAAATGAGAACTTGCAGGCATTTGGAATATGTTCATATTGTCAAAACACGCACCATCTGGTCCCGGTTCTGAGATGGGATTTGGCAAATGATCATTCTGCCAAGTCCGAAAACTGACTGTATTTCCAAAACCTATTACACCTTGGTTTTGAAATGGAACCTGTCCCACCCCATTCTGAACAGGGATAATTGGCGCCAGGGTATCTTGAGTTGAGCTATGTCTTGGGTTGGAATTTGGTACTTGTTGATTCTGCACTGGGGAACTTGCCTGCAAAGGGCAACTAATCGGCATAGGGGAACTCTGAAGGCAGAAGGGAACTTGCAGGCGTAGGGGTATTTGTCGCATTGTCGTCACCCACCTCATTTGGGATTTGATTTGAAACTCGTTCCTTGGGTGTTTTATGGTAAATCTTGCACAAAACCACATCATCGAGCTACAAGAATGTTACAAGAAAGAATTAGTCACACTTAAAATAGACCTGAAACTGCTGGTGCAAACAGTGCTGCTAGAGCCAATGGTTCTCGTCACTGCCTCCTGCTTGTGAATGTACAACCAAGATTCATTGTGTGGGACCCAAAATTCTCGGTTGTACATCCAAAGCGAGGCAATGACATCTTACGAGAGATTGGCTCTAGCACACCTTCATATCCTTGCACCAACGTTTCCAAATCCAATTAAACGAGGAACCGATAACATGCAAGCTAACAAAAGTAACCTAATACGAGTAACACGTAGCCTATTTAACTTTACATACCTTCATGTCATTTGCATTTGTTTTGAGTCTTTTAGCGACTGGACCAGCACTGTCAGTATTGTTGGCTTTATGTCTATACTCGTGCATAATCCAATTAGTCTTGACTCCCTCCTTATCTTTAGCTTTCCCTTTGTAATAAACAAGGGTCTTTCTTGTACCAATTTTTACGCCTTCATCATCGTGCACATCAACATCAGCGCCTGTAGCCTTCCAGATTCCATCACCAGCTCTCCGATCTGGTCGCTTGCCATTGGGATACTTCTTAGTTCTTGGGGTAAAGAAGTACCACTCCTTTTCTCTATGCAACCTGTACCTGCCTGCGGTCACATTATATATAAATTTTCAATAAAAATATGAGAGTATTAAAGAAAAAAAATATTACTCTTCTGCCAATAATGAGTGTTGCACTTGACTTATAAGTTTTTATATCAGAGAAGGCTTGTACCTTTATAGTACATCAGAGAAGGCTTAATGTAGACAACAACTACTATCTTACAAAGTAGAGACTGATAACAATGATATATCCAGAAAGGTTAAAGAAATTATTCCCTTGAAATTCTATGCAAATTCTATAATCCTATGCGAATGATCGAATTTAATCATGAACAATCCGATTACATAAATAATCTCTAACATTACCAGATACAACAAAACGATCAATGATTACTTGTAATATAAACTTTTGAATAGAGGTAATGGATTCTTCAAGTATAATTTGCTACGAAATTAAAGCAACCAAAATATTATGAAATTTTAATGAATTGTAAAAATTGTTATCGATAGTATTTTTGACCGTGTAGTTGTATAAATGTTTATAATTTCATGAAAATATTCAAAACTCAATTTTTTTTTCCCAAATTTAAATAAAGTTAATAAAAAGATGAAAGCGTGACATTTATTTTGATACAACGGAAATTTAATTTAATTAATTATTGAAAGAAGATTACTTGTGAGGTCCTGAGGACCAAGGCTGTAGATATTGGTAACTCGAATCCTATTGTGTGGCATGTCCAACGAATTCGACACTTTTTTCTTCAAGTAATACTCTATGAGCTCTTCAGAAGTGGGCTTGAACCGATAACCTGGTGGCAATGTATCAAAGTACTCTCGATCAAGTTTCTCGTGTTCTTCGATTTCGTGTTCTGACAATGGAGGAACTTCCTCGATTTTCTTTTTTTCTTCTATCTTGGGAGCTTCTTCTAGCTTAAAGTTCTTTCTTTTTCTGCCCATTTTTACCTGAAGAAAAGAAAGATTGTTATGTTATATTGGCGGGGAGAGAGAGAGAGAGAGAGAGAAAATAATAAATAATATTTATTGTGTTTTATTTACCTGAAAAAAAAGGATAATAACAAAATATAAGAATATTAGTTGGAAAAGAATACCGGCTGAGGTTAAATCTTGTACGGACCGAAATATTCTCTAGGGATAGTTCGTACGGATGGTGTACGGATATGCAAATCTTAGTTTTTAAAATCTTATTATATCATATTATACACTAGTAAAAGCCGAGGACATGTGTTTTTTTTTTTTAATTAAATTTTTTTTAAGGGCGAAATGGGAAAGAAACAACTTAGTAAGGGCAAAATGAAAAATTTGACATTTGATACTATTCATAGTACTATTCATTTCTCTTTGCCATTTATACTATAGATACTCATATTAACACTTAATTTAACCCATATTCCGTCCAATATTATTTTCAAGTAGTCAGTTTTTTTTTTTATCACTCTTGAATATATAGTCTCACATGATTATTATTTTTATATAAAAACATGGCAAAGAATCTTTACTATTCCATCCACTCATTCTCTCTCCTATTTTACTATTACATTCACAACATTTTTCAAATTTACTATTTCCTCCACTCATTCTCTCTCCTATTTTACTATTACACTCACAATATTTTCTCTACCCTTAATTTGCTTGCCGAGCAAAAATGGTGAAGGTATTATTGAGACGGAGGGAGTACTCCCTCTGTTAGTTTTACGTTAAAAAAGAGTAAAAGTCGTACTTTTATTTTTGTTACATTCCAGAGTATATATGAGTCATATATCAAATTATAAATAATGTTTTGGACAATTATATTCATAAATCACTTGAAATATGAACCCATCTTTTATTGTTTTCTTAGAAACAGTGTAAAATTGATGTAGGGCCCTTAATTTGGGATAAAGGAAATAATCCACTTCCGAATGTTGTGTGCGTGCGTGTACACACTCGTATGTGTGTTCACTCTTTTTTTTTTCACTACTTACGCACATACACACACACAGAAGCGCATATGAGATAAATTCTAGGGAGAGAAAGTCTTCCCTCTAACTTCTGGGGGGATCGAACCCATGACCTCCAGATTGGAAGCCATGAGCTCTAGCCAGCAGGCCAAATTCCCATATGTGTGTTCACTCTGTGTTTACTCATGGGAGAATTGGATTGGGAAGTAATTTCATGGTCAGACCTAGACATGTCCAAACGGTTCTGGTTCCGGTTCCCAATTTCGAAATCGCCGATTTTCGATTTCCAAATAGCCGGAATCGTATTCGAATCATATTAATCCGGTTCCTGGTTTCCGGTTCTATCCGCCGGTTTCGGTTCCGGTTCCAACGGTTCCACCGGTTCCATCACTATCTAACTTTTTTTTTTTTAATCCAAACCTCTTAAGACAGTAAAGACGCTAACTAATCTGTTTTTATTTTTTCACTTGGGGAGTATGTTTTTGAAAAGAATGAGAAGTGGACAAAATTTGGTTAGTATATTATTACAGACAAACTTATCACTATTTCACCATTAAAGACAAACTGGCACTCCAAATAACACGAACTGGCACTTAAAATAAGTAATACTGGCACTCTAAATAACACAAACTGGCACCTCAATGAACAAAGTATCACTGACACTCTAAACAACATTCACTGGACAATATTAAAAAAACACTGGCATATTAAAAAAATTAAAACTAGCACTTCAATAACAAGACAGTGGCTGAAGATACAAATAAGTAAGACTGGCACTCGAAATAAAACAAACTGCACTCCAAATAAGTGATACTGGCACTCCTAACAACACAAACTGGTACTTCAATGAACAAAGTATCACTGACACTCTAAACAATACTCACTGGACAATATTAAAAAAACACTGGCACATTAAAAAATTAAAACTGACACTTCAAACCACACTAACTGACACTTCAATAGCAAGACAGTGGCTGAAGCTACAAATAAGTAAGTCTGACACTCGAAATAACACAAACTGACACTCCAAATAAGTGATGCTGACACTCCTAACAACACAAACTGGCACTTCAATGAACAAAGTATCACTGACACTCTAAACAACACTCACTGGACAATATTAAAAAAAACTGGCACATTAAAATTAAAAATTAAAACTGGCACTTCAAACCACGTTAACTGGCACTTCAATAACAAGACAGTGGCTGATGCTACAAATAAGTAAGACTGGCACTCAAAATAACACAAACTGGCACTCCAAATAAGTGATGTTGGCACTCCTAACAACACAAACTGACACTTCAATGAACAAAGTATCACTGACACTCTAAACAACACTTACTGGACAATATTAAAAAAATACTAGCACATTAAAAAATTAAAACTGGCACTTCAAACCACACTAATTGGCATTTCAATAACAAGACAGTGGCTGAAGCTACAAATAAATAAGACTGGCACTCGAAATAACACAAACTGGCACTCCAAATAACACAAACTAGCAAATTAAAAAAATTAAAACTGTCAATTAAAACTACTAGCATTATATATAAAAAAAATTGGCATTATGAAATTGGCTTACCTGCATCGTGATTATCATCAACTTCGTGCAGAATTCGATCGATTCTGATAGCATTATCTCCGAGCCATCTTCGTGCTGAATTCGATCAATTACAGTAGCATTATCTCCAGTTTCATCTTCGTGCTGAATTCGATCAATTACAGTAGCATTATTTCCAGTTTCATCTTCAAAATCACGTAAGCCCATCTTAACCTAATCAAAAATCGCCAGTATTGATTAAAACAATTAGGAACGATTGTAAATATATGAACTCATAGTCTATAATTGACAGTGAATCATATATTACCTAAATTGTCTGAAACGGAATGATTTTCGATCGAATTTTGATTTAGCTCGATGAATTTCTCTATTGCGGCGTCGTAATCTGTGTTTTACTGTGTGTGACTGTGTGTTCGTTTGGATTTGAGTTGACAAAAGACGGTTCAATTTTGTTACTGAATCGGTCTCCGGTTCAATACGCGTATCACAAGTTTAAATCGGGTCCAAAAACACGTTTTTTCATAATGTTATGAAAAAACTAGTTTTTCATAAGAGCAACTCCTCAACAAAACTTTTATTAATGTTTTATGAACTAATGATTATCTAATAAAATTTTAAAATGTCCTTTAGGCCATCTCCAATATTGTAAGTACCCAAATCTGGCTCATGCCTTCCGGTTAAGTTTTTCGGCAATTTTTTGGACTTTTCTAAAGTTCAGGGGCAATTTGAAAACTTTTTCAAACCTTCCAAGGGGCAAAAGACTTGCTAGGAATTAAAATTCTATGTAGTCCCTCGCTGGAAAGGCCTTCTTGAACGACACCTTGCATGATTCTAGAAACAGGCTGAGTCATTAAGGATAAGACCGCACGACTTCTTTTGCCAAAGGTTAATGCCGCACGGTTTCATTAGGAAACACAAAACTACCTATAAATAGAGGCCTTCTCTATTCATTTTAATATACAATTTTGAGCACTGTTACTCTGCCCAACTGAAATCACGAATTTCTAGAGACCAAACCTCACTCAAAATCACTTCCCTCCTCTCCAAAATCCATCCAAAGTCACTCCTTCCTTAGGAAAACTTTAAGGGAGATAGAGGAACATCACCATTTGTAACCTCTCCTCATTTCTCCTTGAAATCTACTTATTATCTTCTTATATTGCCTACTTGCCATTTATCTTGCTATTTATTGCCTTTACATGTGATTTATTGTCATAAAGATCAAGTCTTTAACATGTAGATCATCAACCCCCTTTTCCCCTTATCACATGGGATTCATGGAGAATCCATCCCAATGATGAACAATAAAACCACAAATGGCTTGTTCTAGGGTGTATCCTTCACATGATGATGTGAAAAATGTCATCTTTGTCATATAAAAATGTCATCTTTACATTAAAAATGTCATCTTTACTTTCATAATGTCATCCCCCTTCCCATTGACCTTGCTTCCAAGGATTGTCCACCTAAATGGTTCTTAAAGGACATAAGAAAGCCTCAAATGTCTCCCTTTTACATTCCTAGTCTTAGTTTTCATAGTGTTTATTACACTTGTTTTCATAAAAATGTCATCTTTACCTTTAAATGTAGCTTCCCCATGTCCCTCATGGTTGGATCACTCTCCAAGGATTGCCTAGTGACCTTTCTAAGGCACAAAAAGGCATAGGATGAGTATAAAGATCCAATCTTTATACCCCTCCCCTTAGTCTCTTTTGGTACTTGAAGCATCTCTTGGGGCGTAGCGGTGTAAAGGTCTCATCTTTACATCGTTTCCTCCACATAAAGATGCCATAGTCGAAGTCCCTTTAGAAATGGACGAACTTAAGCCCCCACAACTCCGATCATCACTTGAGACGATCATAAATGTCCCTATCAAACTCGAATCGTCTCAAGATGTAGGATTGATGGGCAAAGGTCCTTCCTTTCTAAAGAGTCTCATTCTTGGACTATAAAAAGAGGTGTCCCTATTTTGATCACATATGACCTAAGGTCACTTAATGATGATGAGCACGGGATCAAAGTCCAGAACATATCAAAATCCAAGGAATCCCGAGCGATAACCAACTCATGGTTTATACGTCCGGAAGACAACTTGGCACATTCCCTCCCTTTTCAAATCACATCTCACATACGAAAGCACAAAAGCAAGCACGAAAATTGGATCTTGAAAGACTTGCTTCGGCAAGGCTCCTTGGGTGAACGCCAAACGTTCTTCCCAAGGAGTAACTTAACCTCAGGACCCTAATCCTTTTTTTCAAAGTTTTGAGAAAATCAAAATGGCGTGGCGACTCCGTTTTTCAATTTAAATCGGATGTCTTCAAATCGATGTGAAGCGGTGACCCCTTACACGAGAAAGCGGTTAAAAAAAAGATAAAAACGACGCGATCTTTTGGGCACACATTCACAAATACCACGCCCAAACAGCATTGCCCCGTCGCCCAGATTGGCGAAAAATGCAGCTCCAACAACGACGCTATCTTCCTCGCCAAATTAGCGTTGCCCCTTCCATGCGCCAAATATGGCGCACCAAAATTGTTTGCGCCATCCTAATTTTTTATATATACTCCCTCCGTCCCAGCCCAGTGTAAACTTATTTCCCTTTTGGTCCGTCCCAGCCCAGTGTAAACTACCATAAATGGAATGTCCTTTAATATTTTATATTCTCCCTACCCCACCCACTCATTAACTCCACTCATTCTCCACCACACAATTTATTCAACCAACCTACTATTTACTCCACTCATTCTCTCTCTTCATTTTCTACCACACATTTTCATTATCTTAATAATATTCCTTAATTGGTGTGCCATTTTTTTTAGTTTACAGTGGGCTGAAACGGAGGGAGTATATATTTTTTGAATTATCCAAGAGATCTGGAAGTAGATGGTGAAGGGGAAGGGAAGGAGAAGGAGATTACCTTGATTTAGGTCTGATGTTGGTGGTGGTGGTGGCGGTGGCGGTGGCAGCGGTGGCGAAGCAATTTCATCGCAATCTCTTTCTCTCTTTTTCTCCGTTTCTCTCTTTCTCTCTCTTGGCTGAGTTTTCAACGATTTAATTGAGAAGAGAAAAGTGGAGTATTTATTATTTATATTTTAGAATTTGTACCATTATTTTTTTAAATAAAATTACAAAACTTTGAAAATATGCTAAAATATTGAAAATGAAATAAAAAACAAGAATTAATTGGAAAAACTTACTTGAAATACAAATTTAAAATACAAACACAAATAACAATACATTCAAAGTGAAAATACAAATTTAAAACTAAATTTACAAACTGTTTAGTATGCTGTTGGTCTGTATTATCATCTGTGTTATCAAGCACTTTGAATAACACTTGTTTTCTGTAGGGCATTGCAATTTCAGTTAGTTTTTCTTATAGATGGATGGAGTACATAGGACATGTTTGATATAACTTATTTACAAGTGTTTTTGACTTATTACTTTTCATAAGTCATTTTTGTGTCATTTGATTTCATTTTTATTTAAATAAGCCATAAGTCAAGTACAAGTCAATTAAAGCACAATTTCCTTATAAGTCATAAGCAGTAGGCAAAGTGCTGAATCAAAAAAGCACTTGTGAACAGTAAAGTATGAACAACAACAATAATAAAATAATAATAATAATAATAATAATAATAATAATAATAATAATAATAATAATAAATAATTATAATTATAATAAAAATAATAATATAATAATAATATAATAAAATAATAAAAATAAATAAAAAATAATAAAATAATAAAATAATAATAAAATGATAATAATAATAATAATAATAATAATAAAATAATAAATAATAAGAATAATAAGAATAAATAAATTAATTAATTAATTAATTAATAAATAATAATAATAAATAATAATAATAATAATAATAATAATAATAAATTAATAATAAAATATTATTAATAATAATAATAAAATAGAATAATAATAATAATAACAATAATAAAAATAAAAATAATAAAATAATAATAAAAATAATAATAAAAATAAAAAATAATAATAAAAAAAGTAATTATAATTATAATTATTATTATTATTATTTTAATCTTTATAATTACATTCAGCACTTTATTAGATTATTAATCAAACAGTCATACTTATTTATGACAGCTCATCAGCACTTCAAAAAAACTAAATCAAACAGCGTTATTCATCAGCTCATCAGTCATGAGTCATCAGTCATAAGTTATCAGTCATAAATAAAAAATCATCAGCACATATCAATAAGCTAAATCAAACGGGCTCATAGCATGAGAACTAAGTCTGACCGAAAACATATTATAGGAATTCAAGTGATTGTGTGTCTAACAATACGCTATCCAAATATAAAGTCCCTTTCTCCAAAAAAATATACTCCTTTCGCTCTTTATGTTTTTGAAAAAATTGTGTATTTTTATGCATATTAATAAGCCAAAATCTTTATAAAAAAATGCATTTTTTCTCAAGATCAGAAAAAACGTATTTTAATTTTCTCGTTAGTGTCAGTATTAGAGTAACAAAGTGACAGTTTAAAAAGTGTCAGTGCATGTATTATTAAGTGCCAATGTAAAAAAGTGTCAGTGTTAGAGTAACAAAGTGCCAGTGTAAAGAGTGTCAGTGCATGTATTATTAAGTGTCACTGTTAGTGTAAAAATGTGTCAGTGTTAGTGTAACAAAGTGTCAGTATTAGTGTAATAAAGTGCCAGTGTAAAAATTGACAGTGCATGTATTATTAAGTATCAGTGTTAGTATAAAAAAGTGTCAGTGTTAGTGTAACAAAGTGATAGTGTTAGTGTAACAAAGTGTCAGTGTCAAGAGTGTCAATGCATTTATTATTAAGTGTCAGTGTAGGGTAAAAAAGTGCCAGTGTTAGTATAAAAAAGTGTCAGAGTGAAGAGTGTCAGTTAAAGTATTATTAAGTGCCAGTATAAAAATGATTTTTTTCTTAAGCTTAAAAAAAACACATTTTTTATAAAACCAACTCTATTAATAATAATATGCAAATATTCTTATAATTTATTTTTTAAATATTTAATTTTAAAATAACAAAATGAATAACATTATTTTTTTCGACAAAAAACGTTTAGGGAGAGAGAAAGTATTCCATTTAACTAGAGAGCATTCCAACTAAACATTTTAAAGGAGAGTGAATAATATGATATACTACTATTTTACATGTTTGTATATTGTTAATAACATCGAAAAATGCACTATCGCATACTCCCTCCGTCCCATATTATCTTATCCATTTGGCTATTTTAGGCGTCCCATTTTAAAGTTTCACTTTTTTGAAAGAAATTTTTTTAATACTTCTTTATTCATGGAACTCACTTGTCATACTCACAACACTTTTGAAATTTACTATTCTCTTCACTCATTCTCTCTCCTACCCACTCACAACTTCTAATTTAATAACATTATTTTTTATTTTTCGTTCTCAACAGTAAATGAGTAAGCTATTATAAGACGGAGAGAGTATTTGCATGCATATTATTTAGTATTCATTTAGAATAATATTTGTTTTGGGATGGGAAAAAGAAAATTGTGATGGAGGAAGTAAAACGGTCTTTGCAATGTTGGAAGTGAGTGGGTTAATTGGGGTCGCACTTTTGGGCATCCTTACTCGTGAATCCCTTTTTAAAGGGTTTATAATTTTGTCACATCATCGCTTTATATATTTTTATTTTTCTAATTGTCTTTTTTTTACACTTATAAACCTTTTCAATAAGCTTTTTAGAAACACTTTTTTTTAAATATTGACATTTATTTTGATTAATAAAATAAAAAATAAGCATTTATTTTGGGCGAAAGTACTATTTTTTTTTTTAACAAACTATTCAATTTGCAAAAAAAAAAATTAAATAAATTAGAAATGTGTCGGACAAAAACCATGCCTATGAAGTGGTCAGGCCCGCCTTTGGACCGGTCCAACGTGATCTTCCGCACAGGGCCCCAATTGTGAAGGGGGCCCAATTTTTTTTTTTTTATACGTTATATCCCTTCTCCGTTCTCCTTCTTCAGGCGCCTTCTCTCCGATCGATCTCCTCAACTTCTCTCTCAATCGACGTCGCTTCTCCTTCTCCGACAGACCGACAGTACCAATTCTTTTAGTCTTCCTCCGGCGACGGCGACGGCGACACCAATTCTCGCTTCTCGCTGCTCCGATCTCATCAGCTTCTCTTCTCTCTCAAATCTCAATCGAGGCCAGGCGTGAGGTGTCCTCTTCTCTCCGTCGACGGCGAGGCGAGGCCCACATACAAGTTCACTTTCAGATCTGGTAATTCTTTGAAATCAGGTTGATTCAACAATTCTCCGGTGAGGCGTCCTCTCTCTCCCGTCTCCAGGCGGCCCTCTTCTCTCTCCCCACATACAAATTCTAAATCTCCCCTCATTCGTAGCCTCGCCGGGACTCTCATAGCCACGCTGTTTCTCTCGCTCCAGGTTATCTTTCTATCTTGTTCTATGTTGCTCATTTTGGGTTCTCTATAATTGTTCGATTCCAAATTCTATTGGATATTTTTAGGTGCGTTTATTATAGTCAAATTGAAACCGGAAAGCAATAAGTTACTTAATTTGTAAAAATCATGAGTTTTTTTTATATTTTTATGATGGAGTAATTTACTGGGTAGGTTACACTCAATTAATTTGAATGAAAAATGGGCATGAATATTTATCTGTAATTGATGTTAAGCGGGAGCGTATCAGAAAGAGAAGGGGTGCATGTGGGAGGGCAATACGGACTGAAAATCGATTTCATGTATACTGGGTCGGGGAGTTATTGGAGAAGAGAAGGGGTGGATGTGGGAGGGGAGGGGGCGGGGCGGGGCGGGAGGCTTGGTTGTGAGCCAGAATGCATACTAAAAAAAGGCCCATTTTCTTTGTTTGCAGGGCCTCAAAATCTTAGGGCGGCCACGGAAGTGGTTCTCTCTCTCTCTCTCTCTCTCTCTCTCTCTCTCTCTCTCTCTCTCTCTCTCTCTCTCTCTCTCTCTCTCTCTCTCTCTCTCTCTCTCTAATAATGTGGCTGCACATATCCATAAACCTCATCCAAAAACCTGTTTTTTCTATTGTTGAAGTTGCCATTAGACTATCCTTATCATAGACTTCGACCCAACCCAATCTCAAATAAAATATTAATTTCTCTCATTTTCATATACATAATCTCAATCTTATATAATTTATACTCCCATCAGTGACCCAACCCAACCTTTTAAAAATAAAATATTTATTTTTTCTTTACTTCAACTTACCTAAAATATTTATCATTTTTATTTTTTTAAATAATGTATTTGTAATAATATTTTTAAAATTATCTGTACAATTATTAAAAATAATTATCCATACAATTATAAAAAATTATTTTTTGATATATTTTTTATTTTATTATTTTATATAATTATATAAAATATATTAATTTTAAATATATATTTATATAAATACATGTCACCCAATTATTGGGTAACATGTGTAAATAAATCAAACAACCTGACCCATCCACAAGTCGGCCGTTGCTCCGATTGTGCAATTACTTGACTTTCATTTTTTTATTTTTTTATTTTTTTTGTCTTTAGAGTGGTGACCCTAGTCTTAGTATGTAAACGGACCAATTTTTTTTTCCTTCTTTTCTTAAAAAATAGGATTCGCATATGTTTTCGTATCACCTTATTAAATAGGATTGACACTAGGGGTTCACGGTTCGGGTTGGTCCGATTTTTGTCAAAATTTTAGAAAATCAGGACCGAACCAAATACTTCGGTTCTGTAAAAATTTAGGACCAGGACCGGACCATTATATTATAGGACCGGTCCCATCGATCCGGTTCCAATGGTCCGGTTCCGGTCCGGTTCCACCGGTTCTACAAATTACAATATAATATAATTTTTTACAATAACAAAATCTACAAGTAAAAGCATATTTAAAAACCAAATTGTTGAACAATATTACAATAACAAAATCAATAGTTAATTACAATATAATTTTTTTTTTTACAATAACAAAATCTACGATATGATATTCATTTTGGAATTAAAAATATTATTGAAAATGTTACAAATTGAAATAAGTTAGGGGGGTGAAAGTGAACTTTTAAAACTTATGTTTACAGACTAAGTATATATATATATATATATATATATATATATATATATATATATATATATATATATATATATATATATATATATATATATATTCGGTCCGGTTCCGGTCCAGGACCGCGTATATTTTTTTCAAAATCAGGATCGGACCAAATAATCGGTTCATAAAAAATTGGAACCCGAACCGGACCAATACTATTTTTTTGGTCCGATTTTTACTGATCCAGTCCAGTTCTACTGGTCCGATCCGATTCCTCAAATTTTTTGTACAGCCCTAATTGACACATATTCCCATATCGCCTATTGAGGTGACTCAAATTTAATACCTATTGTTTTAATTGAGAAGTGTATCAATAGTCTAAACAGACCAACATGATTGTTTACTCATAAAAAAAAAAAAAAAAAGAAAAAAAGTAGATTTGTCCACATTTACAATCCTCCTCGTAATTTATTTTATTTTTGGTTTTAACAATTATTGTTATTTTTATTATTTGTTTAGCACTTTCAACATTTAATTTAAGATACACACTCATTTTTTTCAAAGTAGTTAGTGAAAATTAAGACATTATTTTTTAGCAATTTTAACTATTATACTTCAAATATATTTCGCCGATCCACTACAAACTACACACTTTTCTTGTAGGGCGTTTCCTTATTACACACTTCCTAAAATAGAAATATTTTATTACTTTTATATTAATGAGACTCACGTGTTATAATTACAATAACAATTCAATTATTATTTCCTACCACACTTTCTCTCTCCTACCTCATTTTTTATAATGACAAAAACTTGGGTGAGAACACCTATACCCGTCTCATCCATGAGACGGGTCATTTTTGACCCATGATCCGGAAAATTACCCGCTCTCTTCTCTCTCTATACGTAAATATGCTCTTCTCTCTCTCTCTATACGATGTAAATGTAGAGACCTCCATTGCCGACCCAATCTCTGCCCTAGCCTAGCTCTCTCCCTCTCTCCAACCCACCACCCACCGCACCTTCATCATTTCCGGCCATTATCGCCGGCGTCGACTTGAGAGATCCGTCGATCTCTCCCTCTCTCCAACCCGCACCCAGCGCCCCTCCCCCACCTTCTCTTCCTCGTTTTTTTTGTCAGATCTGAGCCAAATTTAAAGTGGTTGTTTGGTGGAGCTTTCATCTTTGTCATTTCTTTGCATATCATTTGTTGTTTGATTTCCTGCAAATTCATCAATTGAATTTGTTGTTCTTCATATTTTCTTTGCAATTTCATTTGATTGAAATTGCTTTCTACTCTGTTGTTGTTGAGTTTGAGATTCCTTGCATAATACTTGTTTTCTTAGTGCTAAATCATGGAAAGTTCCTCTGATGATGAATTTCTGTAAAAAAAAAAAAGTGAAAAGTAATAGTTACTATAACATAATGTAATAATTGAATGCATATAAAGTAATAATTTGTATACATTAAAGTAATACATATATACAGAAAAGTAATAGTATTTTTCCCTATATTTTCTTCGTTTGGCAAAAGTAATACTTCTCATTTGTTTAAGTAATAGTTGGTATTGCTATAAGTAATAGTATTACACTTGTGAAGTAATATTGTTTTTTTTTTAACTAATAATAGTTTTTAGAAACTGTTTTCATTTTGAGTAATACTTCTCATTTGTTTAAGTAATAGTTGGTATTGCTATAAGTAATAGTACTATACTTGTGAAGTAATAATGTTATTTTTTTTAACTAATAATAGTTTTAGGAACAATTTTCATTTTGAGTAATACTTCTCATTTGTTTAAGTAATAGTTGGTATTGCTATAAGTAATAGTACTACACTTGTGAAGTAATAGTGTTATTTTTTTTTAACTAATAATAGTTTTAGGAACTGTTTTCATTTTGAGTAATACTTCTCATTTGTTTAAGTAATAGTTGATATTGCAAAACAGGTATTACGTTTTACTTATGAACAATGTTACTTTAAGAGATGGTAACTATTACTTTTTCTAAACCACTGAAAAGCCGAAAAAATAATATAAAAACTAAAAAAAAATAATATAAAAACTAAAAAAAAAAAAGCAAAAAGCAAAAAAAAATAAAATAAATAAAATAAAATAAAAAAATTGGGCCTAAAAAAATATGGGAGGCCTAGGAAATAAATAAAGACCAATTAAAAATCCAAAGAAGGCTTCAAATTGCTTGGCTGTAATGAATTTGGCGTGGACTAGGAATTATTGGTTTGGGCGATTATGCCCATGGATCATGGGTCGACCCGTCTCATCCATGAGACGGATCCCATGTGTTCTCACAGGAGACCTCCTCTTTTATAATTACAACACCTACTCCACTTAACACTTTTGTTAATTTCCGTGCAAATAGTAAGTATGTATATTGTAATGGGATGGAGGGAGTATTTTTTTTTTAAAAAAAATTGTATATCTAAATTACAGTGATTCAAACTGATAAAAATGATAATTAAAATCGAAATTTAAGCAAACTACGATTGAAGATGTGAATTGACCCTAAATACAATATCCGGTGAAATCTTTACGGTGGTGAAAGACACACACACCTCTTTGCATCCTGCCTGCAGAAAACTTGTGAATTAAAAAAAAAAAAAACACACACACACACACACACCTCTTTGCATCCTGCCTGCAGAAAACTTGTGAATTAAGGTCAGTAATTTGCATCATCAACACTTTTGATAAGGAAGGGAAATTTGACACAGATTTTAAAGTGCCAGAAAGGGGTTTCAACATTGACCAAGCCTGATAAAAACAGAAAGTAAGTCTAAAAAATGTATCAATCAGCTCACCGGAGTTTAACCGACGTTTAAGGAACTCGAGGAATGAAGTTATGTCCATAAGTGAGACTCAAATCATCTCTAAATAGGCTACCATTTCCTCAATCCATCACACTGTAATTTTCTGCACTTCATACTTGAATCATTTTTTCCCGCCATAACATGGCTGCCCTTTGCCGGACCAGCTTCTTGTTACTCATTCTTCTGAGCTTTTCACCTGAACATACTACAGTCCGTGGAGCGGATCCCACAGACGGATTTACCCCCGTCCCCTTAACCAATGACAACTTTCTTCTCCAAAAGCCCTATAACGAACCCCTTAATGCCCGCTATAGTTACCAAAATGGAACAAGAAGGTTCTGGGTATTCACCAATGACAAACCTTTCAAGCCTCACAGTCCTACCAGACCACGCACTGAAGTTCACATCAAGGTATATACATTTTCATCTTTTCTATCTATCTATATATCTTATCACTCATTAGCGACCAAGTAACCATTTTTCAAGAACAAGTTATTTGAACCGAGCAGTGATCCTGTGAGGCCAGTAGGGCCCACTACAGGATCACTGCTCATTCCAAATTACACATTCCCAAAAAGTGATTGTGCTTAGCTAGCTATGTTACTCAAACCGTGCTTTAGAAAACCTCAGAGAGTCTCTCTCTCTCTCTCTCTCTCTCTCTCTCTCTCTCTCTCTCTCTCTCTCTAATTGAAGTTACTAATGCACTTGTATGTACACTCATGCAGGGACTTGACTATTCATCTGGAGTTCATCAATTCGAAGGCTACGCCTACGTGCCAAAGGGAACATCTGGTGTGACTATAATGCAGATCTTTGGGGCTCAAGAGGGAGAAACGACGCTTCAACTAAGGATATACAATGGAGAAATGAGATACTACAGGGTCAAAGTGGTCGATACTGATTTATATGACAAATGGTTCAGGTTAAATGTGATCCACAACGTAGATCAAGGAATAATAACAGTTTTCATAGATGGTGTCCAGAAATTTGTGGTGAAAGACCGAGGCCCAGGAGACTTGTACTTCAAGTTCGGAGCATATGCTGCTCTAACTAATTCAAGTAACTATATGGAATCGAGGTGGAAAGATATCAAGGTGTACAAGAAGCAGTAACAAGAAAAGTAGTTACTGAAAGGAAAAAAAAAACTGATGTACTGTATAGTTTTCCGACTTTAAAAAAGCAAACCAGAAACTTTATTGATATAAGCAACATTATACACACGGGTAAATAATTGAATGAATCCTAAAATTTGGTATATATATCCTGTAGGTACTATTTATATTGATAACTCTAATCTTTAATTCTACTGAGATCTCAACAGTCATGAATAAATGAATGTGATGCTGAAAGATTCAAAGACACATGTATATAGAATCTGAGACGGACCTGCCTATATAATGCTTCAAGTTCACAGAAAAAGCCTATGATGTTCCACAAGGGCGGCTGCATATTGTTCCAATTTGGATAAAGAACCATTGCAAAGGGTTTGGATGATCGTTTTCATGGCTTGAAGATGGACATGGACTTGATAATGGTAGCTCTGGAGGCAGATGTCTATGAAAGGCATTGACTGCATTGGCAACTCCGTCTTCATTCTCGATTATCTTTGCCAATTCCATTGCTCGAGATTTCACCTGTGAGAATCAAAGGATAATTATATGCATGAAAAAAGACCCGTAGAGTATAACATTGTTCATGGATAAACACAAATGTTACCTCTGAGGTTTGGTTTGGTTTGGTTTGGTTTGGTTTGGTTTGGTTTCATTTTCCCTCTTTTGTCAACTTTATTTATGCAAAATGACTATTTTATCCCTAAATCAATGTACACCCAAATAGTACTCCCTCCGTCCCGGTTTAAGGTTCTTAGTTTGACTTGACACGGGGATCAAGGAAAAGTAAAAGTTGTGAGTATGAAAAGTAAAGTAGGAGAGAGAAAGTTGGTAGGAAGTTTTTGTTGTGAGAATGACAAATGGCTCCCATTGTCCATTTTAGATAATAAAGCAACTAAGAACCTAACACTGGGAAAAACCAAAAATGAAAGTAAGAACCTTAAACCGGGACGGAGGGGGTACTAAATTAGGCACTTTATAGATGGGGGGGGGGGGGTAAAATAGTCATTTTTCTAAAATAAAGTCGACAAAAGGGAGAGAGTGAAACTATGTCAAACCGACAATGATACTTCTCAAACCTCAGGGTGGGCGGTGAAATTAAACCCAAATGTACACCCTCTCACCCAACTCACAAATGTAGAGAAAGAGAGAGACAGAGAGAGAGAGAGAGAGTATCAATGATGGCTTCCAAATAACAATCAGCTCATAATTTCTTAATAAAAAGGATGACTGGCCCAATCCATTCAAGATAAAAGAATAGAAAACTATATTAGTAGTACAAAGAAGCCCACTTTATTTACCTCTGGCTGAAGCATGAAAGTTATAGCATCTGAGAGCCCTTCGACACTGAGCTGCGATATGGGCATTGGAGCGGGTCCCAGTCCTTGTTGACATATTCTATTACCCCAGAAATACTGATCTCCAAAAAATGGCACTACCGTTGTTGGGCACTGCATTTCGTAGCATGGGCATCATAAGACTAAATACAATTCTTGAAAGTTACAGAAAGAAAATATTGATGCACCATGAGGAACCAAATTTATCAGTCCGAAGAAGATTACAAGAGTTTCTCCGTTTCTGAATATAGTTTTCAGCGTTAAATAAATCCATAAAACAGGTTGTCGTAATAAACACACACACACACAATATACATATTCAAGAATATTGTTAACTGATGTATGCATCATACACACAATGATACATGCTAAAAGTAAGATTCACGGGAAAGACTAGTACCCCAGCTCTCAGCCCTGTAGCTGTGGTTCCAGCGCCTCCATGATGAACCTGCGTAATAATTCATTTAACAAATCAATGACTCTTTAATGCCCATCAAAATTGTATATAATATACTCCTCCGTCCCGGGATGATAGTCCCATTTTGACTTGGGGGGTCAACAAAATTGATCATCCTAATGAAATTCTAAAATTGTGATTGATTCACCATTAGAAACATTATCAATAACAATTTTAGAGTTTCATTAGGATAATAATTTTAATAAATTATTGGTCAAAGTTCAATAAAGTTGACAACCAAAGTCGAAATGAGTATCTTTATCGGACGGAGGAGTACCACGTATGCTATCCAATGCTATCCATCAATCAAAGGATGATACACATGTTCATGAAGTTACATGGCAGGTGTAGACCACATTCAATATTGCAATATCTAGAGTTGAATCTAGCATTTCCAACAAATACCCCCCCCCCAGCTCTCTTATATAGTGAAACTTAAAAATATGAACAAAGAAGAAGTTTACAATAAACCCACCACGGCAGAACATTGAGGAAACAGCCAATCGTGAGGACAATCCTCCAGAAGGAAAACATCATCAGGAAAGCCTGGAGCTGTATATTAAATTTTAACACAGAAGCAAAATATCAAATAAGTTAAGTGAGAAGCAAAGAAAATTTCTATACAAATTATGTGAATATCTAGTTTAAAGACGCCGAATGGCGCAATATTCCTACCAAATAATATGTGTCATAGTTGCAACAGGAATAGAGATTTAGAAAATGATATCATTCTGAATTTGTCTTCATTTTGTAGGAGCAAATCGCTTCAGGTAAGGCATAAATAGAATGACGAAACAGAAGTGTAAATACTTCTTTGTAGGAAACACTCATCTCGCAATGGACGAAAATGCAAAAGTTTTTCACTTTTTGGCACACAGGAAGTATCCGGAGCACATGCACTTGGTAATTGGTAAATTGACATGCGGCTAAAGTTTGTCATGTGAAAATATTTCTGTAACTTGGAATTCAAGGGAGACAGAAGTCATTGGGCAAACGGAAGTATAGGTATTGAGCCATTGGAAGTTGAATAAAACATGACTAACACAATAACGTCTGAATAAAAAGACTGTTAAAAAATAAAAATTCCATTGTGGTAGACCTGCAAGCTTCTGAACATAAACTTGCTACAGAAAACAATATGCCACAGAAATAATTAAATATATTTTGTATTTTTTATGGGCATGGTAATGCAAGAAAACTTCCTTCTGTACTTCAAAACCCTAGTAAGTATGCATTACTAAAACAAAACAAAATTTGGGTAGGTAATTTTCTGATGTCTATCATTAAATATCCAAGATGTAATCATCCTGAAATTACTTGTACTCCCTCCATCCCATAATGATAGTCCCATTTGACTATTCAAACATTTTAACAACCTATTTCCATTTCCATCAATAACCTTAATGATGTTTACTTATTACTCCATTACTCTCTTCTTCCTTGGTTGACTCCATACATCCTCTCTTCTTCTTTGGTTGGCAAGTTAGGAAGTTCAATGATTTTAACCTAACAACTCCGGAAATGGGATTATCTTGCTGGGACAAACAAATATGACAAATGGGAACATCTTTATGCGACGGAGAGAGTACTTGCAAGTCAATTTAAATGGGAAACCATAGTTGTTAAAGGCGAGTGGCGGGCGATACACACACGAAAAGGTGAAAGGCGAGGCGATAGAAAAGCGGCAAAAAGGCGAGCAAGGCGGAAAAAAAGAATAAATATTTAGTAAATATTTGAAAATATATAAATATACATAAAACATATAAACAAAAATTCAAACATGTTAGGGACAAAAATAAAGCATTTAATAAATGTCATTTTCACTTATAATAGTATCCTAAACGTAATTTAGACCCCAAAAGAGAATTCTAAGACAAACGGAGCATAAATTTAAACCGGTTCAAATCAACAAAACAAATACTACTTTAAGATAGTGAAATAAATTTAAAGTATAAAATCGTGCAAAAGCGAGTCAAAAATTACATGTTGTATTATTAGTATTATTTTCATCTTGTAATGTCACGTACTTCCAACATGGATCCTTCCGTTTAGAATTAGTAGATAAGATGTTCGACATTGTTAATAACGATCTCACAGCTGAAAAAGAAAAAACTATATTTAAAAAATTTAACAAAAGTATATTGTTGTTTAAGAAAAAAAAAAAGACAGGTTGTGATTGGAAACTAGAAAGAAAAAAAGAAAACAAATTAAATAAAAGAATGCAGAATAAAGAAGAGAACATAAAAAAGTTTTTTTACTTGACTAAAACTATAGAAAGAAAAACAAAAACAATAATAAGTTAAAAAGCCATGTTAATTGTTGACTAACTTTCTTGAAAAGAAAAAAGAAAACAAAACGGCGAAGCCTGAAGAAAAAAAAGAAAAAAAGAAAACAAAATAAAACAAACGGCGACCAAAAAAGACAGATAATCAACGCTGGGAAAAAAAACAAAATAAAACAAAGCAAAGTGACGTACACCAGAACGCTGATGCCTGAAGAGTTGACGTGAGTATTGCGAAGGTCGCAAGGTTGTCGTCGTTGTCGCAGAATCAATTGCTCAAGTTTGTCGTCGTCTTGAGTATTGAGATAAGTCTGTGAAATCGATTTTAAAATTGATTTTTTAATCGATTTTACAATTGAATTTCCTAATTACAATCGATTTTGTAAACGATTTTACAATCGAATTCCCTAATTGATGACGTTTCAATAAAAAAGGAAACCCTAGAATCCCAATTTGACACGGGAAGGATTCCTAATTTGAGTCGAAAGTTTCTTAGGCTTGGTTGCTTTTACAAAACGACCGCCGGAACACGCAAAGGCGACCTAACCTCCCAGGCGCGAATATGGCGAGGCGGGCGAGAGAAGCGAGCGCATTTCACAACTATATGGGAAACCATAATTGGACTATTTTACACAGTACCATTTCATCTCATTGCACTTCTTTGGAGAACGGTCCATTAAATCTTAGATCCGTGTATATTTTCCCAGGTAGCACAGAACAGTCCACTAAATTTAACAACTTCATTGCTTTAAGAAAAAAAAATCTTTTTGGTGCTATGTATGTATGAGACTACGCATATGGAATTCACGCTGCCTCTGCCCTAAAAAGGGAAGATCAATGCTAGGGGCACGAAAAAGTTACACAACATCATGGAAGCAAACACGGTTGTCAGTGATTGATTGGTTGGTTAATTAATGAGTAGTATAGCCTACAAACATAACAACCGATCAATTACTGACAACCGTGTTTGTGACCAAGATTTTGTGACTCTAGTATTACTCAAAAATGAGTCACATTGGAAAGTCAAACTTTTTACCGTATAAGTTTGCTTCTATATATTTCCTTTGAATTTCTTTTGTACGGGACTTGCCATAAGAATTATACTCCTTCACTGGCTCCATCCAATAAAATAAAATAGAGTACCATTTGACTCTGTAAAGTCAAGTTGACTTCTTTTCAAATGTTGACATGGAACTGATTTTCTTCTATTTTAAAAATTATAGAGTGTAGATTCATTGTACTTTTAAATTACTTTACAAAAGTCACAGCGTCGTTCTCTAAGAAAAAGTATAAACTTTCTCCGTCCCAAAAATATAGTCCCACTTTCCTTTTTGGTTTGTCCCAAAAAGATAGTTTCATTTCTAAAGAAGGCAATAATTATAGTGCAGTTTCAAGAAGGTACAAGAAAGGAAAACATCATATATATATATATATATATATATATATATACATATATATATATATATATATATATATATATATATATATATACATATATATATATATACACACATATATATATACACACATATATATATACACACATATATATATACACACATATATATATACACACATATATATATACACACATATATATATACACACATATATATATACACACATATATATATACACACATATATATATACATACATATATATATATATGGGTTTTGTTAGGATACCCATCATAAGAGTATCCTATCAAGTGACCCATTATTTTAGGACAAAAATGTCCCTCATTCCTCAAAGCAAGCATATGTATGATGGGGGCAAAATTGTAATCATCAAAGAGAGAGAGAGAGATATACTAACTCTCTCTCTCTCTCTTTTATATAATACTAACTCTCTCTCTCTTTGATGATTACAATTTTACCCCCATCATACATATGTTTGCTTTGAGGAATGAGGGACATTTTTGTCCTAAAAATAATGGATCACTTGTTAGGATACTCCTATAGTGGGTATCCTAAAAAAACCATATATATATATATATATATATATATATATATATATATATATATATACGTATATATATATATACGTATATATATATATATATACGTATATATATATATATATACGTATATATATATATATACGTATATATAAATGACTTGTCAATGGCACTATCTTATAATGACGGAAGGAATATATGTTGATTTTGATCTCAAAATGGTCAAATTGACTTGCAAAGGTCAAATTTGAGATTCCTTTTTCTGGATAGTGCAAGTATCTTCAGCAAGATAAAAGTTCTCCCTCCATCTTCAGAAAAGAAATAGTCTCTCGTTCCTTTTCTTTTTGTCCAAAACAAATTGTTCCATTTCCGAGAAAAACTATAATTTTAGTGCAATTACAAGGTAGTAGTATGTCAAGCTACATTTTTGAAAAGTCTGACTTGTCAATATTTTCTCGGGACGGAGGAAGTATAAAGGTTGCAAGGTTAACTAAGAAAAATGTAACTTTTTTTGGACAAACAAAAATTTAAATTCTCACCTGATGTTTTTTTCGAATGGAGGGAATAGTTAACTAGAAGGGTATTGCTAAAAGTGCCCCTGTGGCACTTGTTAAAGTTTCCAACAAGGAATTTTGTTATATTGGAAACTGATTCCATTACGTTGTAGAATGTTCCGATGCAACCTACTTTCACTGGTGGTAAATTAACAAGTTCCATTAGGGCACTTGTAGTGAAATCAAGTCAACAAATGAAGTAGAAAAAGAATGATCAGTGGGGTTCAGCGGACAGTTTCTGCAGCAGGCAGCATTCTCTCAGGAAAACTAGAGGGACAATATGCGTAGGTACAAAATAAACCTAGAAGCTTTTCTCTAATACTCCGTATGTCGTAAAATATCACAGAAGCACAGTAATGCATTATTTAAGGGAGAGTTGGAATAAATGAATTTGCATAAGCTTAAACAGAACAGAATGAAAGGAAAAAATGACTTACAAGTACCAAGATCTCCCCAACCACGGTCAATGATTCCCCGTTGTCCTGTATTCTTCAGTGCCTCTAAAATGATATCCGTAATTTTCTTGGAGTCTTCAAGAGGCTTCAAAGAATAAGTAGGTAACATCTTCAGTAACAACTCAATAGCAATATTACTTTATAATGACTACACCTGACAACAATGTACATAAATGGATAGAGCTCCATACCATACTCCCGAATCCAATATAAATCGGACTTGCTCCTTTTTTAATCCATTGGACGAATTTTTCAGGAGGTTGATACTTTGAGGCAAGATTTAGGAAGCAATAGCCAACAACATCAACTAAGGGGCCCCAATCTGTATAACAAAACACATTACTACAAAAAAAAAGTGCATATTTTAAGAAGTTATGCTTTTAAAGAGCAAAAAAAAAAAAAATCTCATCAAATAGTAGGATTCACACAATTTGGGTCTCACAAGATGTCCATGTCCAGAATTACTAGATCTAAGTTATCAAAGATTCTTTTTTAAAAACGTAGGTATATATTTATTCTCACAAGTGAAGGTCAATGGATACTCAAGCAGTCCCGAAAGGTTGTGTATCTTGACTAATTTAATCATAGTATAATTATAAACTCCTTTACTTCACTAGATCTTTTTATTTGATTCGCATGAGGATGCTAAGGCATGAAACGAATATGTAGCAGTGAAACAGATTGAATCAGGCTCATAATCATGCAAGTGTACTAAAATGCTCTTGAAGATGCAAATCAAATTAGAAAATCCTCACCCCTTGGTTTAGACACAAGATGGGGACTCCACATGTAGCCTGTAGGAAAATCAGATATTGACCCATTGTACATACTAAAGTATGCAATAGGGGCAAGATCCAATTTTTTCCTGAAGTTATTTATGTATCCTCTTATTCCCCACCACACCAGCAGATCTACAAGTATATATGAAATCTGGGTAGAGAAAAATCAAAATCAAACCATGTAATGATGAATAGAAGTCGAATGCATTTATCAACTTTAGGAACACAATTACAAATGATATGTGAACCCAAATCCCTATAACTATAGAACTCCCAACAAAAAAGAAAAAAAAAAAACAGAACGAATTAAGAGCTTACCCAATTACCACTTTGAGGAACACGTGCCAATGGGTGAGGAAATTCATATGTTGGCCTGCCTACAGAAGAATACTGTAAGTACTAAGGAGACATTAACTTTATGACAGAAAATCTGAAAGAAATGAAAAGCTCTAGCTTGCTCAAGATCAAGGACGACACAATTAGCAGCATAGTTTAAAAGAAATTATGAGGCATCTTTATTCTAGAAACAAAAGAAGATTAAAGCAGCAGTACAAAAATATGTCTAATTTTCAATGACAGAAACGTGTACTGGTGAGTAGTAAACATGCAAGGCAAAACTCACGTCCAAGGCATTGTGAAGAAGATGTGAAGGGGAACACCAAGAGCTTCAGCAACATGTGCATGCCCTGTCAACCAGACAGCATGTTAGAATATTTTAACAATACTTACTTACATATATTGCAAAAGAAAACATATCGAGAAGCTGCCCATCATACATAATTATGCGGTTAATAAAAAAATATTAATATAGAAATATATCACTAAAATAGTGGTTGAAAAATCATTCACCCTACATAATTCAGATACAGATTTGAAAAGGTAGTAGGGAAGAGTCATCCATAATTGACAAAACTTGACAATGCGACAAAGCCAAGCTTCTTACCAATATAGCTCGGTAACATAAGGTATAGTGCATGGAATATTCCTATTTTTTACTATATATTCTGCAAGTGCATGTACTTACTTGTCAACAGTAGTTACAATTTATCACTTTTTTGATCCATGCTTTAATGTTAATGCCGAGACTTCCTCATGCTAGTATAATGGAAGCTAAACATGTTAGCTTGTTTAGTCCTCGACCATAAATATACAATCAAACTAGTGCTCACTTTTTCCTCCTAAGCCCCCCCCCCCCAAACCAATTTTCAAGAAAAAAAATATAAATAAAGCAACAACAAATTGTATTCCTTTACCCAGTTATGCTTCTACGATAATATCAGGACCTCACTCAAAGAATAAATGTTCAATGAAATTAGGGCATATGTAATTCTTGAAGCTACTCCTCAGGAAAAGGTAGATGGTTTGTGGATCCATAACTTAAACTTTAATCTTAATTTTGAAGTAATCATCTTATTGTATAGAGGAATCTGACATATTGTACTTTGAAATGATGCAAATAGAGCATTCATGGACTCACCATACGCAGGAGGGTTCGCAATAATTGCCTGAGCTCGGAAAGGCTCGCCAGTTTTTATAGCCGGTTCTGTGCATGCAGGAAGAAGAGACTCAATGATGGCCTTTAGCTGCTTTCGTTGTATTGAAATTTCAGCAGGTGCAGATGGAATGAGACCTTTATTCCTGGCCATATCTGAAGTGGAGAAGCAAAAAGTTGGTTAGTAGTCAGAATAATAATAAGCTTGATAGCGAAATACTACTCCCTCTGTTCCATGTTAATAGTCCACTATTCCTTTTTCATGTTCGAATTATGATAGTTTTCTTGCATATTGTAGATTTATTTAATATAAAATTAGTACAAATTTTGAGAAATACAAAGGAGTTATAATAAAAACTAATCAGTAAAACTTTCAAGCATGGACTCTTTACATGGAATTGAGGGAATATTTTGAAGAATTGGAAGCAAGTTGAATACTAATGCAAATTGGGTCTAAGAGAGTTAGTAAGAAGAATTCTGGCTCCAATGATGAGGTAAAGATTGTATCCATATTTTTTATCAAAAAAAAAAAAAAAAAAAAAAGCTGAGCACCGGATATAAGACTATGCTACTAATGAAAGCGAGAAGATACACTAACTAGACAAGTAACTTCTGAGACCAACGCATTCAAATATCGCATCATGTAAATAAATGATATAATAATTAATGTCAAGGACCTCTTACATCCTGCCAAAACCCGAGGATCGCCTCCTAAGGGGAAAAATTCTACACCAGCCGCCTCAACAAAAGTGCGGAAGTTAGTATGAGTTGCCAATCTAACATGATGACCAAATTCCTGCAAATACACATGTAATCACAGTCAGAGGAGACAGAGAGAGAGAGAGAGAGAGAGAGAGAGAGAGAGAGAAGTTGTAAAGATAAAAAGAAAGAGGCAGAAGCTTCTTATGAGTCAAGCTCCTGATGATAGTTAGTTCTATTGGCCCGATTATAGGGGTCAGAATCCCCAACTGCAGCAGAATAAGTTCTTAAGAAATATAAGCATAATCTGTACAAATTGAGGTTCAAATAATATAGACTGTTAACATATTCATTTAGTGATCAAGCAATCACTGGGCTGCGAGTAGGGGAAGCTCCAACTTAATCTGCAAGGGAAAAAAGCTCTAACTTCCCATGCAAAGGCAGAAAGCTACAGATCACCTTGCGAGGGCACAAAGCTTTAGAAGCGAGAGTGGATAAGCTCCATATCCCCCTCCCCCAAAAAAAAAAAAAAAATCCTAATGAAAATCTAAAAATTGTTATTGTATCACAATTAATAATCCTAATGAAAATCCTAATGAAAATCTATTTTTTATTTAAATTATTGATCAAAGTATAATCAAGTTGACCAAATTTTTTGCAAAGTGTAATAGTATACGGGACGGAGAGAGTATTATTCAATACAGATATGTATGTGATTGTTATGATTGAGAGTAACAAAGATAAATAAGAAACAGCTACTAAGGGAATCATAGTGGAACTTTAACAAGAGTTAAAAGAGAATCGCTTTGATCTAGTCATGCCTGAAGTCTCTTTGCAACTGCCAGAAAAGGCTGAACATCTCCTCTTGTTCCAACCACTAGCATTGCAACTTTCAGTCTCGGAATTGATTTGTTGGAATCAATGGCGGTGAAATCAATACCAGCAGGCAAACCTTCAAAAGAGGAATGATACTCTAGCAACTCTGAAGCTGCAGGTGAATTCTTTGTTAGATCAACCTCCACTGTACCATCTTTTTGAATCCTAACTAGTTCCACAATGAGCTTTTCCTGGAAGATCATGCAAAAGACAGGCATCAATGAATGATAATTGAGCAATACAAGAAGATTTTTCTAAGAGAGAACAACAACAACAACAACAACAACAAAGCCATATTTCCAAAATGATTTGGGGTCAGCTATTTCTCTAAGAGAGTAAAGAAATAAATTTGAAATACTTCCACTGAAATAAAGTGATTTAAGTGTTGCATTGATACAAAATTTTTGGTAGCAATGTGGCTCAAAAACTACCAAAATATGTGACCAAACAGGCTGTTAAACAGTATTTCTCATTATGCCTCTAATAGAGTATTTCACAAAGTCTTGCTTCTACCTGCGTATTCCTCTGTGGTAATAAGTTAGTTGATTTAATTTCCTCAAATGTCAGAGATAGACAGAAAAGACAGAAAGAGTCAGAGAGATATAAGCAGAGGGAGAGAGAAAGATAAGAGGGAAGGAATGAGGATTGGGAGAGAGAGAGAGAGAGAGGGAGAGAGAGAGAGAGACTTAACATAATTCACCAACAGTTCTTGATGAAAATTAAGGAATAGGCATAACATTTAGAAAGTGGTTCCATACTTATGGAAGTAGGATGTCAAAGGCTTACGACTTTGCAACTCTATCGGCAATAGTGATTTACAGAATGCACCACTGAAGTATCAATCTACCTTCAATTTACCATACAAAATGAAAGTATAAAACTAAGAGAAACAATTAACACAATAGAGGACCATTAAGTAACTTCTTATCCAAAACGAAGAACAAAGGATAACATTTATTCGTTAAGTATTAGCCATTCTTGCGTTTCATATTGCCAGAAAACACGACCTAATTTTCGATATAACGTGCAGTTGAAACACTAATAATTTTGAGAAATAAACTTATCCAGGGCCAACTTGTATGCTAAAAGCGCAGCTTAGTTATGCTCCATCACTGAGGCTGGCTATGATATAAATGCAAGGAAAGAAATTACAGGTCTGCCTCTTATGAATTTGATAGTCACCTTTTCACGCTCTGATAGTCTATCTAATTTCAGATCACGCCTTGGAGTCGCCCTCTTCTCAGTCATGGACCTAGAAAATGCAATTCCTACGTTCTCAAGAAATAGATTTCTGGGTGTGCGCACAGGAGCAGAGATGCAATGATCCAAACCTTCAGGAAAATGTCAACATGTCAGAGAGCATATCATATGAATTTTTACATGTAAATTAATAAATCATTCCACACCTGGTACCAAACGACATGCAAACCAAGTGCAACTAAAGCCACCTGACCCTTTGTCCAGGTATTTGGTTTTGCCATTGATTCCTACTCAAGAATTTGATTTTTGCAAATCACTTCTATTACCAACGACATCATCCGCCTTCCAATTTTGCATACTAACTGATTATCTTGTGCAATCCTTCTACTGCTAAAGTTGCACTCAATATACTTTATGTTATCCTGCTTACATTGAACCCTGTTTTTAAGGTTTTCTCCCCTTCTATAATTTGGTATTAGTTTATCAATTCGTACCTTAGTTCGCAAGTCCAAATTCAGATAATATTTATCACTAAGTTCATAAGAAAAAGACTGAGTTCCCAAATATGCATACAGCAAATAATCAAGATAGAATGATATGTACCACATCCTTGTTATGATGTTATCTAACAATGTTTAACCCTAATTCTTCAGTGTGGTTCCTGAGAATAAACACCTTCATATAGTAGCTAAGTTATGCTAACTTAGTACTCCCTCTATAACGACCCGAAATTCAACTACTTATATTCCAACTTAACTTTCATTACAATTAAAATATTACACCTTAACATCTCTTATAATATGGTACAAAATATCTCTAATCAACCCCAAATGCTCCTAAAACTTGCTCTGAGCCAATTCTTGTCATCTCAAACCCTGATCCGCGATCAACTGCAAAACTACAACTGGAGGGGGGTGAGCTGGGGGTAAGAAAGGGGGTACACAGTATCACAGAAGCTAATAGAACACAAATATCAAATAACAGTGTCCATGAAATTATAAATATGGATATGCCAATAAGACTCCCATTTCATAAATCGAGTATTTATCGATCATACTTCACAATTCAATTTCCTAACTATGTTTGGGTCCAGTGGCAAAACAATATCCGAATCAAATAGTTGGAGCCCAAACACGGAGCCATCCAACCCAACCACAATAACCGAGTCCTCTGCGACCGTCATATAATAAGCACATTGAACCATTCCATATAACAAATCTCATCATTTTGAGAACCAAAATACATACAACATGCTTTCAAAACAATAACAATATTTAGGGAGGGAGCAAATTCAATATCAAAGCAAGTATCAAACTGACCGAACAATTGAAATACGTATCAATAAAATGGAGTACGACGATAGACGGATATAAATGGAATGACCACACCGACACGAAATCAATACTGCGTAATCTCTCTTACCTCAAAACTGCTAAAATCGAACTACCAAGTAATTACCCGGTCGAACCTCAAACCATCATTTTCCTTAATATGCCCGACTCCAAAAGAATACAAAATAAATGTTATTTGCGTAAATAAACGTACACCATTAAGTCCAGTTACTTGGTTTATATACTATCTAGAACTCAGATGAGCCACTTAGCAAAATTCCTATCTAATTACAAGTCTACAATACCCACGTGAAACCCCAATTGGTGTCAACTACATGCCATTTCTTTCCATGCAAAGTAAATTGACATGGCCCACTTCCAAGTGAAAAAGCATTCTCATTTTTTTTTCAAGTCACCAACTTATAATACGGGATATTACGGTCTCCGTCCCTAATTGAATGTCCCAATATCATTTTAAGGGACATTCTGAAAATGTGTGTTTTTTATACATTGTAATGGCAAAGATTCATAAATATTTGTTATCCACTTTCTAAACATTTAAACATTTATTTTTATGATGATAAAATGAATAGAGAATTTTTTTTGGGCAAAATAGTGTTTATGGACATTTTTTTATTTTATTTTTTTGCAAAATGGCATTCATTTTTGGATAAAATTTCTTGAATTTGGACATTCATTTAGGGACACAGGGAGTAAGATAGCAACAAATGTGAATGCATAAGTATGATTTTTTTAATTATATGGTGAGTAACTAAGAACCTTAAGAGGTCTATACAACTAAGCCTAACATGAGGTCAATCAAAACTTACGCAAGGAAAATCAACTGCACTTTAAGCTTACGCAGCTTCATGATGATCAACTATTCATAATTTCATATCAACATCGCCATTGCCCATGATTAATAACAAGTAATGAATAAAATGAAAAGGGAAAAGGGATATCAGATTGCATGCCAACCACTTACTTCTCGGAGCTGGTGTCGGAGTTCTGAAGCTTTCATTCGAACTATAAATCTCTACATTGGATGAACGTTGTGGTGTGTTCATCCTAGGCGTAGACACCTCTGCCGTTATATTTTCTGCATCCTCGGAATTACCAGCACTAGACCGTTCTTCTGTGACCTCTTCCCAGCCAGAAGTATCAGCATTTAATCTCTCTTCGACTGACTTACTTTCCACTCCTCCTGTTTTATACATATCAAAGTTATTAAGAAACTATCTCTTGGTCCACAATTCTCTTTCCTTAAGTCCTCGTCAATCCCATTCATATTCATTTCATCTGATTAGTCTCAGAACAACTTAAACCCACAGACACACAGCTCCAAATCACAGCAATAGTACCCCTCTCAAATCCTGAAATTCTTGAAGCTCCCCCAAATATAAAAGATGAACAAACTAAACCAGTATAAATTCAGATATCCAAAACCCTTCAAGAACACTTTTGTAAAGCCGAAGTTCGAAACCCCCAATTGACAACCAGCAAACCCAGTACTCAAAAGCTCTTCGATTACAGTTTTAGCTATATTTAACCAAACATTAGGGCTGAAACCAAGAACCAAGACAGAATAAATATATCAATCCACTTATGCATTCAAACCCCACCCACAAAAACAGAAATAGAAAACCAAGCTGTAATTCAAATTAAAGAATGCAAAAACAACTCAGCAAACGGTCAAGATTCAAAACTAAACACGCATAGAACGTTTGGTAAGGCCAAAATTGAAGCAATTAGCAGAATTCCAGACTGGCTCACGCTTCACACGCCAAAGCAAAATAAAAACAACGTAGCAGAGCACGCAAAACACACAGATGTTTCACAAAGACAGAAACTTTATGCTAAAAATACGCAAACTTAACAGCGCAAAAAAAAAAAATCAATAAAGAATTAAGGGCTCAGATACTCTAAAAAAAAATTAAAAAATTAGTCAACTGCTGCAAATTATAGTGAAGAATAATTGATTGGTTGGGGAGATGGGGAAATTATTGAAGTAATTAAACTTACTTAAATTTGATGAAAAGGGTAGGGATTGAAGTTCAAAGTGGTAAATTTGGAGTGAAAAACAGATTGATTACAGAGGGCGGAGGAGGAAGGTGGTATGCAGAGGCGGATGGGTATGAGCGGGCCATTATGGAGGGTGGGTGTGGAGTTTCAAGGAGACTCCGGTCCCTACCCAATAACATAGGGCCCATTTGGACCGTAAAATGGGCCACTTAATTGCATCATTATGGTCAAGAAATCTTGGATTCTTCTAATAATATTTTGTTTTATTTAAAAAAAATGAAAAGTATATTTTATTTTATTTTTTTGGTTTAAAGAGAACAAAAAGAATTAATTAATTCACTCGTTCATGTCCCGGATTAGGTGCGTCTTTTGTTGTTTTCAATTCCCACATTATTACTGAATTAATTAACTAAAATTTGGATTAAAAAAATTACTAGCAATAAATCTATGTGCATGACATAATTGGTATTGTTATATTTATGCTCTAATCTTCAATTTTAGAAAATAATCATAGAGAATTATCATAGACACATGTCAAATTTGCTAGCAATGAATTCCCATATTTGCTGTGATTAGTTTCATAACTTTCTTTTACCTAAGACGTGCTAAATCAAATTCCCACTTTATAAAGTTTATGCTTGAAAATTTAATTTCATAGTTTTACTCCCTCCGTTCCGTTTAATTATGTTTAACCGCATTTGACTTTTAAAGGTTAAGACAAATGATCTTTATTAAATATTAATGTCAATTTGATCATTCTGATAAATTCTGAAAACTGTTATTATTAAATTACAAAGTAATTTATATATAACAAATATTTAGAATTTCATTAGTATGATTTGATTGATATTAATATTTAGTCAAAATTCACTTATTTTAACCATAAAAAATTAAATGTAGTGAAACATAATGAGACGAAATATCTATAGTATAAATGGAAGGGGTCTTTTGAACAGTGGTATGAACAGTGTCACGTGTCGAAATTATCATTTTGCCCTCACTAATTTGTCTCTTTCCCATTTTGCCCTTTATAAAAATTAATTTAAAAAAAAAATTAAAAAAAAAATTAAAAAAAATAATTACGTGACCTTGAACACGAGCATGGGCTAGTATTCTTATATGAAAGATTATATGAAAGATCAGTATTTCAATCTTCACCAAATATATTTTTACGTGTCATACTTATGATATATTAATATAAAATAACTACTGAGAAGCAAAATTTGTAATTGGACATTTTTGAAGTAGAAGTAGAAGTATGTAGAACTAAGGTGGATCAACATTAATGCTTCTGGTTATGGTTATGGCTATGGCTATGGCTTGGGCAAAACAAGAGTTGATGCCGACATAAAAAATCTATCTTCCCCGATCATTTTCAGATGTTTACGGACGCACAAAGTGAATTTCTTTCCAATTTGTCCTCAACGTCGTCAGCTTTATTAAGTGAATAAAAATGGCTAATTGGTAAATTGAAAATTAAGCTTTAATATAGAATTAAAAATGTAAAGCTAGAATTATTAAGTTATTAAATTTTAAAACTTAAGTTTGTTTGATAACGACAAATTACTTACATCTGATTTTAATCAAAATTTCAACTCAACTCTCAAAATTATTTGAATAATTTTAGTAATTGTATAATAAAATAAAATCATCATTGACATAATTAGATTATATATTTGAATATTTTCTATTGGTACTTCCTTTGTCCCATAATAAATTTATCTTTACTATTTTCATCAACTTGATTGAGTTTTGATATAAAATGAAGAAAATTTAATTATGATGCTCTGTTAAAAATATTATTAATAATTTAATATTAAAAAATTATATTTTAATAAATAATCAAATATAATTTATATGAAATTTTAAAATATGTCAAAAAAAAGAAAATAGTAATAAGTAAATGAATAAAATTGTTGACGGATAGATTTGAACTCTTTCCTTTTCTTTTTTTTTCTCTTTCTTTCTTCCTCTTGCCTTATTAAAACACACCTTTCCAACTTAATATTAATAGTTTTTTTAAGAAAATTTTAATTAATTAAGTAATTTAAATTTACCTTATCAAAGAAGCTTAACTTTTTAATCTTTTAAAATGTTTTAAATTAAAAGTTTAATTGGATTACCAAACACACTCTAAGCTGCATATACTCCCTGCATTACATAAATAGATTTATTTGATTATTATTTTTTATTTTTGAGCAACCATTTAACTATTTTAATATATTAATATACTATTTTATTTTCATCACTAATTTTAATTTCTATTTTCATCACTAACTTTTTTATAATTTTACTTCATTGGCGATTTTAAAAGTTTATTAATTTTAACTTAACAATTATTAAAATGAGACCATTTTTTAGGACAATCCAAAGGCCCAGTATGACGTGGTGTTTCCTAGACCACCGAAGTCAAGACCGCGGACAAGTAGACCCCTAAGATCAAGACCACGTTCCTCTCATCATCATCCAACCCCAGTCCGGAGAAATTCTGACCGTCAGCCTGGTGACCGCAGGAGTGGTGATCGCGGACATGGTGACCGCTCTATCCGTGCCCGCGTCAACATAATTGACTGCGCCCAAGATATTGAGTGCGGAATCAAACCTGCCTCCCGGTTATCTTACCAGCCTCCCGGTTAAATACCAAGGCTTAGTGAGCAAGTTATCTTACTGGCTCTGACATGCAAGTAGCCAGCTCAGTCAGACGCCTACTATTGCATTTAATGCGCCGCGCCGGATACACGGCTCATGTCCACATCAGCGACATCCCCTCTGACAGTGAATCTTCCTTCCCTGACAGACCCAATCAGATGCGGACACGTGTATGCGGTCAAAGACCAAAGTGCCCCTTAGGGCTGACCTCATGGCTTACGTTAGCGAGCAACTCCCCATTGCCTATAAATAGAAGACCTTTGTCCCCTTGGACAAGGTAAGTTCAAAATATACATTGTAAGCCATATTACTCTCAAACCCTAAACACTCACACACATTCAAGGCATTCCAAGCCTTCTAAATCTCAGTATTCTTACTCTCACACCCGAGGACCTGAATTGGATTAACATCCAACTTTGTCCTTAACGGTGCTTCATTTGTGTTGTGTTTCTAGGTACATCAACCAACTAAATATATCCTGCCAGATATCCTTAACCGTTCAGACCCTGATTTGCTTGGCGTCATCAGTGGTTTCATTGCCGGGAACAATCATTTGTTTCTCGTAAAATTTTGTTTTCAGACACCCATAGTGTTCCAAACAGTTGACTGTCAAAAAGCCTTTCTTTTTTAGTCATTTTTTCAAACATGTCTAGGATTTTGGAAAACGTCGGTTATTTGACCATCCAGGAGGATGACCAGCCCACCCCTTCCAATGTCAATAAAGATAGGTCGAGTACCTCCGTTTTCCAAAGAATGGGGGAGGGTGCTCAAAGCCTAAACAACCTCTCTCCTGCTTAAAAGGTCCTAAGGAGGCTGTCCGAGGAAGCCCGAGCCGAAAAGGCCCAAGCCCTCCTAGATGAAAGCCCAAAAACTCTCAAAGCTCCTATAAAAGCTGCCACCACCTTTCTAAATACTCCCCTCTCCCACGAGCAGATCCTGAAGAGGCATAAGATTCTGGCCGCCAAGTCCAAACTGGTCGCTGAGGCCATAGCCATCAACGATGCTCAGATGGACCTATTTGAGATAGAGGCAAATGGCGGAGTACCACTCCCATAAGGGTCACAAAGGTTCTCTCAACGAGCCCCCGCTAACTCGCTTGCTAGTCAAGCTAGGAGGGAAAAACGGGCTGAACCAACCCTCAACCGCGGTCAGGTGGCTAGACACAGTGTGGTGCAAGTGGATGATAGCGAGGAGAGAGGGGAAGAAGCACAGTCAAATTGTCGTGCGAGGTCCCAAGCCCGATGACGAACGTCGAAACGTCAAAAATAATTTTCCAACTCAACTATCTACAAATGATTTGTAAATAGGGTAAGTCGGGTCGAACCACAGAGACACGAATTTAAAGTGTAAGAATTATTGCTATAACAAAAGTTGGTAAAGTGAATGATTTGTTGATTTGTTTAAGACTAAGATGGTTGCAAAAATTACGAAAAAATGATTATAATCGAGTTTTATAATAAGGAGACAATTCCCGGAATTGGGTTCACAAATTATGCTCAAGTTTCACAATTCATCAATCAAAGTATACTTGGGGTTTTGTTCTTACAAAAATATGATTGGGACACTTTGGCGGGTGATTTGCAATCAAGTGTTCCCAATTAATCTATTCCCTTGGCCCGTTCATAGATTAATTCGGAACCCAATTAGAACTTAAGAACAATACAAGAAAAACCACAATTCTTATGAATCTTTTGGCGGAGATTCAATGAATTGTTACTATCAAGTTAAGTCTAATTTCAATTATGAATTTGGCGATTCACAATTGAAATTCCCAAGTAATTCAAGAACAATTATGTGATCAAGATAAGTATTCTAAAATTCAAGTAAAAGCAACTTGACAATCCCAAGTAATACAATGATGAAGATGAAAAATAAAACTTAAAACATAATTGTTACCTCCAATTCCAAGAACTCAAAAGATTAGCTATCCATAGAAAATAAAGAACACTCAAGAAATTGTTTAGGAAAATTCTGCATGAAGTAGTTCTAAAGAAAATATAAAAACTCTCTACTTATAGTTCTCTAAAAAAAACTGAAAAAAATAATAATAAAAATTAAATAAACCATGTTCTCTAAGAATTACTTCTGCAATTAACCCTTCATTAACACCAAAAACAGTCACCATTAAGTAGCAATCATCATTCCCCATAAATACCAAAGACACGCCTGGCCTTCTGCAAAACGCCTCGTGGGCGGTCGCCCACTTCACGCCTGGGCGGTCGCCCAGTTCTCCAGCAACAATTGTCTTCACATCTCATGCTTGTGAGCGGTCGCCCACAAGTCCCTGCACGGTCGCCCAGTCCAACAGAAGGTTCAAGCTTTCAACATTATTTCTCCTGAGCGGCCGCCCACAAGCACCTGAGCGACCGCCCACAACGACAGACTGATTGGGGCCATTTCCTCTCTTCCATTGCACCAGCTTGGCCCACAATTGCATACTCAGCCCACTGAATCCTCCTTTGGCCCATCCTTCCTGCATTCCTTCTTCCTCTTCTTCATTTGGTTGGGCCAAATGCCTTGTTATTGTCCCACTTATAAATCAATTCAACCCATAATTGCATTTCACTTGATTTACTCACACACCCCTTTTCAAGTCTAGACAAGTGATCCGCCACAACATTCTCACAACCCTTTTTGTCTTTGATGGAAATATCAAATTCTTGTAAAAGTAACATCCATCTTAACAATCGGGGTTTAGCATCTTGTTTGGAAAGCAAATAACGTAATGCAGCATGGTCCGAATAAATAATCACTTTAGATCCAAGCAAGTAAGAACGGAATTTTTCCAAAGCAAATACCACCGCCAAGAATTCCTTCTCGGTTGTAGTATAATTCAATTGAGCATCATTTAACATTCTACTTGCATATTGGATCACATGTGACTTTTTATCAATTTTCTGACCCAAAACTGCACCCACCGCAAAATCGGATGCATCACACATTATCTCAAAAGGTTGAGTCCAATCCGGACCCACAAGAATAGGGGCTGAAGTCAATTTCTCCTTCAACAAATTAAAAGAATTGAGACATTCTTGGTCAAACACAAATTCCGTCTCTTTAGCAAGCAAGTTTGTTAACGGCTTACAAATTTTAGAAAAATCTTTTATAAAACGCCGATAAAAACCCGCATGACCAAGAAAGCTACGAATTCCTTTAACATTTGTTGGCGGAGGCAATTTAGAAATTATCTCAATTTTTGCCTTGTCAACTTCAATCCCTTTTCTTGAGACCAAATGACCCAACACAATTCAATGCTTAACCATAAAATGACTCTTTTCCCAACTTAAAGTTAAATTGGTATCACAACATCTTTTAAGAACCAAAGTCAAATTATCTAAGCATGTATCAAACGAATTACCATACAACGAAAAATCATCCATAAATACCTCAACAAACCTACCAATCATCTCGGAAAAGATCGACATCATGCACCTTTGGAATGTAGCAGGAGCATTGCATAACCCGAAGGGCATCCTCCGATATGCAAATGTTCCAAAAGGGCATGTAAATGTGGTCTTTTCCTGATCTTCCGGAGCAATGGGAATCTGATTATAGCCTGAAAAACCATCTAAGAAACAATAATATTCTTGACCAGTCAGCCTCTCTAGAATTTGGTCAATAAATGGCAAAGGAAAGTGATCCTTTCTAGTCGCCGCATTAAGTTTTCGGTAATCGATAACCATGCGTTGACCAGTGACCATTCTAGTAGGCAAAAGCTCATTATCCTCATTCTTAACAACAGTAATTCCATATTTTTTAGCAACCACATGAACAGGACTTACCCACTTACTATCGGAAATAGGATAGATAATACCCGCATCCAACAGTTTCAAGACTTCTTTTCTTACCGCTTCAAGCATGTGCGGATTCATCCTCCTTTGATTCTGCCGGACTGGCTTGGCATCATCCTCCATATGAATTTTGTGCATACACATGGTTGGGCTTATTCCTTTTATGTCCGTAATGCTCCAACCAAGTGCGGACTTATGTCGCCTCAACACATCCAACAACTTTCTTTCCTGCAATTCTGTTAAGTCCGAAGCAATAATAACAGGCAAAGACTCATTTGCACCAAGAAAAGCATACTTTAAGCTAGATGGAAGTTGTTTAAGATCTAATTCGGGAGGAGAGACAATAGATGGCAAATGCTTAGGATTAAAATTACCTAAAGATTCTAAAGGAACCTTTCCAGTAATTTCCTCCATAACATCCATCTCAGCAAGAATGGCCCTCGCCTCATTTTGATCAAAAACACCTTCCATAACTAACTCATTCACAAATTCAGAAACAAGAGAGCCCTCAACATCATGCTCAAATAACACAGAATTTTCAGCAACATCACAAAATAAACACTCATTAACCTCATATGGCTTTTTCATGGAATCAAAGATAGAGAAATTAACAATTTCATCCATGACAGTTAAAGACAAACTTCCATCTTTCACATTAATCACCGCATCCGCGGTAGCCATAAAAGGTCTCCCCAACAAAATAGGGACATCATTCACATCTTTAGAATCTCTCTCCATATCAAGAACCACAAAATCAACCGGGATAATTAGTTTATCAACTTGAACTAAAACATCTTCTACTATTCCCTTTGGATATTTGACCGAACGGTCCGCAAGTTGCAAGGTCATAGTAGTAGGTTTTAGTTCACCCAACCCAAGCTCCACAAACAGAGAATAAGGTAACAAGTTAATGCTAGCTCCTAAATCTAACATTGCCCTCACTTTCTTAGAGTCCCCCAAAGAAATCATCACATTAAAACTCCCGGGGTCTTTAAGCTTAGGAGGCAAATTCTTTTCAAAAACAAAGATTAACTTGGTCCGAAACCACAATTTTTTCGTTCGGGGCATACTTTCTTTTATTTGTGCTCAATTCCTTGAAAAATTTAGCATAGGAAGGAATATTTTTAATTACATTGAGCAAAGGCAAATTTACATTCACCTTAGAAAGCATGTCATACAACTCTTTAAATTGTGTTTCGACCTTATTCTTGACCAATCTACCGGGAAAAGGGACAGGAGGCACATAAGGCTTACGAGGTGGAGTTGGAAGTTTCTCCTCGGGAGTCACTTCAACTCGTTCCTCAACCACCACTTCATTCTCATGCATATTGTTATCATTTATAGGAGAAGGAGACGAGGGTACCTCTGAAGAGTCTTACCACTCCTCGGGGTGACGGCCTTTGCTTGTTCCGGTTGACTCGGTAGTGTACCCGGATTGTGCTTTTGGAGTGCCTCGGCAATTTGACCCATCTGATTTTCAAGCTTTTTCGGGAAGCTTCTTGGTTCCCATTCGTTGGTCCATGATCACCTGATTACGTTGAGCGGCTTGAATGAATTTACGCAACGTTTCCTCCACACTCGGCCTTGCAGGCCCTTGTTGTTCTGGCTTGTTGCATTTGTGGTTGGTATTGCTTTGAAACTGACCCTGGCCTTGATTTCCTCCCCAAGAGAAATTGGGATGATTCCGCCAACCCGGATTGTAAGAGTTGGAAAACGGATCATTCCTCACTCTTGGTTGAAAAGCGTTCATTGCATTTGCTTGCTCAAGAAATTCCGGGAATTGGTCTCTCAATGGGCATCCCATAATATCATGGGAGTTAACATTACAAATTACACAACTCGTGCCCGAACTTCCCTCTCCTTGATTTCGCCCTTGGTTTTGACCTTGACTTTGAGCCGTCATCATTCCCATGAAATTTTTCATTTGAGTAGTCAATGCCGAAACTTGTTGCGCTAGAACATCATTGGACTCAACTTCATAGACACCTTTTCTTCCTCCTCTCACACTTTTCTGCTGCGAATTCATGCCAAGTCTCTCATACAAAGCTCTTGTTTCATCCGCAGTTTTCTCACCCATAGCACCCCGCCGCATTATCCACTTGGGCTTGACCTTGTTGAGTCAACCCATCATAGAAGGCCTGATTTAAGAGGGCTAAAGGAAACCCATGATGAGGACATTGGACTAGCAACATCTTGAATCGATCCCAAGCTTCATGAAAAGCTTCACCCGGCTCTTGATTGAAAGACATTATCTTGGACCTCAAGTCGGATGTCTTTTGATGAGAGTAAAACTTTGCCATGAACTTGTTGTAGACTTCCGTCCAAGTGTTAAGAGAGGCCGGAGCAAGTGCCATAAACCATATCTTGGCAGCATCCTTCAACGTGTAAGCAAAGCACCTCATTCTCAACTGCTCTTCGGTTAGTTGCCCCAACGGAAAACCTTGCACGGTGCTATAGAACTCTCTCATGAAGGTAATTGGGTCTTCCGATGCCATCCCATGAAATGAAGGGAGCATGTTGAAATGGAGGTTCTTCAACTCATAACTCCTTGCTGCTTGTGGGAGTACAATACATGATGGCGATGGTTCAATTACCGGACGTGCAAAATCACCCATCATTTGTGGTTCCGCCATTTTCACTTCTTCTTCAGAATCGGAAATCTCGGACTGTTGAGAGTAAACCGAATCACTTTCCGAATCACTTGGTTCCGGGTGCTTCCTCTTGTTGATGCGATGAATGTTGTGGTCAATTGGTAACAAATCGGGTTGTAGTGACCTACGACCAAACATTCAAATCTGCAACACCAAGTTAAAACACTACAAAAAAAAAATATATATATACACAAAATACTATTCACAATAGCAAATAATTAAAGCAACTTTAAATTTCACGTCCCCGGCAACGGCGCCAAATTTTGACGAACGTCGAAACGTCAAAAATAATTTTTCAACTCAACTATCTACAAATGATTTGTAAATAGGGTAAGTCGGGTCGAACCACAGAGACACGAATTTAAAGTGTAAGAATTATTGCTATAACAAAAGTTGGTAAAGTGAATGATTTGTTGATTTGTTTAAGACTAAGATGGTTGCAAAAATTACGAAAAAATGATTATAATCGAGTTTTATAATAAGGAGACAATTCCCGGAATTGGGTTCACAAATTATGCTCAAGTTTCACAATTCATCAATCAAAGTATACTTGGGGTTTTGTTCTTACAAAAATATGATTGGGACACTTTGGCGGGTGATTTGCAATCAAGTGTTCCCAATTAATCTATTCCCTTGGCCCGTTCATAGATTAATTCGGAACCCAATTAGAACTTAAGAACAATACAAGAAAAACCACAATTCTTATGAATCTTTTGGCGGAGATTCAATGAATTGTTACTATCAAGTTAAGTCTAATTTCAATTATGAATTTGGCGATTCACAATTGAAATTCCCAAGTAATTCAAGAACAATTATGTGATCAAGATAAGTATTCTAAAATTCAAGTAAAAGCAACTTGACAATCCCAAGTAATACAATGATGAAGATGAAAAATAAAACTTAAAACATAATTGTTACCTCCAATTCCAAGAACTCAAAAGATTAGCTATCCATAGAAAATAAAGAACACTCAAGAAATTGTTTAGGAAAATTCTGCATGAAGTAGTTCTAAAGAAAATATAAAAACTCTCTACTTATAGTTCTCTAAAAAAAACTGAAAAAAAATAATAATAAAAATTAAATAAACCATGTTCTCTAAGAATTACTTCTGCAATTAACCCTTCATTAACACCAAAAACAGTCACCATTAAGTAGCAATCATCATTCCCCATAAATACCAAAGACACGCCTGGCCTTCTGCAAAACGCCTCGTGGGCGGTCGCCCACTTCACGCCTGGGCGGTCGCCCAGTTCTCCAGCAACAATTGTCTTCACATCTCATGCTTGTGAGCGGTCGCCCACAAGTCCCCGGCAACGGCGCCAAATTTTGACGAACGTCGAAACGTCAAAAATAATTTTCCAACTCAACTATCTACAAATGATTTGTAAATAGGGTAAGTCGGGTCGAACCACAGAGACACGAATTTAAAGTGTAAGAATTATTGCTATAACAAAAGTTGGTAAAGTGAATGATTTGTTGATTTGTTTAAGACTAAGATGGTTGCAAAAATTACGAAAAAATGATTATAATCGAGTTTTATAATAAGGAGACAATTCCCGGAATTGGGTTCACAAATTATGCTCAAGTTTCACAATTCATCAATCAAAGTATACTTGGGGTTTTGTTCTTACAAAAATATGATTGGGACACTTTGGCGGGTGATTTGCAATCAAGTGTTCCCAATTTCCAACTTTGCACCACTGAAACTAAAAACACTAAAAACTTCCATTAAACAAACAAAACTCAAGGATTAAGCAAATAATAAGTTCAAAAAGTAGTCAATGGATGAGTGTAAAACTCACTCATCACCCGACCCTTGACTTACGCCAGGGAGAAGGCCGTGACTCCACATGCTAAGAGAGCAAGGGTTGACAATCAGAACCACGAGTTTGTCAAGTTCATGCACGAGATGCGGGAGATCCACCAAAAAACGGCACAGAGGTGTGGCCGCACAATGGATGCCTTCAGCGACAAGATTGCTCGGGCACCTATTCAGAAGGGGAAGCCCCCCAGATGGAAACATACGATGGCTCTAAAAATGCCAAAATCCATATGGGGAGGTATAAGTACCCAAATCTGGCTCATGCCTTCCGGTTAAACTTTTCGGCAATTTCGGTAAGTTTCCCGATAATTCCCCGGACCTTCCTAGTATTCCGGAAATATTCCGGAACTGTTCCAAATCATATAGGGACCGAAAGGGAAGCTTCCCAATTAAGAAACACGTTTTTCTTAATTTGGGAAAACTTCTAGAATTTGCCACCTTGCATTGTTCTAGAAACATGCTGAGTCACAAGGGATAATGTCGCACGGCTGCATTAGCCCAAGGTCTCTGGCCGCACGGCTTCATTGGCCTTATCCAGACTGCCTATAAATAGAGCCCTCCTCTACCCATTTTAACAACAACAACAATACCATCAATCACACATAATACGAAGAAGACACTCCCAAGAGCTGCTGGAAGTCCAAGAAGGTGAAGAAGAAGGCCAAGAAGCCACCTCCCTCCTCCTTGAAGATTCCAAGATCAACCTTTCCACCTAGCTCCATCCAAAGAAGAAGAGGAAGCCATTGGTAACCTCTCACGCCCTAAACTTGCATCCTAATTGCTCTATGTGATTCTAATTGCTCATTGCATTTCATATAATTGCTATTATCTTGTTTGGGACTTGGTAGATTAAAGATCATATCTTTATACCCCATTTCCCCCTTTGCATGCATTAGGCATCCCTTGCCATTAAAGATGTAATCTTTTGAATCAAATGTGCATCCTTTGCACCTAAAAACCCTATTTTTACATAAAAATATCATCTTCATGCATCATTTGCATATAAAAATCCAATCTTTATGATAAAAATACATCCTTTGCATATGAAATCCTTTTTCAAGCATCCTTTGCATTAAAGATCATATCTTTATCCTAAATTAGCATCCTATGCTTTTCAAAATACAATCTTCATGCATCCTTTGCATATTTAAATCCCAATTTCTTCATAAAAATGCATCCTTTGCATAAAAATCATGTCTTTATGCATCCTTTGCAAATAAAGATCACTTCTTTAAATCAAACGCATCCTTTGCAAATAAAGATCACTTCTTTAAATCAAATGCATCCTTTGCAACCCAAAAATGTCATCTTTTCACTAAAATGTCATTTTTACATGCATTCCCCCATGTCCCCATTAGCAACCTTGGAACGGACCGGTGTAAAAGATCCTATCTTTACATCGTTCCTTCCATAAAGGTTTCATAACTTCTTTAGAAAGGGACAACCTTGAACCCTATATCTCCGATTATCACTTAAGATGAGTATGAAGCATCTATATGAGCTCGACCATCTTAAAGTGTAGGATTGATGGGCTAAGGACCCTCATTTTCTAAAGAACCTCATCTTTGACTATAAAGAGAGTCATTCTCTCGATCATGCAAAGTCCCGAGGTTAAAAAAAAAATGCAATGATCACAAGTCCAAGATGAGGACGGGATCATAATCCCGAATACATAAAATCCAAGAAATCCCGAGCGACAACCAATAAATGGTTTGTACGTCCGGAAGACGACTTGGGACATTCCCCCCCCCCCTTTTTTTTTCAAACACATGCACACAAGAAAGCACGCAAGCAAGCACGATTAATGGGATCTTGGGAGACTTGCTCCGGCAAGGCACCTTGGGTGAACGACGATCCGTTCTTCCCAAGGGGTAACTTAACCTCCGAACCCATAAAACATTTTTTTCAAAGTTTTGAGGTATTCAAAATGGCGTGGCGATTCCGTTTTTCAAATTAAACCGAATGTCTTCAAACTCGCGTGAATTTCCAAATACACCGGAATTTGGGGCACACATTCACAGTTTGGCGACTCTGCTGAGGACATCCCAAAGGAGAAAAGCTTTTTATTTTCAAAACAAAAAAAAAAAATCGATACTCGGTATATAGGTGGAAACCACTTAACCTTCCTGTACACTCCCTGATGTGGGAGTTGGGATAACCGGCGGTTTAACAATCCCACGTACCAGTATCCCTTTTCGAAAAAAAAAATTGAAAAAAAATAAAATAAAATAAAGCTTTTCCCTTTGAGCGGGTTAGACTCCCGTCGCTGATTTCATTAATCGTGCTTGCTTTCTTTACCTTGCATTGCATCATTTGCATCTTGGAATCTGTGCATACTTGGAACGGGAAACAACCCGGAAAATAGCAAAGGAGTGGAACCTGGAAAATTGATCAATGCAGTCGTACGGCTCAATCCTCCTTGGATTTTGACCGGGCGACCTCAGTGGCAATTCCACCAGGAAAAATCATGGTTAATCTGGCAGTCCTAGCAGCTTGGGGCTACTCAGCTCCATGACTGACTGGGGCTCCCAGAAAATTTACGTGCTTACGTGCTGCATCTCTCCCGTCCCGAAAATCATTCCTTTAAAACACATTTCATGAAAATCTCTGTTTTAACTCAAAAAGGAACATTTTTAGGAGACCGCACACTACGCGCACCTGATATATCCTGTACACTTTGCACGCACGTCCTTCAAACCCGAGGGTGGTTCCAGTGCGATCACGGACTGGCCTTACGATGCTCCCGGGCGCGCACGGAATCATCCCAACCTCCCCATGGCGGCCGGTGTCGACCAATGCACGGTCAGGTGTCACACGTTTCAAAAAACCGTGACTTTTGGTTGGTTTTTGGTCTAGTCCGTGTCATATAGCCCAGTTGCATACCCTCGTAAAGGTCAAGCCTTAGTTCATAACGGAAGCCAAGATTTTCGCTCAAGCGAAACTCTGCCAAAATTCCGACAAGGAAAAATTGGTAGGATCTTGACTCCGACATTGACTTTGACCTTGACCCGTACGGAATGCGTAAGAGTCGAGACCGAGTCTTTGCCAACAAATCAAAAGATCTTTCGCTCAAGCGAAGCTCTGCCAAAATTCCGACAAGGAAAAATTGGCAAGATCTTGACCCGGCATTGACTTCGATTCTGACTCACGCCCGGCGTATGCAACGAAGTTCAATGTGACACTGTGTCATCCGACTTTTGCCACCCGACCCATGCCTATTATCTTCTCGGACATTACCGAAAGTCAAAACGTCATTCGCTCAAGCGAAATTCTGCCAAAATTCTATCAAGGCAGAAAGACGAGACTTTCCCGGTATTGCCTTGACTATAATCCGCATCGCTCGTGTGTTAAAAGGTCCTATGACCCGCTAGACCCGTTAGGAGCATTCTTTACTCTCGGTCGGTGGGATCCGCGTGCCCTATAGGACCCTCGCCCGGGGCTGTCCACCCTGGGAGGTCGAAATACAGGTGGAATACTAGGGGCTTATAGACGTAGTGACGGAATCCACTGATCCAGGATCTAGAGTAGTTGCGAAAAAGAAGGGCAAATCCCCTTTTCCAACCAAATAGATATTAATAAAAGACACATTTTAAGTAAAAATTGGAAGATTCTTAATTTGCATATTGCACGAGCCTTCGACTAAACACCTACCCCGAGTCTAAACCTTTCCTATCCCTTTCCGCGGCGAGAAAGAAGTGGGTGAGAACAAGGTCGGCGACTTGTTAGCGCAGAATTCTCGAACAGGTTCGCCAGAATCCTCAGTTTTGCCAGCTTTCCAGTGTCAAAATGGCCAACATGGTAGTCAACAATGGTAATGACCAAGTAGTCGGAGAGGCCATCCCGGTTCAACCCAAGCCCCATATATGGTATGATGTATGCGTTGTGAGAATTGTCAGGAGTATGAGTATCAAGAATGGATTAATGAAGACGCTCCTTCAAGAAAGAAGAAGAAGAGGAAGTCTACGCGGCAGAAATTAAAAGAAAGGTATGAAGCGGAGACAAGAGCGTCGGAACTCTAGGGAGCCTTACGGCAAGTTCGATTACTATGTCGGTTATGCCAAACAGCCCGCCAAGGAACCCATCATTCAAAGCACAGTCCGGCTGATACCCCTATGGACGGTGATCCTCTTGAAGCGAAAGTGCTGAATTTGTGGCCATCGTAAAGTTCAATGAGATGCTAGCGGATCTAGAAGCGAGAATACGAAAGCCTATTGAATACGTAGCCGGTCAAGGAAGAATTAAGATCCCTTCGAAGAAGACTTCATCGGCATTATCCAAGCCAACCCTCACTGTTGGCTATCGACAAGGTCGTGGTGTCCAAGATCGGTAAAGAGAAAATGAGTTATCGGCGGTGCATTGATAAGATGAGCCGAGACTCTTGATCAATGAGCCCGGTTGTCACGGACGAGCTCGCCGAGAGATTGCATCAAGCTACTCTAGCTCCCCTCACTATCTTTCCACGGTACCGGCACATCAACGATTTCCGGCAAGTTTTGATCAACTTGAAGTCTCCAACTTTACGAAGAACGCCGACAAGGCTATGCTACTCCCCAGGGCAACAGCAAGAAGGAGTGAGATCCCGGTCCAACCCTTGTCAAACACCCTCGAGTCAATAAGTAGTGTAGGGTCCAAAGTCAGTAGCGTCTATACAGTCGAGTCAGGAATCTTTGAATTCCAGTCCTGCGGAGTCATCAGAAGGCCTCACGCCCGAGGACTATCAAAATGTAATCGATGTCATCTTTCCCCTTATTTTGAATGAAATGACGAGATCTTTACGAGTATCCTCTTATTGCCAACTTAACAAATGATAAATTAACTCAAAACTTAACAACGGTTAATAATGAATCATTTGAACAAGATGCAAACACACTAAATGAACAATACATTAAAGAAATCTTTAAGCGGGTTTCGAAAAAGAGGAAAACCGGGCCCAAGCTGCCGAGGAGGTTTTGACAAGTGTGAACTTGGAGTGCTTGTCGAGGAACCTAAAGAGACACAGATCGGAAACTTCTTCCAGGGGGTTGAATGGGACGGGCGATCGATCGCGCTCGAGAGAATACGTCGACGTGTTTGCATGGTCATACGAGAGATATGCCGGGGCTAGACGGTTCGATAGTAGAGCACAAAATCCCTCTAGCACCGGATGCTAAGCCGGTAAAAGCGAAATTGAGGAAAATCAAGCCGAGAATGGTCTCTACGGGTCAAAGAAGAAATTGAGAAGCTACTGCGGGTAGGATTCATCGAGTCATCGAATATCCGACATGGTTGTCCAATATTGTGACCGTCACCAAAGCCAACGGGAAGGTGCGGCTCTTTGTGTGGATTTTCGAGATCTAAACAAGGCCAGCCCCAAAGGACGATTACCCTTTGCCAAACATAGACATCCTGGTGGACTCCACTGACAACTACGAAGTCAAATCTTTCGTTGATGGCTTTGCGAGCTACAACCGGATCAAGATGGCCGAGGAAGACCAAGAAAAGACTGGCCTTCACCACACCGTGGGGAACTTCTTGTTATACGGTGATGCCATTTGGGCTTAAGAACGCCGGGGCTACTTACTGAAGGGCGGCGACCGCGCTTTTTCATGACATGATCCACAAGGAGATTGAGGTCTATGTAGACGACATGATAATCCACTCCAAAGGCGAGGATGGGCAGCACTTTGTTGACTGCGGAAGTTCTTTGAGAGGCCGAGACAACATTCCATGAGACTAAACCCTGCCAAATGCACCTTCGGAGTGACAAGGGAAAAGTGCTTGGGTATATGGTCACGGAGCGAGGTATCGAAGTTGACCCCAGAAAGATCAAAGCCATTATGGATATGAGGCCACCTCAAACCCGGACGAAGTAAAGAGCTTTATGGGAAAAGCTGCGGTACATCGGCCGTTTCGTCAATCGGTTGACCACTATGTGCGAGCCCATCTTCAAGCTCATGAAGAAGAATGTAGACACGGAATGGACCGAAGAATGCCGGGATGCTTTTGACCTAGATTAAGGCATACTTGGTACATCCTCCGGTGTTATGCCCCCACATAGACGAAACCTCTTACGCTCTATCTCACTTTGTCCTTGATACGGCGGTTGGGGCTATGCTTGCTCAGGAGAAGAAAGACTCTCGGGTAGAAAATGCCATTTACTTTGTCGGTAGGAAGGCTGCGGGGAAGTGAGCTCAATTACTCGGCATGTGAAAAGACACATGCGGGGCCAGTGCAGGTAGTCGGCAAGTTGAAGCATTATATGCGAAGCCCACCACTGTGAATTTGGTCTCAAAAATGGACCCCATCAAGTACATCTTTGATAAGCCTTCCCTCTCGATGCGTCTAGCAAAGTGGTCCTTCTTCTTAGCGAGTACGACATCAACTATGTGACCGGAAAGGCCATCAAGGGTCAAGCGTTGTCGGACCACACTGGCGAACTTCCCCGATAATGAGGACGAGAGGGCACGAACCCCAATTCCCGGATGAAGGGATCTTCGCGGTTGAGCCCGAAAATCGATGGCAATTATTCTTTGACGGAGCCGCTAACAAAGAGGAAACGGCGTCGGGATGCTCTTGGTCGATCCAAAAGATGAGCACACGCCAATAGCCCTCAAGTTGAACTTCCCTGCCACGAACAATGTTGCCGAGTTTGAAGCTTGCATTGCTTTGGTTTGGAAGGCGCCTTAGAAAGGAATGTCAAGGAGCTCGAAGTTTACGGAGACTCGGCCACGATCATCAACCGGGTCTCCAACAAATGGAAGGCTGTGGACCCTAATCTGCAGCGGTATCATGCCCATATGGAGGAGTTATTTGGACGGTTCGGAGAAGTGACCTTTCCACTACTTGCCAAGGGAAAGAACAGTTCGCGGATGCCCTAGCTACTCTAGCCTCATTGGTAGAGATCCACGAGGGAAAAGCCATAAAACCCTTCGAGTGGGTAGAAGAGAAGCCCGGCCTTACATTGTGAAGTAGACACAGGACCCGAGCCTATAAAGGAACCTGGTACAATCAAATTTACCGGTTCCTCAAAGATGGAGAGTCGGCTTTCGAGAGACGAAGAAGGTAGACCAAAAGAAGGTGTTCGAGCCAAGAGCTTGCAAGCCTTGAAAAGGTTGGCCTCCCATTATGTCATTCTAGGAGGCAACTTGTACAAGAAGCGGTACCAAGGACCACTCCTCTTGTGCGTCACTCAAGAAAAGGCCAAAGAGTTGATGACCGAAGTCCACAATGGTCCCTGCGGTCCTCATATGAATGCCGAGCCACGATGCAAGTGATCCTCGGAATGGGTTACTCTTGGATTTCCATGGAAACGGTGTGTCCGGCACGTCCGAGCATGCGACAAGTGCCGGCGGTTTGCCAACCTCAACCATCTCCCGCCTCATGACACATGTCTTGCATAACGACTCCTTGGCCGTTTGCAACTTGGGGTATTGACGTGATAGGGAAAATAGCCCGGCGAGGAAGCAATGGGCATGAATTTGTGCTAGTAGCCATCGACTACTTCACCCAAGTGGGTAGAGGCCAAGTCCTACAAGGTCCTCACTTCCGAGAAAAGGTTGCCCGGTTCATCAAAGAAAACATAATGTGCGAGATATGGGGTGCCCAGCGAGATCATTTCCGATAATGGGTCGCATTTTGAAGGAGGCTGCGATAGGTTCTTTGTCGAGATTCAGAATCACTCGCCACAAGTCGTCCCCGTACAGAGACCTCGAGACTAATGGAGCCGTGGAAGGCTGCTAATAAGACGCTCGAACGGATCATCCGGAAAATGGCCACCGTGGTCGTGATTGGCCCGAAAAGTTGCACTTGGCACTCTGGGGCTACAAAACGTCTGTCGAACACGGCTACGGGAGAAACTCCTTTTGCCCTAACCTACGGGATGGAAGCGGTGTTACCGGTGGAGTTGGAAATCCCGTCATTAAGGGTCCTCACGGAAAACGGTGTCAATGAAGTAGAATGGTTGCGCGGCGGCATGATGAGTTGGCCTGCTTGATGAGAGAAGGCTAAAAGCCATGGAACACACCGAGCCTACCGGAGGCGAATGGCGAGCGTTTGACAAAAAGGTTAAGGCCGGAGACATCAAAGAGGGTGACTTAGTGTTGAAAGTGAAGCCCCTACCGAGACAACCCCACAGGAAAATGGGAACCCGTTTGGATCGGCCCTTATGTGGTGCAGAAGATACTATCGGGAGGAGCCATGAAGCTTGCAGACCTGGACGGCAATCCCTTTGTCCACCCAGTCAACGGTGATAAGCTCAGAAGATACTATGTTTAAGAAAATTAAAAAAAAATAATAAAAAAAAGAAGAAAAAAATCTTAGTGCAAAAGAGTAATACCCGGCTAGGTGAAAACCCCAAAAAGGGCGGTCTAGGCAAAGACGGGGTTGCACATAAAAAAAAAGAAAAAAATCTTAGTGCAAAAAGAGTAATGCCCGGCTAGGCCGAAAACCCCAAAAAGGGCGGTCTAGGCAAAAGACGGGATTGCACATATAAAAAAATAGTTCACGAGAATGAACTACGAAGACCTGAGCCCCTTAGTCTTTCTTGTAAAAGGGGAACGTAGGCGGCCATATATGGTTCGGTCTAAACAATAAAAAGGGCAATCAAGCTTCCATGAAGTGCGTCCTAAACAATAAATAAAAATAAAGGGCATTTCAGTTTTCATAAAACGTGTCCCAAGCCATAAGACATTTGAATTTCCATGAAGTGTGTCTTGATTAATTTCTAAGATAATATTTCTTGTTCATTACAAGTTAAAAACTTCTTGATGAGTTCAAGCACGGTCTACTCTTGACTACGCTAACCTTTGCTACAAAGATCTAAAATACAAAAAATGCCTAAATAAACTAATGTGTTTGCAAAATGGCAATAAGGGAATCCTAAGAAAAGATCGTCGATCGTCATTCGGAGTCTTCTTTGGTCTTCTTCCCTTTACCTCGACCCGTCGAGTTTTCTTTCTCTTCTTCTCTATAAGGTCGGTATCCCTCATCCCGATCTCAGGTATCCTCACTGGAGCCTCTACCAAACCCGTGTCAATAAGTGCCCTCTCTACACGAGCACGAGTCCGCACTTCCTCCCTCTCGAGCCTCGGTCGAAAGGAGCAACCTCGGACAATCTCTTGTATCGAGCCTCCATATCTCTGATCAGGTCACCCGGCGGTTATGGCGACTCGCCTTAGCCTCGGTCTCCTCGAGTCCTACTCGAGTCACGATCGGCCCCCAATAAAGCTGACGTCTCTCCCCTAGAATGACTGAGTCGCTCCCATTTCCCTCTCGTACCGGTCCAGTAGACGGTGGTCAAGATGGTGCTCTTCCTGCTCCTGAAGATAGCCACAGGTGGGAAAGCGGTGTATGTCCAAGCCCTCGAGAAGAATGAGAAGGCCGGTGGATCTCTCATATCCAATGGCATCACCTCCATGGTCCGGATGTCCTCCCAATCGCTCAATGGCTCTGTAAAGCCCGAACTGCCTGGATACCAAGCGGGGAATGTAGAAGGATGACCGGCAGAACCACGGAACCCTCACATCATAAGACTCTGAAATATCCTCCTGGTATGCAACCTCCGGTGAGGTATCCACCAACGGATGTCCGAAGTGGATAGCCTAGCCATCGTCGGCTCCGGCTACCACTGGTCTGTTGCCTCGGTGCGCCTCTCCGAGAAATCACCCAAGGGCACCGAGTCGGCAAAGCCCACACGGCAAAGCCCCGAGCCTCTCCTGCAGCCACAAAGTCGGCCTGGTGGACTCCCGAACCTCATGAAATGGTCTCCCTAGCCATCCTGTCAATGCCATGCAATGTCTCTCCCAAAACCGGTGGGACAATGTCTTTCCCAGCTCTACGAGTCTCGACCATGTCTAAGAGACCGCTATGACAGATTCCCACGGACTCGGCGGTGAATAGAGCGAGAAAATATGCAGAGAATAAAGGCATCCATAGCCACCGTGGTCGCAGCCATAGCCGGAGACCCAAACCTGCCGGGATATCGAAAGGTCAATCCTGTCAGGGCTATCATCATCCCTCGGCCTCTCCCGAGAGAAATCTGCAGAAAAAGATGCAAGCTTTGCCGCCACCGGCACGTCTCCGATCAGCGGAATAGATATAGCCTCAATTTACGGACCCCCAATCAAGGCTCGGAAGTCTTCATGCGTTGGGACAATCTCGTTGTAAGAAAAGCGATAAACGTGTCTCCGGACGTCCCAAAACCTTCTTCTTTGCTCTCAAAAGGTCCCAATCGGGTGGGAGATCCCTCAAATGCCATAAAGACTTGATCTTGAAGGAAGAGTCAAGCAGCCCCTTGTGAACTTGGAAGTTGTGCTTCACCCAAGATTGAAGATCGGACGAGAAAAATGGTCTCGCTTCCCCTTTTGCAATCGACGGGCTTCTCCATTGCAAAATGACCAAAGATGGTGTCTTTAAGTCCAAAATGTGCTCAGGAACAATTGGGACAAGTCTAAGTTGAAAATGAAATGAAATGGCCAAGCCTTGCTTTTATTCGAGAAAATAACCGGTTCGAGACGGGCGTGAGCCGCACGGCTTCATTTGCCCTCAGGACCAAACCGCACGGCTACATTTGCCATCTGCAGAAAAAATCTGCAGCAACCATAGTTGCTGCCTAAGGGAGTTTTCACCCCACTTTCTCAACCAAGACCTGTACAAAAACATGTTCAAAGGTCACCCAAGCATTCATATATCATTATAAATCATTTTGGCCCCATTTCAGCCCCAATTCCAAGCAAAAAATTGCCCCAAGGCTCAAATAATATGCAAATTAAAAAAAGCATAAATTAGAAAAGCAAATAAATTGTTAATACATTGTCTTCGCCCCATCGGCGCCCAAATAAAGCAAAAAATAAACAAAATGCGCATCAAATTTGTCCATTGTTTGTTTTGTTCCTAAATCCACTCTAGAGACCTCCTAGGCCTCCGATTCTTCTTCATCTTCATCAGCTCGGCTCGTAGACGCTAGCCTCCCTCATCAAATCCTCACGGTCGCTCACATCGGACAGAGATGGACATTATCGTGCCCGTACTCGGCCCATTGCTCCGAGAATGTCGGCATTGGGTCCCCGTCCCCGAGGCATGGCACGGAAGAGTACTCCGAGGCCGATGAGGTAGACGTTGTGCCCCGACATGCCTTCTCTTGCGCCGGGAGCTCCTGTGCGTCCGCGCCGCCTTTGAAGTGCGAGCCATCTTCCTCGAAGGGACCGGCACATGTCCTTCCGGCCCTGATACGCACGACCAATCATGCATAAGTGCGAGCTGGAACACGAGAAAAAGAGGAGAAAAATCTCGGAAAATCTCGGAATTGCAAAAAGCAAAGAAATCTAAAAGGCTGAAAAAGGGAAAGACCCTAAAAGTATACTTACAGTCTTTGTCGGGCGGCGGGGTATCTTTGGGGCTCCCTAGTGTCGGGGACGGGAATCCTCATCCTCCTCGGTACTCCGTGGACCACATAAGACAGGTGTGCGGGAGGGATCGGCGGGTCGGTAGGCTCATCCTCCCCATATCCCGAGTAACCGCCGCTTCATCGGCTTACGTGGCATCCTCAGGCGCTGCTCCACAAACACAACGTAGGGGGTATCCATGTCAAAATACTCCTCTGCGGCTATACCTCCCTGGTACCTAGCAATCTCATCCTCCTGCCAATCCCTGGGCTGTAGCATCCGTGCTGGAGGATCATGGGGAGTAATGGCGTCCAATGGAGGGACATGGCCATGCTGCCTAGAAAATCGGTCCCCCAGGTAGATGACATCACATGTCAGCCCCGTCAGCCATCTCCTCTGCCTCGTCGCCTCAATGGCCTCTCCTAGCAAAATCTCCGGATACCTGCCCCAAGGGTAGAAGTCCACTCCATCGTGTCCATCCCTGTTGATGACCGGCCTCACCATCTTGTAATCAAAAGTGATCCGGGTCTTTCCCATGAACTTATCCCTTGCATCTCCCCTCCAGCGAATCATAGCAGGGAAGATGGTGATATCGCTCTGTTGGTTCCAAGGAAAGAACCCGATCACCTCACAGAACCAGACCTGCATGTCAAAACATCGAAAATGGTCATTTCTCTCTCATAAAAGTCTCAAGACAAGAAGAGAAAAGAGAAAGAAAGAGGTACTACCTCAAGAGCGAATGAAAAGCAGTCCATGGAAGCAGCCTTGTTCCGGCTGTACATATCCAGTGAGAAGTAGAGCTCTGCCAATCCGACCTTGCCCCACGAGACCGTCCCTATCCCATCAACATCCTCCAGAGAGTCGAGGAGGCTAGTCATGGCCAGAGTCCCAGAATTTGCGAAGATGGTGACCGACAACATCAACCACACAAAGGCTCTAGCAAGCTGGTGGGCAGTCACCTCACTAACGGCAAAGTCCCGTATGCAGTTCTGGACTGCCACCTCAACGTTCCGCGTCTCCATCCCTAGCCCCTTGGGAATCAACTCAAACCCGACCAAAGCTCGGAACTCCTCAGCTGTGATATGGTCCCTCCAAGTCACGGGCCTCCCAGTGAACTGTAGACCAGTGATAGCTGTGAAATCGGTGGGAGTCACTGTCAGCTCTCCCCACCTCAGATGAAAGCTATGAGTACTATCCCACCAAAACTCAGATAGGGCCTGAACCAAGCCCTTGCTCTTCGACGTGATATGGATCTCCCTACCGATAGCCTCAATGAATGAATCTAGGCCGGTAGCCCGCACCAGCTGCTTGGGGTTTACCCCATTCTTCTCGAAATTTGGCATCCTCTGCCAAAGCCTGACTGCAATCTCAGATGGCCCCCTGGACTTGTTCTCCTGTAGACAAGCACAACAAAGAAATGCGTCAGTCCTTCATCATTTTCAAAACTATGCATATATTCAAAAAAGTGCACATGTTTTCAAAACAAAATCATTCATAAAATCTTTCTAGCATCCTTTGCATGAAAAAAAAAACACGTCTTTCATCACTTGAAACACGTCATGTCAAGCCCCATTGCTTTCCTAAAGCACAAAATCACAATTTTCAAAATTCTTTGCACATAAGCATTATTCTTTCAAAAAAGTGGCATGCATGAATCCTTTTCATCTTCCAAAATCTTGTTTTCTCATTGATAATCAAAATTTTGACTTAGTTCTAGCACATGCAAGAACTCCGTCTCACTTTAGACAATTATCATTCTTACTTTATTATCGAGAAAAAAGTGGGTCATTCTCATTATTTTTGTCAAATAAATTGCACATGCATGTTCTTAGCCTCATAGGTTAATCATCAATGTCTCAAAGTCATTCAAAAAATCCTAGGAAAATCCTAGAAAATTCCTAAAATTCGGGTCAAGCCCTAAATCAATCAATACTCAATCAAAATCGACGGAATCGAGCCAAATAAGAACGCTTACCCCAACCGGTCGCGGGTTCGTCGATTTGTGCTCTCTTCTCCCCGGATATAGCTCTGATGGAGGCATAAGAAAGTCATACTTTCTCTCCGTTCGAACGAGTTCCTTCCTCCTCCTTTGAGCGGCCGCGGAGATATTCCTCCTAGCTTGCCTTGGCACCGGATCCATTCTTGATCAAAGGAAGCAAGAGAATTGAAGGATTTGCAAATTTTCTCTCCTCTCTCTCTCTTCCTCGGCGTGTTCTTGGGCGGCAATAAAGCCCAATGCCCGTTCAAACCAGGTTTTAAACAATCTGGAAAAATTAATCTTCCAGCCGTACGGCTTCTTTTTCCCCCATCTCATGCCGGGCGGCCTCATTCGCTCTGAGCAGAAATTACAATTTTGCCCCTGGACTTTCCACTTGGGCCTACAATTCCCGTTATCCTTTAACTAAGATAACACCCTTTTCAGAAGATATCCCTTATCTCCTAAGCAATTAAGCTTTCTTCCCAGTCGCCTCCGTTAATTCCGTTATAACGGAATAACGCTAGGTGACAACCTCCGAATTGTCGAAATCCGAACTTAAGCTACCTCTATCACGAATAGTGAAGTATGCTAAGTTCTCTAAACTTAAGCTACCTCTATCACGAATAGTGACGTATGCTTCAGTTTTCCAACTCTAGCTACCTCTATCCCGAATAGTGACGTACGCTCAAGTTATCTAAACTTAAGCTACCTCTATCCCGAATAGTGAAGTATGCTCGAGTTCTTCTAAACTTAAGTTATCTAAACTTAAGCTACCTCTATCACGAATATTGAAGTATGCTAAGTTTTCCAATTTTAGCTACCTCTATCACAGATAGTGACGTAAGCTCTAGTTTCTTCAGGTGACAACCTCCATTAATTGTCAATCAGGTGACAACCTCCATTAATTGTCAATCAGGTGACAACCTCCATTAATTGTCAATCAGGTGACAACCTCCATTAATTGTCAATCAGGTGACAACCTCCATTAATTGTCAATCAGGTGACAACCTCCATTAATTGTAAATCAGGTGACAACCTCCATTAATTGTCAATCAGGTGACAGCCTCCATTAATTGTCAAAACCTCAAGGATCCTAGACATCGTTCCTAACCTATCTAGTGATGCTTGAACTACGATCAAGGCTTGATTCCTCCGGGATACGTAGGTAGCCTTTCATAAAAGGTCCAGCCATCCGACCACTTTGGTCACCCTGTTCCTTCATCACTCCTCAGTGATAAAGTAGCTCCTCATAGAGGTCTAGATATCCGACCACATCGGTCACTTCTAGCATATCCCCAGTAGGATCAATTGCTTGACCTCTTAGGTCATTTTCTCTTCTACTTCCTCAGCAAGAGACCAGTTTCTCTTCTCCATTCCTCAGCGGATCTATTTCGAACTACGGCCTGGCTTGATTCCCACTCGGGATACGTAGGTAGCCTTCCAGAGGTTCAGCCACTCGACCACCTCGGTCTCTCAATCCGTCTCGGCATTCGCCAGATCGGATCCTTTTCTATCGACAACCCCACTCGCCTTGCAAGTGACGTTGCCGAGGGGCTTCTGTAAGTACCCAAATCTGGCTCATGCCTTCTGGTTAAATTTCCCGGCAATTTCGGTAAGTTTCCCGGTAATTTCCCGGACCTTCCTAGTGTTCCGGAAATATTCCGGAACTGTTCCAAATTAATTAAGGGCTGAAAGGGAGGCTTATCCATTAAGAAACACGTTTTTCTTAATTGGGCGGAAAGTTCTAGAATTTGCCACCTTGCATGTTTCTAGAAAATCTTTGAGTCATGAGGATAATGTCGCACGGCATTAGCCCAAGGTCTCTCGCCGCACGGCTTCATTGGCCTTATCCATCGCCTATAAATAGAGCCCTCCTCTACCCATTTTAACAACAACAACAATACCATCAATCACACATAATACGAAGAAGACACTCCCAAGAGCTGCTGGAAGTCCAAGAAGGTGAAGAATAAGGCCAAGAAGCCACCTCCCTCCTCCTTGAAGATCCCAAGATCAACCTTTCTACCTAGCTCAATCCAAAGAAGAAGAGGAAGCTATTGGTAACCTCTCACGCCCTAAACTTGCATCCTAATTGCTCTATGTGATTCTAATTGCTCATTGCATTTCATATAATTGCTATTATCTTGTTTGGGACTTGGTAGATTAAAGATCATATCTTTATACCCCCTTTCCCCCTTTGCATGCATTAGGCATCCTTTTCCATTAAAGATGTAATTTTTTGAATCAAAGGTGCATCCTTTGCACCTAAAAACCCTATTTTTACATAAAAATATCATCTTCATGCATCCTTTGCATATAAAAATCCAATCTTTATGATAAAAATGCATCCTTTGCATATGAAACCTTTTTCAAGCATCCTTTGCATTAAAGATCATATATTTATCCTAAATTAGCATCCTATGCTTTTCAAAATACAATCTTCATGCATCCTTTGCATATTTAAATCCCAATTTCTTCATAAAAATGCATCCTTTGCATAAAAATACAATCTTCATGCATCCTTTGCATATTTAAATCCCAATTTCTTCATAAAAATGCATCCTTTGCATAAAAATACAATCTTCATGCATCCTTTGCAAATAAAGATCATTTCTTTAAATCAAATGCATCCTTTGCAACCCAAAAATGTCATCTTTTCACTAAAAATGTCATTTTTACATGCATTCCCCCATGTTCGCATTAGCAACCTTGGAACGGACCGGTGTAAAAGATCCTATCTTTACATAGTTCCTTCCATAAAAAGGTTTCATAATTTCTTTAGAAAGGGACAACCTTGAACCCTATATCTCCGATTATCACTTAAGATGAGTATGAAGCATCTATAAGAGCTCGACCATCTTAAAGTGTAGGATTGATGGGCTAAGGACCCTCCTTTTCTAAAGAACCTCATCTTTGACTATAAAGAGAGTCATTCTCTCGATCACGCAAGTCCCGAGGTTTAAAAATGCGATGATCACAAGTCCAAGATGAGGACGGGATCATAATCCCGAATACATAAAATCCAAAAAATCCCGAGCGACAACCAATAAATGGTTTGTACGTCCGGAAGACGACTTGGGACATTCCCCCCCTTTATTTTCAAACACATGCACACAAGAAAGCACGCAAGCAAGCACGATTAATGAAATCTTGGGAGACTTGCTCCGGCAAGGCACCTTGGGTGAACGACGATCCGTTCTTCCCAAGGGGTAACTTAACCTCCGAACCCATAAAACCTTTTTTTCAAAGTTTTGAGGTAATCAAAATGGCGTGGCGACTCCGTTTTTCAAATTAAATCGGATGTCTTCAAACTCGCGTGAATTTCCAAATACAACCGAAATTTGGGGCACACATTCACACTGCCGGAAGCATTCCCGAGGTTGATCTGACTCGTAGCAGGGTGAGGAGCTTGGTCTCCTTCGCTGTTGCCCTTGGACTTGGCGGCGCTTGAGGATATAAGCTTGACTGACGGCACGGGCCGGTTGCCACTGGGGCTGGTACTCGGAAGTAATGATGAGCTCTGAGCTCGCTTGGCCAAAGCCTCATTTACCATGAGCAGGCAGTCGTCGAGGGTGACCTTGGCATTGCAGAATCTGACGATAAGGACTGGATCCTTGGCTTCATCGGGATATCTGGAATAGATGATGCCGACGAAATCATCGTCGGCCACTTTCGAGGATTCTTCGTCGTGTGAACCGGTTGCTTCCAATTGTCGGATAGCCTTTGTCTTGGGACGTTGAGCTTGACAATCTCCATGGTATTGGAGCCTTGGTCGTAGGTGACCTGATCGGAAGGAGTTCCATCCTCAAAACTGAGCATGTGGATGCAGAGGTCTGCCCGCGGGTGCTCGCGTCTCGACTCGGAGAGTCTGATTCATCGTCATCCGACGGTTCAATCCAAACGTAGGGACATATTGCGTCAGGATGCGTTCTTTGGGCAGCTAGGAAAACATCATGCTCTTCGTTGGAGAAGAGGGGTACAGCGGGTCGTTCCTCGTGGAGGACGTCCCATACAACTTTCATGCATTCAAAACGAGAATGGCGGTGCTTGTTGACCTTTATCACGAAGATCTCTTTGCCTGGCGGGGCCCAGAGAGTTGGTTTGGAGAATGCTGACGAATCTCCGATTGGAGGCTGGGGTTTATGTGCCCGCATCATGGCGATATTCGGCGTTTCCTTCCAATCGCCTCCAAGTGTTGGCAACGACAGTTGAACTTGATGTATCGGGCTGCCGAGTGCACTTTGCTCGAGTACATTTACATAGTTAGCATCTCAGGACTACGAGGGATTCGATGAGATTTGCCCCGATAGTCCCTTGGTTGATTCGAAGGAGGTAACCCCGGTGCACGAGTGCGGACACGCAGCTCTTGTCTCGGATTCGTTTCCTATGAGGAAACTATCCCCTTGGATGACTTCGAGATCTCCTGTCGGTTAATGAACTTAACACACGATGGAGAGTGGAAGCTATGGCTTTCATGTGGTGTAGCCAAGGGCGTCCCAAAAGAGTTTGTGAACTCGGATGGAATGTCCATCACATGGAATTTTTCTTGGCACCATTTGGGTTTCGAACCGAGTTCAGTCACCATCCCCAGGATGGGACGAGACGAGCTGTCGTAGGCCTTGATAGTCCGAGCTGACGGAATCAGGTGGCTTTCATTGATACAGAGGGCTCGCATCATGCTGAGAGGGAGAACATTAACGGCTGACCCGTTGTCTACCAATACTCCGGGGAGTGATATGGTGTTGAGCTTGAGAGTGATGTACATGGCTTCGTTGTGCCCCGAGGCATCTCTCGGTAGGTCTTCGTCACAGAACGTGATCATACTGCCATATAGACGGGAGTCGTAGATCTCGTCTCTATCCGTAGAAGGAGAGTCATCCAGCCATCCGTTTCCTGTCTTCCTCTTGCGAGGTAAAGCCTTTGCTGGAACCTCGGGATTGTGTTGAGGTTGTTTGTGGTGGTTGCCGCCCTTGGTTAGCACATTGATCGAGTACGAGTGCCAAGCTGACTTTGATCTTCCTTTACCGGTCCGAGCTCGGAAGCTGGACAAATTGAATCTTGGCTGATCCCACGGGGGATTAGGCTTGGTGATAGGATTACCAAGATCCTGAGGTATTCCGGTGTCCCGGGGTCTAAATTCTGGTTTCGGCGGGACTTTTCGGCTTTCCCACCCCCGTTTGCTCTAAAGCCATGGCCTGGAGGCAAGGAGGGGGGCTGGAGTACGGTGCGTAGTAGTCGAACCTCCGGAAGGTTCTCCGAGTGTACCTACACCGGTGTCCCCGGCTTCGTATCTTTCTCTCGATTCTTTGTTGAGAGGACTTCTTCTTTTGTTTTCTCGGAGGATTGCTCCAGGACCGTTTCTCGAGACTCGTACTCCGGGCGGCGGAGCGATCGCAAACATCGTAGGCGATGTGGACATTAGAGGAGGATCCGGTTGAAAGAGGCGGAGAAACCGGTTCTCGTGGCAATCTTCTTGGGCACCCACTCAATGGAATTCACGTTATTGTTCGGAAAAGGATTTTCGGCGTATTGGGCCACGGGGCGCTCCAACTTGCCTTCTTCTATCAAGTTCGATTTCGTATCGTAACCCCAAACAGGTTGTCGGTGGTATGGCCGTGATGCGATGGAAGGCACGATATTTGCTCTTGTCCGCATTGGCTACGGGATTCTTGGGTTTGTAATTGGCAACGGGTTTAAGGAGACCCTCCTTGATTAACCCTTCCAAAGATCTTGCTCGGTGGCATGTCCAACATGTCGAAGTGTACGGCAGCCGCTTCGAGTAGAATTGTTGCTTTGCGGGGACCGGGTTTCGTTGCCCGACCGTTGTCCCCCGATGGATGTAGTTGACGAGACGTATCTTTCCCTTTGTCGGGGCCGGTGCGGGATTGAATGCAACTGGCGAGCGGTATACGTATGGGTGTGCGGTAGCTAACTTTTCCTTGAGATCCTTCTCGAGCGTGAGCCGGCATTGACCATGGCCGGAGATGCAGGAAGAAATGATGATCGATGAGAGTTCGATGGACGGTCTTAAGCGGGACTTGAAGATCCGCATCTGTTCATCTTTAGAGAGTAGCTCCATGATCTCGGAGAGTTTCCGGCTCCACCTCTTGTAGAATTCCCCAACACTTTCATCCGCTTTACGCTCGGTGGTGATTAAGTCCTCACGACTTGTTTCCCACTTTAAGTTGGATCGGTACCGTTCCAGGAAGATGTTACTAATCGATCCCAGTGTGGCGATCCGCGAGCTTGACCCTCGAAACCATCGTAACGCTGAACTTTTGAGCGTATGCTTTGGAAGTGGTCGGCCATTTCTTTGGAGGGTTGCTCCTTTTGCTCTCATGCCAAGAACGTAGGTATCGACGTGCGTTTGAGGACATTCGGTTCCGTCGAATCGGTCCTTCTCCGCATTCTCGAACTTGGGGAGAGGCGTGACCATTCCCGGATACGTGGATTTGAGCGTTTCCTGCTTTGAGCCGCTCATGGTGGCTTTCGGGTCTTTCAACGCTCGACCATCCGAGGCTAAGGTTGGGTCCGGCGGTGGACCGTGAGGCTCGGCGCGGGTGCTACCACGTGAGCGGTAGTGATTGGAGGTGGAAGGCTTGATATATGTGGATATATGGGAGCCTTTTACGAGGCTGTATCGGGGTTTGTCCCCAGTGTTTAGGGATTCGTGTATAGGCAACGGGACGAACTCGGGAGGGTATTGAGGAATATTGGCATCCTGAGATGGTCCGGCGGTGCGGCCGGTGATATTGGGTGATAGAAGTAGCACTTTGGTGACCAAAAATGACGGGGTTGCCCTGAGAGGTGGCAACATGGAGCCTAGGTCCATTGTTTCCTTGATTCGAAGGCATCCCGTAAGTTGGCGGGGAGGAACCTGGTTAAAAGTTTGGTGAACTGGTTTCGGGGAATCGTCATCCTCGACCGGGACAAAAGTACCGTCGGCGGGGGATATTTGCTATACCACGCTCATTCGTAAGCCTGTACCACGAAATTCGTTGATCCTCTTTACGCCTCTTGTGGACCTCACAAGCCCGGATGGCTTCTTCCAAAGTCATATACATTACCGTGGCGGGGTCCTTCTCCGTCACGATTTCTCGGTGAGCTAGACATGTCGGAAATTCTGGGCCGAGGGAACCGAGGGAACCGAAGAACCGTCGACGCCGCCGTAACGGTGATTGGCAAGGCGCCGACCCAATCTGAACCACTTTACGCTCGCTGCGAGGAACGAAAGGAAGGGTTTAGGCTTCGTAAAAGTGGATTTGGCTCAAGGTTTTGGGCTTGTGCAATGTGCGATTACCGATTAATGTTTACTTAGAGCGCGTTTTCTCAGATTCCTAATCGGTTGGAAAAGAGCGGGTCTTCTTTTTCGCAAGTAATCCTAGAGCTCTAATCAGTGGATCTTGTCACTATGCTTATAAGCCCCTCATTTCCATTGTAGATCATCTTTCTCAGGACGGACTATCCCGATCGAGGTCTGATAAGGCAAGCGAGTTCCACCGACAAAGGAAAAAATGAACTTAAGGCTAGGCGATCACGCAAACTTTCAACGTATGTGACGCACGGGCCACGCCGAAGTCAACGTCCTTAAGTTAAGGCGGGGATCGTGCCAAAATTTGGGCATGACCTCTCTGACTCGCTTGTGCGAGAGACCTTAGCTTTTGGCATTGGCCAAGTTGTGGGCGGGCACGAGACATACGAAGAGGTTTGGTGACACGGCGTCACATTGAACCTTCGGGTATATTTTTCGGCGAGCTCCGCGTCAAAGTCAAGGCCGAAAAGCTCAAGACTTCGGGTCGTGAACGACCTTTGGTCTCAAACTCTCGAGCTTGACTCGGAGCGGGGCCCGGCGTAAAACATACACTTAGGCTTTATGACACGAGCTAAGCCAAAACCAACCGGGGTTTTGGACAAAGTGTGACACAAAGAGTGCATGGCTTACACGGGCTAGGATAGGATGTTTGGGACGACCCCGTGCGCCCCGAAAGGTGTCTCGGCGAGACCAATCGGAGTGCAACCGATAAGGCCATCCCGGGTTAGGGGTTGTAGTGTGCGGTGTACCGAGGCGGCTAGTGCACGTGAAGTGCGGTGTTCCGAGGCGGCAAGTGCGCGTAGTGTGCGGTCACTAAAATTTTTTTACGAGTAAAACAGATTTTTTTCGAATGTGTCTTAAAGAATTCATGATGCACAGTTCAAAAGACAGCATGAAAATCAAACATGAATGGGGATGCACAAACATGGTAAGATTTTGAAAAGTTGACAATGTAATGCCTTTTGAAAAAAACCGTTCGAGGTTTAAAGGAACTCACACACACGAAAACGAGGAAGGGTAAACAAAAGTTTGACCCACGGAAGGCTTTTTAGAAAACAACGGTAGTTTTGAAAAAAGTATCTTGTCCCCAGCGGAGTCGCCAACTGAAATTACCCGGATTCGCGCGAGCGAAGGCGGTTGTCTTTCGCGGAGGGTTGGTGTCTGAGACCTCGCTTCATGGGAAGGAAAAATGAGGAGTCGCCACGCGGTTTTTGTATTTTGAGCCCAAACGTTGAGAAACGGCTATTGAAAATGGTATCGTTTTTATTGGTAGCAAAAACTTAGGAAAAAGCTTTGAAAACGGGGATCATTTTTATTGGCAGCAAAAACGAGTAAAAAGCTTTGAGTACCAGAGATTGTTAGGTTCGGAGGTCACGTTACGTTTCGGGTAGAGTATTACGAGATCGCCCGAAACGCCTCGCATGACGAGTCTTTCTACCTTTCTCGAAAACGTGTGTGTGTGTGTGTTTTGAAATGGGGGCTTGAATGACAAGCTTAATCTTGGTTTGAATGTCAAACGTTGATTAGGTGACTTTGTTTGAAAAGACGAGCGTTTGAATGACAAACGTCGGTTTTGAGTTGAAATGAGCGTTTGCGTGGCAAACGTCGATTTTGAGTTTGAAAGGAGCGTTTGCGTGGCAAACGTCGATTTTGAACCGTGCGAGTCATTGTTAACGATTTTTACGGGAAAAATGCGTATTAAATGATTTTGAGTGTCAAATGGCGGCTTTTAGTTTGAAGATTAGCGTTTGGAGGCCAAACGTCATGTTGCGCATTTTTGAAAGAGAGTTCGACGGACGAACTCCGGTTTTGAACCGGGCATTACATTGTTAACGATTTTTACGGGAAAAATACGTTTTAAATGATATGCGATCAACGAATCGGGTTGCGACTCGGACTTTGAAAAGTAAATACTATCACGATCCAAACGGGTCGGACTTTGTAAATGACAGTATTTAAAGTGCGGTATCAACGGAATCAAACGATCCGGAATCGTAAATGACGATCAACGAGGCCAATCGGCTCGGAATTGTAAATGACGATCAACGAGTCAAACGACTCGGAATTTTAAATGACAGAAATTAAATGACGATCAACGGATCGATCGATCCGGAATTGGTAAATGACAGAAAGTAAACGGAACGGGGTCGGAACGCCGTTTTAACCCGTGATTACTTCTCTTACGGAAAGAGAAGAGGATCGAGGGGCTAAAACGTATCGGACCCCGTTAGACGGAGGCGTCTACATTTTGATAATGTTGTTCGAAACGGTTGTAGCGACTGGCGCGTAAACCGAGATGGAACGAGAGATTTAGAGAGAGGGAGTTATACCTATGGTTAGGGTCGACTCCTTTTGGCTCGGAAGGTGTGTACGGGACACGGAAAGTAGTTCGAAAGGTTGTTTTGAAGTAGTAAGGGGCGTATTTGATCGAAATACGAGGGTTTCACGCGAATCGAGACAGAACGGGAGCTCGAAAGGGGTGTAAACCAGTTTGAGCCGTGGGGTATGTGAATTTTTGGAGTAAATTCTTCCTTTTTTTGGCTTTGACAGCCATTTCTATTTATAGGTGAAAAATGCAGTAGGAGTCCGGACGGACTTTGCACGAATCCGTGGGGTTTTGTGGTATTTTGAGAATTTGAAGGACTTGCTGGCAATTTCGGAAAAATGTGCACAGGGAGTCCTAGGACTTGGCTTGCAAATCAGGGGTATTTTGGTCTTTTGGCCTTGATTTGTGATTGAAGAGTGACTAGAGGGAGGTGCCATGGCTGCCACGTGCCCTATGAGTCACCAGCCATGTGGGAGTTCGTCCCCGGTCCCGGTTTTGTCTATTTTTTAAAATAATAGTCCGGAAAATGTCCGAAATGCCCCCGGAAAGTGCCGGAAAGTGCGTTTTTCAGAGAAAGCCATACTTTTACGTGAGATGACACGTGTTAAGTACGGTTCGACGTCGGGATGCACGGGGCAGTCCCGGGACATCTCGTTGGCACGGCAACGGGGAGTTTGACGAGTTCCGGTTAACCTGGAGCGGGCCAGTTAACGGATTTCGGTTAACTTTCTGACGGATTTGGATGATCCGGATTTGGGTACTTACAGTGGTGAAGTTAGGGCATGGTTAAAAAGAGGAGAGGAGGCTTGATGAATTGGAGAATGAGGTGGTGAGGGAGTTGGATCTCTGAGTATGGAAGTGGAAAGAGCTTGACCAACAGAAGGTTTTTGGGTCCGTTCTTGAAATGCTGGGCCTAAGTTTGAATCAATATCTGAGGGGGTTTGGTAGTCAGAATGTGAAGGTGAAGGTGAAGGAGAGGAAGAAGGAGAAGGGGATTGTTGGGCAACACGTCTGAGAAAACGTTTTCGCCCTTTGGTAGGAGATTTCTTTTTGGCTATCTGTTTAAATCTCCTCTTCCTAGGATTCTCCCCCTGAGCGGTTGTAGCTCATTGTGGTTGAATAGGGGATAGCATTTTGGGTGAAGATGGAGGAGTTTAGGAAGGAGATTTGTGAGGTGTAGAATGATGAGAGTGAATTGGGGAATGAATGGAAGATTGAATAAGGGTTTGAGTCGGAGGTGGAGGCGGTTGAGTTTGGGGAGGGGGCTATAGTTGAGGTTGAGGTTGCGGTTGGGGGTCAGGCTGTGGTTGGGGAATAGGTGCGGTTGACTTACCCTTGGCAGCTTTCTTCAATTCAACCTCTCTTTCCAACTTATCCAGCTTATCTTTATAGAACTGCATCAGATCCTCATCAGTCAAATCATCCTTTGTTTGTTTGGCTTTCTTGGCTCTATCAATCAAAGGAGCAATTCCAGCGTCTTCCTCTTCTTCTTCTTCCTCAGATTCATCAACCAAATCCATCTTCTTCTTGCCCTTCTGGCTTGGACCAGCACCAGCAGCAGCAACACGCGGTTTGGCTGGTGCGGTTCTGGCTTTCTTCAGGGGCGGTTCAGCAGCAGGCTTTCTTGACTTCCTGGCCTTCTTGACCGCATGGCCAACTAATGAATTAGCTGTCTCAGGGCACATGTTGACATACTCCTCCCTGGTAGGAATTGTATCTGCATCATAAAGACCTTTGTACTCAGCATTGCCATAGCTGAATCAGAAGCTGTGGCAAACAGCTAATCCAAGGGAATCTTCATTTCCCCAATGCACAGACAGCTTAGGTGTAGAAATTCTCAGCTCTTCCAAATGCTGATAGTTGGTAAAGATGGCGGTCAGGAGCCTGCAGAAAGGTCTCCATCTTTGGTGTTCATTCTTCGTCTTTGACTGATAAGTGTCAATACTTGAAGCAAGTTCCCTTAGAAGAATCATGGGCTAATGGAGAGGGATTCCATTATAAATAGCAGAACAATACATCCACTGCTGAGAAGTGAAGTTGTTGTGGTTTCCTGCCTTTCCACAAATAGACTTCCCAACTAGGAAGCAGAGGTGTCTCATCAGCTCACCAAAAGCTTTTATGGGGATCTTCTTATATTGGCCAGACAGAGAGGAGATTGCAGCTGTTGTAGAAGCGGTTGCATCCATAATCTCTTGGCCAACAGTTTCAGGAGCAGCTGGAACGTTGAACCCAAAAGTGCTCTAGATGTCCAGATAGTTTATTGAGACTTCAAAGCCTTCAACAATGGTAGTCAGGCAGTTGATAATATGTCCATTTTCAAGCTCTCTTTGACCTTGCTTGGCACTTGAATATAACTGGTCCACAAAGGAGGGAATGGTATAGGACTGCATCTTTGTGAAGAGAGGAAGAATTCCTGAAGCATCCATTTTTCTTATCAGCTCCCTTCCCAATGCATTATTCTTCAATTTTGGTTCATTAATCTCCCAACCTGGTAAGAAAAATTGTGGTTCCTACAAAATTGAATATCGAAGTTAGATCCATTTTGGGGATTCACAAGCGGTTTGAGCACCCATGCAGTCAGCAATGGTGCAGTTTGAAAAGTGAAGTACTTCAAACCTCAAGTAAGCTGTGAATATAAGGCAGGAAATAAATGAGAAAAATTTAAGAGTAAATTTACTAGTACGTGGCATTGTAATCCAAAATTATCCCACACTCCCAAGAAGTGCCTGTTAGGGAAGGTTATGGTATCCAGCCTATATACTAAGTAATACTCAAAATATCCAGCATGCGGTTTCAAAAGATATATACAAGTGGTTTCCTACATGCGGTTTGAATTCCAAAATGAACATGCGGTTCGAAATAGTGAAGGTAAGCAGTTGTAAACATGCGGTTTCAAACATAGGTAGCATGCCGTTGAGAAGGATGCGGTTCAAATGTAAGGATTAAATCCAAAGTTTTTCAAAAAAATTCTAAGTAAGGAAAAACATGATTGAAAATCAAAGAAACCAAAATATGAAAGATTTCTGAAAAGCATATGAACAGTCACATGAGTGCACGAAGAACACGAAGAACATGTAGAACGGAGATTTACCAAAAGTTAACCAAAATCAACAAATAACATATCAAAATGATCACATTGACAAGTAGATTAACAATATAACATTAAAATCACACCTTTTCAGTAGAATCATCAAGAAAAAGCAAAAACATGAAAGTGGGTTTTCGAAAAACGAAAACTGAATTTGACAAAATCAGTACCCAAAACAAGCATTGATAATAAAATAAAGTTCATAATCAGAATCTGGATATGAATCCGAACAAAACCCAACAAATATCAAAGGAAATGAGTAAGAAATGAAGCATTTATGAACAAAAATCTGTTAATGCCATTCGAAGTTTCCAAGGTTCAACAATGGCAGTTTCAACAATGGATTTGCAGAAAATAAAAGAGTTAAGAGTTAGAAATCATACCATATCTGTGAAGTGTTTCTTGGGAGCCATTGAAAGTTTGAAAATTTTTTAAGGTTTTTTGAAGGTTTTGAAGAGAGAGAAAGTGAGTTGGTAGAAAGAGAGTATGTTTTGCAGAGAGATGACAGTTGAAAGAGATTGAATTGTGGTAGGTGTCATCTATTTATAGGCAGTTTTTAGGGATGAGGCAGCTGAAGGGACGGTTCCACTATCCCACATAGTGAATCATTACAAATGTTGCACCCTTTCAGCTTTCACACATCAGCCAATGACGGCTGACATGAAGGCCTTAAATGCTAATGTTCCCTTTGCATTAAATGCATTTAAAATTTGAAATAATGTGGGAAAACATTTTAAAAAATACCCTTATGCCAAAATAAGGACCAAAAAGAAAATAAAGAAAACTTACCTGGTCCACGTGGCAGTCATGCAAATAAAAGGAATTTGAACAGTTTTTTTTTTTAAAAATAAGGATAAGAAATGAAAAACATTGAAAAAAATACTCTAAGTTGAAACGCGATTGAGATTCATGCGGTCAGTCTGCAGCAAGCGGTTAGGAATTGGCAGTTGGCTACAAGCGGTTTTGTACACGCGGTTTCAACAGGGGTGAGGTTTGAAACCTCAACAGGATTTTCAACCTAAAATCCACATACTTAACACACAAGTTAGCAAATAAAAAGTATGGACTTTTTAAGTTTTAGCATACCCATTTCTTCTCTGAGGAAAGAAAACCTCTTGGAGTCAAGAGCTTTGGTGAGGATATCAGCAATCTGGTTGTCTGTCCCCACATACTCTAAATGGATATTCCCCTTTTCCACATGGTCTTTGAGGAAATGATACTTGATATCAATATGTTTGTTCTTTGAGTGCATGACAGGGTTGTTGGAGACTGAAATTGTTGATCTGTTGTCACACATGATTGGGCAGTTTCCTTCATCAATTCCATAGTCCACCAACTGTTGCTTTATCCAAAGGATTTGACAGCAACAACTTCCAGCAGCAATATATTCAACCTCTGTGGTTGACACTGAAACTGAGGCTTGCTTCTTGCTAGCCCAAGCAACTAGTCTATTCCCAAGGAAATGACAAGTTCCACTAGTGCTTTTTCTGTCAATAGTGTAAGCTGCATAATCCGCATCTGAATAACCTACGAGATTGAAATTTGAATCTTTGGAATACCAAAGTCCAAGGTTAGTAGTTCCAGAGAGATAGCGGATTATACGCTTGACTGCACTTAAATGTGTTTATCTAGGAATGGCTTGATAGTGAGCACATACACAAACACTAAACATGATATCTGGCCTACTAGCAGTTAAATAAAGTAATAAGACAATCATACCTCGATATAAGGTTTGATCAACCTTCTTACCTTTTAGATCTTTATCTAGCTTATTGCCGGTAGCCATTGGAGTATCGTATGCTTTTGCTTTCTCTAATCCAAACTTCTGTATCAACTCCTTGGTGTATTTGACTTGACTGAGGAAGATTCCTTCTTCACATTGTTTGATTTGAAGCCCGAGGAAAAATGTTAATTCTCCCATTATGCTCATCTCAAACTTGCTTTTCATTAGCTTCTCAAAACTCTTACAAAGTAATTCATTAGTAGAGCCAAAAATAATATCATCAACATAGATTTGAACAAGTAAAGAATGATTGTTATATTTGGCAATAAATAGAGTTGTATCGATCTTACCACGTTTGAAGCCTTTTTCTAGTAAAAATATAGATAGAGTCTCATACCATGCCCTTGGAGATTGCTTGAGTCCATAAAAAGCTTTTTGGAGTTTGTAGACATGATTGGGAAATTTGGAGTCTTCAAATCCAGGCGGTTGACCAACATACACGGTCACTTGCAGTTCATCGTTGAGGAAAGTACTCTTCACGTCCATTTGATACAACTTGAAACGCTTGAAAGAGGCATAGGCAAGAAAAATTCTGATTGCTTCCAATCTTGCAACTGGAGCAAAAGTTTCATCGTAGTCGATTCCTTCTTCTTGCCTATATCCTTGTGCAACCAACCTTGCTTTGTTTCTGGTGATACTTCCATTCTCATCTATCTTATTCCTAAACACCCACTTTGTTCCTATCACTCCTTGATCATGAGGTCTAGGCACTAATGTTCAAACCTTGCATCTTTCAAACTGGTTGAGTTCTTCTTGCATAGCAACGACCCAACTGGAATACTGGAGTGCTTCGTCAATCTTCTTGGGTTCAATTTGAGATAACAAAGAGGTATGTTCGTCATAGTTCAATCTCCTTGTTTGAACACCAGAAAACAAATCACCGATCACGTTTGTGAGAGGGTGATTGCTGACTTCACGAACCTCGGGGGGTAAATCTGGTTGAACTGAGGTTTGCTGAAGATCTTCAATTGGAACATCATTAGATCCTTCAGCGAAGTCATGGAAAGTTATTTGACAAAGAGGTTCAATAAGCTAGATGGGTGAATTATCAACATCTTCTTCCCTTGCGGTTGCATATGGAGTAGAAACTTCAAGTGCAGTTGGAAAGGTGGGGTTTGAGGAAATTTCAGATGCGGTTGCTGGATTTTGCGATTGAGGTTCAGGTGCGGTTCTAGAACTTTCACCTGTTTCATTATGCTAAACAAAATTATTAGCAATATTTGGAGCCATATGTGGCTCAAGGAGAGAATGTTCATCAAAAGTAACATGGACATACTCTACTATCTTTAAACTAGTTTTATTGAAAACAATACCCAACAAAAATACCTTCATCGACCTTGGCTCCAAATTTATCTCTGTTTTCCCTTCCGTTGTAGAGGATAAAACATTTGCAGCCAAAGATCTTGAAAAATGCAATATTGGGGGTTCTTCCTCTCCAAAGCTCATTTGGAGTCTTGTTGTAAGTCTTGTTGATGAGGGAGCGATTATGAGTGAAGCATGCTGTGTTGATTGCTTCAGCCCAAAATTACTGAGGTAGCTTCGCTTCAGAAATCATAGTCTTTCCAGCCTCAATCAATGTCCTGTTCTTTCTTTTCACAACCCCATTTTGTTGTGGAACACCAGCGGTAGAAAAATGTGATCAATCCCATGATCATCACAATACTGAGCAACACCGTTGTTTTTTTAATTCTGTTCCATTATCCAATCTCACACTAATGATGTCGTCTTCTTTTTGAGTTTGGAGCTGTCTAAATAGTGAGGTTAGAATTTCATAGCAATCATCTTTGGTGATCATCATCTCAACCCACGTATATCTTAAATAAGCATCCACCACCACTAAAGTATATCTATTTCCTCCAATGCTGGCAATGGTGACGGGTCCAAACAAATCAATGTGAAGCAGTTGTAAACATCTTGCAGTTGAAGGCGCGGTCTTGCTGGTGAAAGACGATGCGGATTGTTTACCAAGTTGACATGCACTGCATTTCTCTGGATGGTGGTCAGTCACTTTGAGTAAACCACGAACGAGGTTTTCCCTTCCAATCTTTGCTAGATACTTAAAGTTCAAGTGGCTCAACCGCTTGTGCCATAGCCAACTATTCTCGCTCACTTTTTTAGCTACAAAACAAAGATTAGTAATACTACATGCAGAATTTAAGTCAATAATGTAAATATTACTCTTACGAATCCCTGTGAGTAGGGTGATTCCGGAAATGCTATCTTTGATAAAGCAATTTGAGGAAGTGAAGTTGCAATGCATTCATTTATCGCAGAATTGAGAAATTGAAAGGAGGTTGTGCTTAAGTCCTTCAACTAGAGAAACCTTCTCAATGGTTAGGTTTCCTCTCCTTATTATACCATATCTAATGGTCTTGCCTTTGTCATTGTCACCAAAGGTTACAGATGGACAGCTTGCTTTAATGACATCTTCAAGTAATGATCTATCTCCAGTCATATGTCTTGAGCAGCCACTGTCAAGGTATCATTCATTATCCTTGGAGTGACCAGCCATTAAGCAGAGGACCTGAAAGATAAACATTTAAAACGGGGTCCCCTTTATTCTTTGGGTCCTGAGCTTAGCACCTTTTGACGACCCACACCTGTTTGACAGAAGGAGTATTATTCTTCCTAGCATTGGGTATGAACCTCAAAAGGCATTCTGCAGCCTTGTGACCTAAACCATCACACACAGAACATTTATGAAAGCTATGAGCTACATGAGGTTTTACTAACTCCTTACTTTTCTTAGGAGTTGCATTCGGTTTGGGAATTACGGTTTTAGCCTTCACAAAGGTAGGCACTTGCGATTTGACCGATGATTTTCTGGGAACGCTCCTCTTGCTTTTAAAGGCAGGAGGTGCGGTCGAAGAAGAAGGGCAGTCAGCCGTGTGGTTGGCTGCACTACCTACTCCACCAAGTGCAGTTGAAGTAGAAGTGCGGTCAGCAGCATAAGAAACCTCCTCTGTGGTTTCAACCTCAGATACTTTTCCTTTCATCTGAGAGTTTTTTCCAATCTGTTTCTTTGGGTAGACATAGTAGAAGTTAAGTGGAGTCTTTTGTTCCTATCCTTTACCCTTAGAAATCAAATGCGTCTCCTTAGGAATTTCTTTAGTTAGTTTAGAAATTTCCTCATCCTTTTCACAGTAGGATGCACACTTCTCCTTTTCACCTGTTTGAAATCCCAGACCTTCTTTAATTCCACTGGTCATTTGGGATTCTAATATTTGATCTAAGGTGACATGTGATTTGGTCCACTCATCAATAATCTTCTGGAGATCGTTGTTTTGAGTAACCAGATCATCATTCCTAAGTTGAAGTGCAGCAACCTTAGTTTCTAGGATGCGGCTTTGATCAGCAAGAGGAGACATAGTTTTAATTTGGTCTTTAAGATTAGAAATTTTAGACCTCATTACAGTTTTCTCCGTCTTAAACTGAGAAAGTTCGTCATGACCTAAAGCTAAGGCTTTCTTAATATTATTAAACTTTTGGATCATCATTTCAGCTTCCTGGAACATCCTTTCATGTTCCATGGGAGAAACCTCTTCCACCACCTTTATCAAAATTTTCTTCTTTGGAATTTCTTTTGAAGGTGTAGCATTTTTGGAAGGAAAAATAGGACGTGAATAAGAACTATTCCCAATCTTAATGCTAGGAGTAAGTTTCACATCATCATCCAATTTAAATTTGGAAATTATTGGGGGAACTACTTCTTCCTCCATATCCAGCGACTCGACTGACTCAGTATCTGAATCATCGGAAGCATCTGCAACTAAGCAAAGATTAATCTCTTCGATTTCATCATCACTTCCTTCATCAGGATCTGTTTCAATCAAAGTAGCTAACTCCTTTGAGTTCTCTTCCTCTTCAGCAACCATTCCCTTGCGACGAGAAAATTTCGCAGGAGAGGTTTTCTTTTTAATATATTCAAATATGGGTTGTGGACACTCAGATGTAAAGTGACCAAGTTTTCTACAGTTGTAGCAAACTAGATCACCCTTTTTCTTTGTATCAGCAGCCTTGGAAAAAGTTGCTGGAGGTTTGCCTTTTGAAAATGTTTTTGTGAAAGGTTTTGAAGATTTTCTAAATTTTTGAAATCTTTTCACGAACATGGCAAAATCATCATCATCCATATCGATGAGTGATGCGGTTGATATGGAAGGATCAGTGGCTTGATTGGATGTGGTTGGTTTCTCCTCATGTTCCACTACGGACATGGAAAGTGATTTGGTTTTCCCTTCAACCTCTTCAATATGATCTAATTTAAGTTCATAGACTCTAAGATTTACATACAAGTTACTTAACGTCCAAGTATTCAAAACTTTGGAGTCCTCATTTTATTTATCCATCTCGAACCTAAAGCAGCTAGAAAAGTCATATTAACTTCTTTATCAGTTAATGTATTGCCAAGAGATCTACAAGCATTAACTACCTCAACATAACGATCGTAGGTTTGGCGCAAAGTTTCGTTGGATTTTCTGTTGAAGTTGTTGTAGGATCTTTCAAAAACATATCTTTTATTTTCTTTGCAGAGATCGTCACCTTCGAGGTAGCTCTCTATTGCATCCTACATCTCCTTGGCGGTTTTGGAGTACCTGACCTTCTGAAGGGTTGATACGGGCAGGGTTCCAGAAATGATGAACCTCGCTTTGCTGTCCAAAGTAGCTAATCTTTTCTCTTCATTAGACCACTCAACTTTTGGCTTTTGGAATCTGGAAATTCAGCACTGGTGGTTGGGTTGGTGTTGGCCTTCATGGGAATGAACGGGCCATTTGTCACGCACTCCACCAGCATCTCGTCAATGGTCTCCAAATGGATTAGCATTCGAACTTTCCAGATATCAAAGTGGTCTTCGTCCAAAAGAGGAATGTGTGCATAGTTAAACGTTGTCATGGTTTTAGTATTTGCCATTGTGAATCGGTACACAAGCTGTTAAGCTTGAAAAACAGTGATTTTATAAATGTGTTTGCTCTAATACAACTTGTTGGTCCCAAAGGTGGCAACAAGGGTGAAAACAGCTAGAGGGGGGAGGTGAATAGTTGTTACAAATTTTTTGCCCTCTTTTGAAAACTAAACCTCATGCTTACAAACTGCTTACAGTGTATAAGAAACTGCAAGTAGAATTGCAAAATGCACAGCGGAATATCTAAGTTTATGAAGCGGTTTAGAGATGTGGTTTACAAGCGCGGTTTTCAGTGCGGTTTATAAAACTGAAAAGTGAGGTTTGACAAACTTAACTTCAAACACAATTCATAATAATGGATAACTGAAAATAAGATCAAACAGATAAGACAAGATAATTAGCAATGAACAGTAAATAAAAGTGCAGAATTGAAGAACACAATATTTGGAGTTGTTCAATCATAAATGATCTACATCCACTACCAAGATGGTTAGTCTTGGATTTTCTAAGAGTATGATTTTATATTGAGTATGAGAGATTATAAAGTACAAAGTATAATATTCAGATCTAAAATCTATTCTATGAAGATCAAATCCTAGACTATAATCGGTGTATCTCAAATGAATAATCTATGTGATTAAACAAGTGAGGTGTGTATGTGTTGAACAAGATCAAGGCTCTTTGAATCTGTATGATGTAGAGAACAATGATTCTTGAAGTGTTTAAGGCTTGATTTCTGGGCTGGAAAATATTTCTTGAAGGAAGAAGATGAAGATTCAAAGGGCTGAATATTTTCTGGGCAGAGCTTCAACTTCTTATGAACTGACAGGAAATCAATTTCTCAAGCAATCTTAAAGTGTTGAAGATTAGGGGTATTTATACCCAAGCACCAAGGAACTAGCCGTTATGATACAGCTGTAGTAGTACTGTACTGGTGCAATCTGATTGGTCCACAAATCCACTTTTTGTCCCTTGTTCAGAAGTTGCAGTCAAAGCTGATTAGACTTCAGCTGCAAATAAGGAATGAAGGACACCTGTCACGTTTTCAAGATCCTTGCAGATCTTCTCTGACATTGAATCACGTGACAAGATTTGGTGGTTGACTTTTGTCATTGCTGATGTGTATCTAACAATCATATGTGCTTCACTTCAAGTCTTCAATCATTGGATGCGGTCTGGTGTGAGTGCGGTTTGGCAAGTGCGGTTTCACCAGAGGAGGTTTCATAGTGCGGTCTCAAGAGTGGAACTGCAATGCGATTTGCTAGAGCGGTTCACTGACTGCGATTTGCACTTAGGTGTTCAAGAGATGGTTTCAGATAGAGAATATTCCACAGAGCAGTTTGCTAGGAGCGATTTGCTAATGCGGTTTTGATGAAGCAGTCTGAAACGTCTTGAACTGAAACCTCTTGTCCAATGAGGTTATGGTATCAATCAAATCTAAAGTCCTTAAAATAGATATGAGGTTATGGTATCAATCAAATCTAAGCTAAAGCTAGGAGGGTTAAAGTATGCATACCCAACAGCCAATGTGCGGTCGACCGCATTCTGCATAGGTTCAGTCCTTTCTAGAGAGCCAAGAATACTTAGAAAATTTAACCTACTCAAGCCTAAGTAACTATTCTATAAAAATGGACTTAACTAAAAATTGAAGTTATAAAACTTCATACATAATATCCTATAGTCCATATAAAATAAAATAGGTGATGGTATCAATAAAATAAAGAAATAGGAGGGGATTATAATAAGCATACCCAATAATATGAGCAGGGGAAAGCCTATTAAGGGCCGAGAGAAGGATTTAGGAGTGATTTTTCTAGATGGAGCGGGGGAATAAGCCATTGTGGAGGGTGAAATGAGGGTGATGGGTGGTATTTGGAAGGAGGAGGAGGGTGAGGTTAGTTTCGACAAGAGAGTTGAATAGAAGGAATAGAGGGGGAAAGAAGATGGGTATACTTGGTAAGGTTAGGATATTTGGGGAAATACACATATTTTCATGGCCAATACTTCGTGTTATATAGTAGTGCATGCATAATTGTCGTACTGTAAAATTTTTCCATTATTCTATAAGACATGTCAGGATCACATAGAAACTCTGTAACACTCTTCCTATTCAACCAACTTGCTTTGATAATGTGAGTCAAATTTTTATCAAATTCTCCATCATTTTATACCAAATTCCCTTTCTTTTATATAATAGATCCAAAAGAGTGAGAGAAGAAAATCAGAACCTCGTACAGTCTTCCGATTTAAAGTGGTCACCTGTTGGAATTTTGGTTTGTAAAAGTGAGGTTTGACCGACTTTTGACCAAGAATTCCATTGGGTTCCATTTTACTAAAATGGAAATTGATTGCATATTAATAATCTACATTTGGAGTAGATTAATTTGATATATTTACTTTCTCAAAACCAATTAGTGGTGAATGAGAAATTAATGCTCAAAGTATGCAAAATGAAATGGGTTTATGAAGAGTTTATGGGATATGGAATAGTTATCCCACATTGCTTAAAGATGTAAAGCAATGATTGTTTATAAGTGGACTCATCCAAGAAAGGAGACATCAAGTTAATCTTCTTGGGCCAACCTAGTTGGACCATTGGACCAACCATGCATCCAAGTGGGCTATTGAGCTAGTTTTGTTCTAGCTTAAAATGGACCCACAACCCACGAAGGGCGGAATGGGCGGTTTAGGGCGCACTTTGCACTTCGCACGACCGCATCGTCTCTAGGAGCTAAGGAGCCTTAAACTTTTGACAAAAGTTGGCTCGGTTCATGGTTCGATTCGGTCCAAGGCGGGTTCGGCTTAGGTGGTTCGGTTCTGGTTCATGGTAAATGGGTTAGGTCCGCTTGGAGGTGGATTGGGCCGAGGCCCTGTCGGGTTCAAGCAAAGGGAGGGCCGGTCTTGGGTTGGTCCGAATGGTGTTTGGTGTGAATCAAATTGGGGCCAAGCAAGTGGGCTGAATCTAGCTGTTGGGCCGGCAGCCCATGACTGTTCAAATAGACATAATGGTTTGATGTAACAGCCATGTCTATTGATAATAGATTCGAGCTGATCTCCACCCTCCATTCGAATCAGATCCAATGGTTAAGAATTAAGGGGTGCAATTTGTGATTATTCCAAATAGACACCACAACTCTTCATATACTATATAAACCCCCCACTAGTTTGTCAAATTCATTCATTCACTCAATCTTCACTTCACATATTCTCTCTCTCCTCTCACTAGATGTAGAGAATCACTTATCTAACAGAGTTAATTAACTCAGTTAGATATTTAACTGAATTATGGATTCAGTCAAAGAATTCAACGGAATTCTTAACATCATATGTTAGAAGATAGAGCATCTCGTTGCATAATTCTTCTTCAAAGTCTGGAAGTGTCAAACACGATTTTTGTTCGCCGAAGTCATTAATTTGGAGTGCTCCTATTAATGACTGTAAAGTCGTTTTATCTTGAGAGAAGATTGTCGTAGACCGTTAGCACTAGTGTGGGGCAATATATTCTTGCGGAGATTGTGTCCAATACAAGACTCGACTTCTTTTATTTACTCGGTTTGCTTTAATTTTTGCATTCTAGATTATCTTTATTTCCTGCCTCGTTAATTATGTTATGGTTCATTATATTATTTGTCATTTCGTTAAATTCAAGAAAGCCTTATTTATTGTCAAATAGACAATTTTCCCAACAATCGCAAGAAGATATTAACGTTTTCTTGTTTTTATGACAAATATGAGCCAATGATGATGGACAACCGAAGGACATTATCGTTAGAGACTTAACGAGAAAAATAACGGTTTCCAAGGAAGGATAACTAGAAGAGCATTGGAAGTTAACTAGAAGATAACGAGAAGGTCAACAATAATCCCGGAAGTGATTCAAAGAATTGTTGACAACATGGAGCGGACTTATAAACAAAGAAGTTCATGCATGGCAGATAACCCAGGCAAATAACCGGAAAGGAAGAGAATGATGATCCAAATTTGCCAAGGTAAAATATAACCTAAGAGGAAGAGGATGTTGATCCAAAATTCGCCAAGGCAAATAAACCGAAGAAAAGGAGGATGATGATGATCCAGATCCAAAAAAGACAGATAGCCAATCCGCGAAGACAAATAGCCGTAGAAGAATGGGATCATGAAAATCTCATATGAAGGACGTACATACTGAGTGGACCAAATGATGCCCGTTCAAAGATCACTGTCTCGTGGGGACAACCAAAGAGTTATAGAACTTTTTGGAACGGACTATAAGGTTCAAGGAACCAAGTCCAAGATTTGTTACAAGATATGGTAAGACCAATCACGTAGCAAAAAGGTTTGTCGTATTCCAAGAAAGGTAATGGACAACATGAATCAAAGCCAACGTCAACGAAAGGTTGAATAGGCTTGATTGAGAACTAATGGGGTTTGAAGCCAACTTAGCAAGTTGAAGGTCAACCATGAGAATGGTGGATAGACACTGGAGCTGAAACTACCCACCATATATATGCTGATAAAGAGAGCTTCTCATTAAACACTCCTTTCAATGGAAGGAAGGTGTAAATGAGAAACTCTTCTACTTCCAACGTCGCGGACTTGGAAGGATCATGTCGAAGATGATTTCGGCATGCGAGAACCGACTCTCGTGAATATGCCGCATGTCCTGCACATTCGCAAGAACCTAGTTTCTTGGTAAAGGGTACTTTGCCTAGAGGCAAAGAGCATCGGTGTTTCTTATTTTTGCCTTTTGAAAGGTTCTAATTTATGGCATGATAAATTAGGTATGTGAATTTCAACACAATTAAGATGTCAGTGAATCAAGAATTAATTCTCATGAATAAATTCGTTTCAACTGACAAGTGTGAAATTTGCGTGAAAGATAAAATGACTAAGTCATCATTTTCTTCAGTAATAAGAAACACGACACCTCTTGAGTTAGCTCACACAAATAATTGTGATCTAAAGTTAGTGCAAACTCGAAGTGTGAAAAAGTATTTAATTACTTTATAAATGATTGCACAAGACATTCTCTTGATAAGGAAGGATGAAGCCTTGGAGGCTTTCCAAACTTATAAGAATGAAGTTGAAAATCAGCTTAATGTAAAGATTAAGAAGATTCGAAACGCTAGAAGGAGGGGAATATGCGGCGCCGTTTGAGGATATTTGTGAGGTTTCCGGCAGTATTCATCAAACGATCGCAACATATTCAACTCAGTCTAATGCAGGAGCAAAATGCAAGAATCATACTCTTAAGGAGATGATAAATGCAATAAGCTCTAGCTTAACCGAATTTGTGGGGAAAGCTATAATGAGATACCCAAGAAAGGATTTGATAAAACTGATTACAGATTATGGCATAATCGTAAGACGTTTTATAAACACCTCAATTGCGGGGATACACCTCAAGTGTGGGGGTACACCTCAAGTGTGGGGGTACAAGCTAAGTAAAAGTACTTAAGCCAAAGACAAGGAATTTGGTATTCCTTGAAATCATATTTCCTTGAAGTAAAAAGGAAATAATATAAGTTTAAGAAGAGAACTTATAAAACTGTAAAAGATTTATCTTAATAGTAAGATGAACTAAGACACAGTTTGTGGACAAAAGAAGCTAGTCTTTTGATCCTAATTTTCTATGGTAGAAAATTAAACGAAAACTGTTAAATAATGTTGTTAACATTTGAATTAATAGTTCATCATACATTTGGAAGTTGGTTGATCATCTTCCATAATGCGAACCGTTGGGTTGCAAATTGGTTCCTAAAAGGAAGTATTTGAAAGATGAATCTATAAACGGAAAAAAAAAAAAAAACTCTTGAAAAGATAAAGTCCTAAGGCAGACTTTCAAGAAGTATAGTCAAGAGAGTTAGAATTTCAAAAGATAGATTTCTAAAGGGAAAAACAATCTTGAGAAATAAACTCTATTGAGACGAATTATTAATCTGAAAAGGCAGATTATTGATCTCGAAAGTGAGACTCTTTAGATACAGAATCTGAAGAGAAAAGATTCTTAAAGTAATAGACTCTTTAATGGTAGAATCATAAGAGTTAGATGAATTCTCCAAGATAAACTCTCGAATAAGCTAAATTCTTGAGAGATGAAATCTATGAGGTAGAATCTTGAGAGGTAATCTCTGTAAGGTAGATTCCTGAGAGGTAGACTCTAAGGAGGTCAAACCACTTAAAGATACTGAATACTTGGGAAGTCGGACCGGTACAGAGATAATAAATTTGTTCACTCGAAAGATTGACCATTCTAGAGAGACTAAAAGTCTAATTAAAAATTGTAATAAATCACTAAGTATAGTCAAAAGTACTTGGAGTACTTAGAGATATTCTTGTGATTACAGATTACAATAAATAAGATATTCAATAGTATGAAAAGGATATACTGATTGGATATCAGACACAAATAAACTCCAAGGTGAAAAATGTGTTCACAATAAATGGAGCAGCGGTGTCAAACTTCCAAGACAACATGAACAACTCGATTCAATAAGAAATCTGAGTCGATAGCGTCAGTTAAAGATAAAAGCTGAATGGTCTTGGAAGATATTCCTTGTGGAATAAGTTTGTGTCTACATAACCTAAGGCATTGTGACGACAATGAGAAATAGGAAAAGGTGTAGAACATCATGGTAAGTCAAGACACAATGGTCATTGACATATTACCATAAGACAATTGATCTCAAATGATACTGTCACAACTGGCCATGTGAAGTCAAAAACGGATCCGTATACCAAAGGGTATGAATAGGAGATCAAATTGTCTGGTAAGGGGAATGAAGTTAAAAACCCACACAAACAAAGAAATCCATAGTGGACACTCAACCTTGAGAATTGGAGATCCCATGCCCTTGGTTCAATGAGACAACTAAATTATGGAAATTCTAGTATGTGCACTTAGAACTCATTATAACTCATTCTCAGAAGCCATCTAAGTGCTAAAACACCTGATGACGTGTGGTGAGGGTAAGCTTAAAGCTTTTAATGATTCTTATACCTAAGTGGTGGAGTATAGCAGGATACTCTTTTTGGGAGATCACCTATATAAGTGAGAAGTAATAAGGCCGCTTCTAAATTGAAACACTTATGAATCAAGAACGGTCCAGGGCCAAAATGGACAAAACGTGAGAACAAAACGTGTTAGAGCTGTTATTGTGTGAGTACTATTGTCTTGGTATACACTATACAGTCACTGGTTCAAAGCGTCTCGCTACCAAATGGCTAGTATATCCGATAGTATTTCACTAGGGAAGGTTCAAAGCCATAAGCTACCTATCCCGATGCAATAATAGTTCGCCGAAACTTCCAGACGAGTCTGCATTCATGCATGCATTAATTTGTCATTCATGTGGGGGATTGTTGGAATTTTGGTTTGTAAAAGTGAGGTTTGACCGACTTTTGACCAAGAATTCCATTGGGTTCCATTTTACTAAAATGGAAATTGATTGCATATTAATAATCTACATTTGGAGTAGATTAATTTGATATATTTACTTTCTCAAAACCAATTAGTGGTGAATGAAAAATTAATGCTCAAAGTATGCAAAATGAAATGGGTTTATGAAGAGTTTATGGGATATGGAATAGTTATCCCACATTGCTTAAAGATGTAAAGCAATGATTGTTTATAAGTGGACTCATCCAAGAAAGGAGACATCAAGTTAATCTTCTTGGGCCAACCTAGTTGGACCATTGGACCAACCATGCATCCAAGTGGGCTATTGAGCTAGTTTTGTTCTAGCTTAAAATGGACCCACAACCCGCGAAGCGCGCGAAGGGCGGAATGGGCGGTTTATGGCGCACTTTGCACTTCGCACGACCGCATCGTCGCTAGGAGCTAATGAGCCTTAAACTTTTGACAAAAGTTGGCTCGGTTCATGGTTCGATTCGGTCCAAGGCGGGTTCGGCTTAGGTGGTTCGGTTCTGGTTCATGGTAAATGGGTTAGGTCCGCTTGGAGGTGGATTGGGCCGAGGCCCTGCCGGGTTCAAGCAAAGGGAGGGCCGGTCTTGGGTTGGTCCGAATGGTGTTTGGTGTGAATCAAATTGGGGCCAAGCAAGTGAAATTTGAATCTAGCTGTGCCGGCCATGGCCGTTCAAATAGACATAATGGTTTGATGTAACAGCCATGTCTATTGATAATAGATTCGAGCTGATCTCCACCCTCCATTCGAATCAGATCCAATGGTTAAGAATTAAGGGGTGCAATTTGTGATTATTCCAAATAGACACCATAACTCTTCATATACTATATAAACCCCCCACTAGTTTGTCAAATTCATTCATTCACTCAATCTTCACTTCACATATTCTCTCTCTCCTCTCACTAGATGTAGAGAATCACTTATCTAACAGAGTTAATTAACTCAGTTAGATATTTAACTGAATTATGGATTCAGTCAAAGAATTCAACGGAATTCTTAACATCATATGTTAGAAGATAGAGCATCTCGTTGCATAATTCTTCTTCAAAGTCTGGAAGTGTCAAACACGATTTTTGTTCGCCGAAGTCATTAATTTGGAGTTCTCCTATTAATGACTGTAAAGTCGTTTTATCTTGAGAGAAGATTGCCGTAGACCGTTAGCACCAGTGTGGGGCAATATCTTCTTGCGGAGATTGTGTCCAACACAAGACTCGACTTCTTTTATTTACTCGGTTTGCTTTAATTTTTGCATTCTAGATTATCTTTATTTCCTGCCCCGTTAATTATGTTATGGTTCATTATATTATTTGTCATTTCGTTAAATTCAAGAAAGCCTTATTTATTGTCAAATAGACAATTTTCCCAACATCACCACAATCTGCCTTCTTCCAACACTATTAATGATGAAAAATAGAGTGAATGAACCCTATATGAACAAGTGCACCTCTCCACGTATACACTTGAAGGAGTTTTAATGATAAAAAAAGAAAAAACTTAAAATAGTAAATGATATACTCCCTCCGTCCCACCGATCTTAAGAAAACTTTTCATTTTGAGCGTCCCACTAATCTTAAGAATTTCCAAAATGGAAACCTTAAATCACTATTCTCTCCACTCATTCTCTCTCCTACATTATTTTAATACTCACAACACCATTATAATTAATTATTCTCTCCACTCATTCTCTCTCCTATTTTTAAATTACACTCACAACATTTACCTTTTCCTTAATTCCCGTGCCATTTCAAAAATTCCTAAGACTTATGAGACGGAGGGAGTACATTGTTGAGTCCCTCTCTATCAACTTATGCTTTTAAAGAAATTGGTTACTTAACAAACCCTGTCAAACTTACACATTAAATATTATACTCCCTCATTCCCGCTAATAACCGCATTATTACTGTTTGCGCGGGGATTAAGGAAAAAAATAATGATATAAATATTGTGAGTGTAAAAGTAAAATAGGAGAGAGAATGAGTGGAGGGAATAGTAAATTATAATGGTGTTGTGAGTATTAAAATAATGTAGGAGAGAGAATGAGTGAAGGGAATAGTAAATTTTTTTTGCGATTTTAGGAAGTGTGCGGTTTGTAATGAGATGCCCAAATTAGAAAGTGTGCCGTTTGTAGCGGGACAGAGGGAGTATGTGTGATTTATTTCCAATTAAAATCTCGAGATTTAAAAATATACATGTATATAATTCTAACATGTTTTTAATACCTTTTGTTTCATCAATAAACACTATCAAAATAAAAAAATATATATATCATGAAGTGAAAGGAAATGATCCAAGGACATAAAAATAGAAAATATCCATGTAAACAATCTTTATTATTATCATTACACATGACTATGAAAATAAAAGTTAAATATGTTTTCGCTAAAGTTTTACTCACTTCGTTTCAAATGAATGTTTAAAGAGCAAGTTTTGGGAGAAACTAGTTTCTCCATAAATTATAAAAAGTCCACTTTTTTTCTACTTGTCAGTAGTTAATGAATATTTAGGAACAGCCTATAAAACAGGACTTTTTATAATTTAAGGAGAAACTAATTTCCCCCAAAATCTTGTGATGTTTAAAACCGATTTTGATCAAAAGCAAGTTTGAACAATTATTTGAGACGTAATAAATATATTTTTAATAATGTCATTTTTTTATTTATGTGTTATCACCTCTCAATTAAAATTTTAAATTCACCGTTGCTCAGTAGGTGACTTTCTTTACAACATCATCAACTCAAAATTAATTTAAATTTTAAATGAATAATATAAAATATCAATTTTTGAATCATAGTGGACTAATAATCAACCGGAATATTTAGAGTAGTTCTTATGAAAAAATAGTTTTTAAAAACAAATAAGAAAAACTATGGTGACATTTTCGTAATTCGCTGAAACTTCATTTAACACGTGGGATGATATTTTTGTAATTAACAGACACTTTTTTAAAAACAATAGTGTTAAAAAGTGTCAATTGGTGTTTTTAGTGTCGTGTTAGTGTTAAAACGTGCAACGAATTTATTGTTAGAAAGTTTCATGTGCAGTGATAAAACATATCCGTTTTAGTTATAAAGTGTGTTATAAGTGTTACAAGTTTCGGTTATTTACGAAAATGTCACCGCGTTACTTTAAAAAGAAGTTTCAGTTATTTACAAAAATGTCATTGCATATTTTTTAAAAAGTTTTATTTAATTACAAAAAATGATATTGCACGTTTTTAGAAACTATTTTTCCAAAATTGATAGAAAAAAATATTTTTTTTCTAAGATTCTAACGAATATTTATGCAGGGAAACAAGAAGAATACTGTAGTAAAAAAACATTAGTCATTAGGTCTCCAATGTAGAAAATGGAAAGTACAAATTTCAAATGTCTCCACAAACATATTCCAGACGGTGGTCAATGTTTTGACAACCATTGTAGCTGGTCAATGTTTGACACCCCATTAGGTTCCATTACAAATTTTCATTAATTAAAATAGTATCTATTCACCCACCAAGTTTCTTTCACAAAGGTGCGCTCCCGCTCCCGAATTTAAAAACGAGAGTGTGGGAAAGTATTTTCCGTAATTGATTTCTTAACAAAGAGAGTATAAATAATGTTTACAAAGAGAGCCTAAGCTTGACCCTAAAGTTTAGGAGCTAACTAAGGAATACAAATCAAACTATACTACTACTTTGATATACCAAATATTCACTAAAGATATGTACAGATATGTACACAGAATATATATCCTTATTAGGAGATATATATTCTAAAACTCCCCCACAAATAAACGGGAGGAGGACGACGAACGTTGAGACTGAACTAAGTCTTCAAACAAAATTAAAGGCAATCCTTTTGTAAAAATATATGCAATTTGATAACGGGAGGGGACATAAAGAACCCGAACTTCTCCCTTGGTCACTTTATCACGAACAAAATGAATGTCCATCTCAACATGCTTCATTCGTTGATGTTGAATCGGGTTTTCGGAGAGATAAACCGCACTAATATTATCATAATAAACAAGGGTGGCATGTTTAATTGGACAATGAAGTTCGAGCAGTAAATTACGTACCCAACAGACTCGAAACAACATTGGCAACACCTCTCGTATTCACTCCGCACTAGACCGAGATAGGATCGCTCGCCGCTGCGTACCAAGAAATGAGGTTGTCACCAAGGTACACACAATAGCCTAAGTCGACCGCCTCGTATCCGGACAACCACCAATCCGCATCAACAGTAAGACACAAGTGACGAGGTTCAAGATGGAGACAACACCAAGCCAAAACCAAGCGTCCCACGTATGTAACGGATTATCCGTTTGAGGGCAAGCATGTGCTCATCGCGTGGAGCGTGCATAAATAGACAAATTTGCCGAACCGCATATCAATATCGGTCTAGTGAAGGTGAGGTACCTAAGTGCCCCACTAAGCTCCGAAATAGCGACGGGTTGGCAAATAGGGGACCAACCGTGGAGCCGAAGCTTAGGTTTTGTGTCAACGGGTGTGAGGGATGGCTTACACGATGACATTCCAGCTCGCTCCACAATTTCCGTAGCATATCGCTTCTGGGAAAGGAACAAGGACCCATTATGACGAGTAACCGATATTCCCAAAAAATCACTCAATGGCCAAAAATATTTCATAGCAAACTCGGCACTCAGTTGAGAAATAAGAGACACTCGCAAGTCATCGGACGATGTAGTCAACACAATATCATCTACATATACTAACAAATATGCTATCAAGGAGCCCTGACGATACAAAAATAGGGAGTTATCAGATTTGGTCTGAATAAACCCTAATAAAGTGACAAAATCCGCAAAACGACGATACCAAGCCCGAGGTGCTTGTTTAAGTCCATAAAGAGACTTCTTAAGCAAACATACATGATCCGGATAAGCTTTATCCCACAAGCCTAGAGGTTGAAACATGTAGACTGTCTCATTGAGATTGCCATGTAGAAATGCATTATTAACATCCAATTGATGAATAGACCATCCTTTAGATTGAGAGATACTAAGAACAATGCGAATAGTTGCCGGTTTCACAACGGGACTAAAAGTTTCCCCACAATCAATTCCAACCCTTTGTGTCTTTCCATCACAAACTAACCCTGCTTTGTGTCGCTCAAAAGATCCATCTGACCTGTACTTATGAGTAAAAATCCACATGGAACGAATTATATTAGTAGCAGGTGGACGGAGCACCAACTCCCACGTCTTATTATCAATAAGAGCATTGTATTCATCATTCATAGCAATTTTCCAGTTATGGTCATTAAGTGCATTTATGGGATTACTGGGAATCGGAGACACAGCAACCGATACATGCAAATCAAATGTACGTTTCGGTTTATGAATCTCCAATTGACTCCTAGTAACCAGACCACTAGACCTGAGGGAGGAATCTTTGGCCGGATCGAGGAAGGGAGGTCCGGCTCAAGGGAACCGGAGCCCAACCGAAGGCTCGGCCCGCGAAGCCATAAGTGGGCGTGACCGTCGAAGACAAGTGGCCGAAATAGATGGGTCATTGGCCGCCATACGCAGAGAATGAGCTATAGGAGGAGCAGCTGCCACTCGAGGAATCGTGCCCGTAAGAAGGTGAAATTGGGCTGACCCATTGAGAAATAAGGTAGGAGACGGGCCCATGTCGTAAAAGTGTAGGAAGATGGGGTTGGTTTATGCAAGTGTGAATAAGGAAATTGCGTCTCGTCAAAAATAACATGTCCATTAATTATAATTTTACGGGACGATAAATCATAGCACTTGTAACCACGATGATTAGCCTGGATACCCCAAGAAGACACAAGGCGTCGAACGAGCTTGGAGTTTGTTAATCGTTGTAGAGGGGAACAATGGGTAATGAGACAACCGAAAACACGAAGGTGATTATAAGACGGATCTCGAGTGTATAAAGTCTTAAGAGGAGTAGAATACGACAATGATTTATTTAGGAGAATGTTTAAGAGGTAGGTGGCCATTTGGACCGCATGATGCCAAAAAGATGGGGAAGGGAGGCATGAACCAACAAAGTACGAACAATGTTGTTAATGGTTCTTATTTTCCGCTCACGTGCAAGCATTTTGAGAGGAAGTATGAGGGCAAGAGAGACAGAGACGGAAAGATAGACCATTGTTTTTACAAAAATCCCAAAAAAAAGCATTATCAAACTCACGACCATTATCACTTTGTATGTTTTTAATCTCACGTTCAAATTGTGTGCGTATAAGTGCACGAAAGGATAAAAATGTAGAGTATACATCGATTTATTAGCAATTGGAAACGTCCAAAGAAATCTAGTATAATCATCAAGAAAGAAAACATAATAACGATGGCCCGAAGAACTTAAAACAGAGATGTCCATAAATCACTATGAATAATGTCAAACGGCATTACAAGAGATGAACCGTAATCAATAAAAGGTAAACGAACATGCTTTCCTAAGGTACAAGCATGACAAATTTTATTAATACGAGAACGACTAAAATCTATAAAATTGTTCTTCCTAAGAGATTCCACAATAGGCATGCCGGGTGACCTAACCTCTCGTGCCATATTTTAGGAGACAAAGTAACAAAAGAAGAAGCCGGCGTAAGATTTGGACGTGACCGGATAAAGTTCTCCCTTACTTTCACATCTCATGCAGTTGCTTCCCGTCCGGAAATCCTTCACGTAAAACCAAACGGGTCAAATTCAACCGTGACAGAGTTATCGGTGGTAAATTTGCGTACGTAAATTAAGTTCTTTACAATATTGGGAACATGAAGCACATTGCGAAGAGAAAGAGGGGGATGGGGAGGTGCAAGCGTCGTTTGTCCGAAACCATGTATAGGAACTTGATGACCATTACCAACAATTATACTACTATGATGATTGCTCATATTGAAATAAGGTGTGAGTGTACCCGATGAAGAGGTCATGTGAGATGTGGCTCCGGTGTCCATGAGCCAATTTGGTTGAGGCGGAGTCAACCCAAGAGTATACATTGCATTCAATGTCCGTAGGAGAGGATGAATTGGCCGACATAAGCTTGTGCCGGCCTTGGACCGAGAACCCCGATGATTGCCTAGGCCGAGGAGTCGTGGCTCTAGGCCATGGACCAGCCGCGATGGATAAGGGCACGGAGGTACGGCCCAAGGCCACCCCCATCCACCCCCACCGCTGCCGGCCCAAAGAAGAGGAATGGAACCGCCCCAACCCGTTCGGCCGGGCTAGAGAAGAATCTGGGCCACGATCGCCAACGGAGGCCCCTTTATCGCCTTTGTTTTGCCCTTATTCTTACCATTGCCCTTTGCTGTTGTCGCTGATTACCCAAAATAGGCGCAGAGCAGTGGGAAGAATGGTCTTGGAGGATGTGGAGCGGCATCTCGAGCAACCATAGCCGTGGCAATGGCCGCTTTCTTCGCAAACCGGCTTCCTCCAATGTCACCATCGATCGTGCCTGAGTGAAAGTAGGAAGTGGGTTACTTTGACGAAGTAAGGTCGCTACCCCATTATACGCCTCTGTAAGGCCACCCACCATCCGTAATACAAGCCTATCATTCGAAACCGGAGCACCCACGTTTTTCAATTGATCGCCTAATGTTTTCATTGTTGACAATGCATGCACTTGGAAATGATTCCATAAGAGTGCGGGAGAATTCTTGTTCGAGGGTGACCGCCCTAGAATTCTTATTGTCCTGAAATATGTCAGAAAGCCGATCCCATGCAGTCATGGCCGAACACCCAGGCTCAAGAATCGTGTTGAGGAGGTCGTTCGAGATCGTGGAATAGATCCATCCCAGAACAGTAGAGTCCAAGGTCTCCCACATATCAATTTCCTCCTCCGTGGTCGGAATCTTCTCCTTACCCTTGTCTGGTTTGATAATATGTTGAAGGACTTTGCAAGAGCGAGCGTGGACACGGAACACCTCAGCCCATGTCGCGTACTGCCCACTTTCAATTTCCAGCGTGATTGAGATATTGTTTCTAATGTTTGAGACGGCAAGGGCTGGATGGAAAGAAGATTTGGAGGTAGACATGGTGGGTTGTACTAGGGAAGAAAAAAAGGAGAGAGGAAGAAGACGACAGAAAAAAATGACACGAGTTTTCTAGGCGCAGCGGAAGAGGATCGTAACCTAGTTTCGTGATACCATGTGGGAAAGTATTTTCCGTAATTGATTTCTTAACAAAGAGAGTATAAATAATGTTTACAAAGAGAGCCTAAGCTTGACCCTAAAGTTTAGGAGCTAACTAAGGAATACAAATCAAACTATACTACTACTTTGATATACCAAATATTCACTAAAGATATGTACAGATATGTACACAGAATATATATCCTTATTAGGAGATATATATTCTAAAAGAGAGAAAGAAAAGTAAATGGGAGAAAATTTAATATATTTTTCTTCCTAAAGTTGCTTTCGAGTTTTTTAAAGAAGTGGAAGGAAAAGAAAGATTTTTTTTTTAAAAAAAATATCTCCTACACAATCCTTCAAAAAGTGGGAGGAATTGAAAAGAAAATGAAATCTGATTAAAAAAAAAATTGTTAAACCTATTTTACCCCTTAAATATAACTCTCTTTTCTTTTCAGTAAGGGTACAACTGTAATTCAATTTTTTTCCCTTTTCTCTCCTAAACTCAGGAGCACTTCAAGAGATTATTGAATTCCCTCACCTCCTCTTCTTTCCATTTCCCTTCTCTCCCCTCTCTTTCTCTTTCTCTTCTCTCATTCAAAAACTCGGGAGCGGACCCTAAATGAAGTGCTCCTCCTGTACCAGATGTTTCTTTTTTTTAGTTTGTCCTGAAGTAAGATTCTTAGTACTTTGTTCTATGTCTAAAATAAAGAATTAGACACACTTGCTATACTCACAATAACAATTCAATTTTTATTTTATTTTTTTACTTTTATTTTTTTTACTTTTCATACTCACAATACTTACTTTTTATATTAAAATTGTGTATTGAAAAAGTAAGAACCTTATTATTACAGCGCGGAGGGAGTATATTTTGCACATTATAACTTTGCAATGTGAACGCAAAAATTTCATAATCATGTAAGCAACCCAACTCAAGTACCCCAACTGGCAATTTGTAATAATTTTGAATTTGCCAAATTACAGATTTTTATTTACAAATTACAGTTATATATTTGTAATTAAGGCTCCGTTTGTTTCACCGTAAAACATTTTCCGGAAAATGTTTTCCGGAAAATAACCTGTTTTACGGTGTTTGGTTAGCCCCCGGAAAATGTTTTCCGGAAAATAACTCGTTTTCCGCTGTTTGGTTGCCTAAGTAAAACGTTTTCCGGAAAACATTTTACGCCCTTCCTAAGTAAAACGACCTACTGACCTTGTCCTAAGTAAAACATTTTCCGAAAAATGGAGGCCTTAATGTACAACTCATATTACGCCCTAAGCAACCACCCCACCGCCTATCCCACCCCCCACCCCCCAAAATTTTTTTTTTTTTTTTTTTTTTTTGTAATCGCCCCCGCTTACTCCCCCACCCCCACCCCCCACCCAACCCCCAAAAATTTTTTTTTTTTTTTGTATCGCCCCCTACCCCTGCCTACCCCCACCACCCCACCCCACCCCACCCCTTTCACCCCCAAATTTTTTTTTTTTTTTTTTTTTTTGTCGCCCTCACCCCCACACACCTTCCCAAAAAATTTTTTTTTTTTTTTTTTTGTAATCGCTCCCTACTTCCTGCCTACTCACCCACCCCCCAAAAAAATTTTTTTTTTTTTTTTTGTAACGCCCCCTACTCCTCGCCTACTCCCCACTTTCACCCCCTACCCCCTCACCCACTCCACTATTTCCAAAAAATTTTGGGAAGGGGTAAAGGAGTAGGGGGTGGGTGGGGGCGGGGGCAGCAGGGGGTAGGGGCGATTACAAAAAAAAAAAAATTTTTTTGGGGGGGGGCGGGTAGGTCGGGGGGGGGAACGATTACAAAAAAAAAAATTTGGGGGGGGAAGCGAGGGGCAGGGGGCGATTACAAAAAAAAAAAAAAAAATCGGGTGGGGGTGGGGGTGGGGGGCAGGCAGGGAGTGGGGCGATTACAAAAAAAAAAAAAAAAATTTTGGGGGGGGCGGGGTAGCAGGGGCAGGGGGCGATTACAAAAAAAAAAAAAAAAAAGGTGGGGGGTGGGGGTGGGGGGTAGGCAGGGAGGGGGCGATTACAAAAAAAAAAAAAAAAAATTTTTTGGGGGGGTGGGTGGGGTAGGTCACCTTGTGAAATATGAGTCGTTTTACCAAACACCCGAAAACATTTTACACCCTTCCTCCGTAAAATATTTTCCTCCGTAAAATATTTTACGCTCTACCTCCGTAAAACATTTTACAGGAAAACATTTTACAGGAAAACATTTTCCAGAAAACGTTTTCCGGAAAACATTTTACGTCGAAACAAACGGAGCCTAAGAGTATTCTTCTTCTCCCCTTCTGACGTATGATATAGCTACAAAATAAACATCATGATGATTTTAATGATAAAATCGCTAATTTTAAAACCATTACAAATTCCATTTTTCTAATTTTAAAAGAAATATTATTCTTGAAGACTTACTTTATTTATTTTAGCATTATTCCTTATTTTCTTGGTAGTTTTTTTTTTTCAGGCATCAACTCTTTATCTTTATGGGAAGAGTAATTGATAACGGACCAGCTGGGTCTTATTATTGCATTATAATATAAATAAAGCCGGTACAAATTTGGACGGTTGATTTTGAGTCCGACCGCTCACATGTGTCAAAGGTCTTCCCTACCCTAGGATTCTTTTTTTTTTTTTCTCAAAATATTTTTTTTAAAAATATTATTTCCAAAATAATAACCCTTCCAAACTATTTGTCAAAATGTCCAATTTTTTAAAACTCACTAAATGGTATAGCGAGTTTGATATTTGTCCGTTCATACTCGCCATTCCATTTTGGCGAGTTCTTTTTTTTTTTTTTTTTTTTTTTTAGCGAATTTCCTTACACGTCATTTTTCTTAAAATGCAGGAATATAAAAGAAAATTTTGAAAAAAAAAAAGGACTCGCCAAATGGAATGACGAGTTTGAACGGACAAAGATCAAACTCGCTATACCATTTAGCGAGTTTTAAAAGATTGGACATTTTGACAAATAGTTTGAAATGGTTGTTATTTTGAGAATTATATTTTTAAAAGGGAATATTTTGAGAAAAAAAATCCTAGGATTCTCATAATCCTTCTATTTTCTTAAAAATTGTGGTCTTTGCAAGGTTGGTACCAAACATAAATCGACAATTTTTATTTGGTTAAATTAATGCCCAATTTTCATGTTTTGTTCAAAATTTTTAATCCTCCTGCTTCTTGACTTGACTTGAGACATGGTAAAAAAAAAATCTCAATTCACGTTTTATTGGTATTGGTATTAAAGGTAGTCGTTTAAATTTTATCATTATTTGTTCTTTTTTTTCGAATCAACAAGACTGATATTAATTTAATTTGATGTATTCTCAGCTATAATTTCTATGTTTCAAAATGATTTTCTTACTTTTACTTGTTTGTCAATATATGAAGATACTTTAAATAACAATTATAGATTTGTTTTTAGGAAATTGTATATTAATTTAATTATCCTAATTATTAAATATTTTTTAAAAATAAATTAATCTAATATTATTGCTTAAAATATTTTAATAATTTAACCTCATTTTTATTTCTTGATGGCGAGCCTTGACATAACGATTAAGTTGCTCTTTTGATGATCATAATGTCACGAATTTGAACCTTAGCGAACAGCCACTACAACTTGTTAGGAAGAGAGGGTATTATAAATTTTTTTTCTTTCCCATGTAATCTTAAACTCGTCAAATCAATTGGCGAGTTTGCTTAAATTCACCAGTTGATTTAGCGAGTTTCATTACACGTCATTTTTCTTGAAATGTAGGAATAAAAAAGAAAAATTTGAAAAAAAAAGAACTGGCCAAATGGAATGACGAGTTTGAACGGACAAAGGTCAAACTCGCTATACCATTTAGCGAGTTTTACAAAATTGGACATTTTGACAAATAGTTTGGAGGGTTGTTATTTTGAGAAATTATATTTTTAAAAGGAAATATTTTGAGAAAAATCCTAGGATTCTCATAATCCTTCTATTTTCTTAAAAATTGTGGTTTGCAAGGTTGATACCAAACATAAACCGACAATATTTATTTGGTTAAAATAATGCCCAATTTCCATATTTTGTTCAAAATTTGTAATCCTCGGCCTCTTGACTTGACTTGAGACATCATAAAAAAAATCTCAATTCACGTTTTATTGGTATTGGTATTACCGGTAGTCGTTAAATTTTATCATTATTTATTCTCTTTTTTCGAATCAACAAGACTGATATTAATTTAATTTGATTTATTCTCAGCTATAATTTCTATATTTTAAAATGATTTTCCTACTTTTTTTTTTTTTTGTCAATATATGAAGATACTTTAAATAACAACTATAGATTTTTTTTTTTGTAGGAAAATGTAAATTTATTTAATTATTCTAATTATTAAATATTTTTTAAAAAATAAATTAATCTAATATTATTGCTTAAAATATTTTAATAATTTAACCTCATTTTTATTCTTTGAAGGCAAGTCTTGACACAACGATTAAGTTGCTTTTTTGATGACCATAATATCACGAATTTAAACCGTAGCGAACAGCCTCTTGGCAATTTTCTCTTCCACCGAAATTTGCCTTTTTTAACCTCATTTTTATTCCTTATGATTAATTCTTTCTTTGAGAAAAAGCAAGCAAACAAACAAAAAAAATACTAGTAATGATTAATCCTTTCTTTGAGAAAAAGCATACTCCTACAAACAAAAAAAATAAAGAAGTTTTAAATTCATCATTTTCACTATATAAAGCTCACTAGTACAGCTACACCAAATCCCAAGCTCCGCAAAGAGAAGCTCAAATTCCTCTCCAATGGCCAGCTTTCTCTTTCCCCACCTCCTCATTATCTCTTTCCTCATCTCCCTCCTCACAATCCCGACCACCGACGCCAACGACTACATCTACATCAAATCCCTAAACCCCAAATCTCTAAAGCTCGTAAAGAGAAGCTCAGCCACTTCCGCTTCTACTGGCACGACATCTACAGCGGCAAAAACCCCATCGCTGTCCCAATCATCCAATCTCCGACCAACGGATTCCTCACCGGATTCGGCCAAGTAAGCATGATCGACGACCCACTAACGGAACCCCCCAAATTGAGCTCGAAATTGATCAGACGAGCACAATATGAATCGACGTGACACGAAGAAATAGGGTTGTTAATGGCGATGAATTTCGCGTTCAAGGAAGGGAAGTATAATGGGAGTACATTAACGGTGTTGGAACGGAATCATGTGTTTAATAAGGTGAGAGAGATGCCGGTGAACCGGGGAAGTGGGCTTTTTCGGTTTGCGAGAGGATATGTTCACTCTAGTACGCATAGTTTTGATTTGAAAACCGGAGATGCCGTTGTGGAGTATAATGTTTATGTATTGCATTATTGAGGAACGGATCTCGAGCCAATGAAGTACACAGCGGTTTGATTCACACTTAATCTCATCGGCTTATTTCGATCTTTATATTTTATATTTATGATTCACGTTTTAAAATTATCTTTAGGGGTATTAACATATTTGGGTTTCTGTACGAAGGCATCTTGAACATCTTGAATCAATTTAAGTTTATATTATAACTTGTCGGAGGAGAGGTTTTGGTTTGATAATCCTGCCATCTAAAATTGAAATACTCCCTCCTCCGTCCCAAAATGATTGTCCCATTTTTTTTGCATTTGTTACGAAGAAATTTTGAACAATAATTTTAATTTTAGGTTGATTTAATTATACAAATAAAATCTAAAACTTGCAATTGATAGTATTATTGATGGTGTATCAATAATAATGAGTTTTAGATTTTCATTTGTATAATTAAATAAACTTAAAATTATTGTTCAAACTTCCTTCGTAATAAAAGCAAAGAAAGTGGGACAATCATTTTGGGACAGAGGAAGTAAGCTAGTTAGGAATCAACAAAAACTAGTGCATCTCTTCCCTTCATTTACTTCGATATCATCACCTGATCATCCCCATTTTTATGGCCCCAATTCCGTATTATTGAGTTTTTTTTTTTTTTTTTAGTTTTTTTTTTCCAAACTTTTTGAATTTAAATTATTTATGTTTTGTTGTTTTTGAGATGTTGGGATTATATATTTTTAATCATGGTTATGGATGGATTTGGCTTTTTTACATTTTATAGGGCCTTTTTGTTTGTTTGCTTTGTTGGGAAGAATCTTTTGTTTTGTTGTGGGTTTGAACATGTGGTCACAAATTCATAATGATGTCCTTCTTCTTTTCTATTTACATTTTTTGTTTGAAATTTTCATGATAATTGCTAAATGGAAAATAAGTTGTACTCTCTTTTATACTCCCTCCGTCCCAGATCATGAGTATATGGGGTGGATTTTACGCTTTTTAAGAAATTTTTTAAAAAATGAATAAAAGCTTAAACGATGTGAGAATAGTAGCTAAACGCTGTGGTAGGGAATATACATAGAGAACGTAAAAGTTAAATATGCAGAGGACAGGAGAGAATGTAAAAATTAAAAATATTTAATGTAAGATAGAATGAAATAATGAATAGTTAAATGCATGTATAAAAATAGTGGAGAATGTATAAGATAATGAATGGTTTTTTGTAAATATATGAAGTTGATAAGAGATAAATATATTCAAAACTCGCCATTTGGCGAAAACGAACTCTTGATCCTGATGACTAAAAGGAAAAGATTTAACCCTTGGCCCTGGACTGAGGAGTATCATACTAGCCTAAGCCCGTGTTCAAGGCCACGTTTTTTGGTTTTTTTTTTATTTTTGTTGTTTTTTTATTTTTTAAATTTTTTTTTAATTAAATTTTTTTTAAGGGCAAAATGGGAAAGAGACAAAATAGTGAGGGCAAACTAGGAATTTCGGCCGGTGAAACTGTTCAAAGAACTGTTCATGGGCCGGTTGCATTTATACTATAGATTTTTTTTTTTAAGGGCAAAATGGGAAATGGACAAAGTAGTGAGGGCAAAATAGGGATTTCGACCGGTGAAACTGTTCAAAGAACTGTTCATGGGCCGGTTGCATTTATACTATAGATTGTCCAAAATAGTTATTGATTTTTTATAATCATTTTATTGATTTTAATAAAATAATTACTACTGCAACTTAGTGAAAATTTATGCTTATTAATTCACTACAACAAAATTGGATTTAGTGACATTTTAAAAGTGTCAAAAACTAAAAACAATGTTGGGAAAACTATTTCGACACATTTATAAAAGCAAAACCCAGAAAATTTGCTGAACAACGTAAAGCTTCTCGTATCTTAAAGTTATAGGTCAAAGCCCTTCTAATATAAATAAACACAAAATATATACTAACCGATCATTTCATCAACAGCATTTCCAAAACATGACTGTATTGCAAAATATCAATCCCAAAATATCGTTCTAGAACACAAAGGAGTCGTATTTCAACTAGCAGTCTGCAATCTAGCAGAACTTCTAGTTGACCTCCTCGAATCAGACGAGTTTGTGGTAGCTTGAGAAGGAATAGATCTCAATAGGAGCTTGAGAGGGTTCACCGGATTCATCATCCTCTTCTTCAACGACCCTTGACCTCCTAAGGTTCTTTCTAATGGATGGTTCAGTGGGGGCTTGAGAGGGTTCAGCTCCTCTGTTCCTTCTGACCCTCTTTCTCAAAGAAGGTTCCTCCGGTTGCTCATTTTCATTCTCTTCCTCAACTGCTCTGGACCTTCTGGACCTCTTTCCAGTCTGAGAGGGTTCATTCTCATTCTCTGCTCGTCCAGCCTTCGCTGGGAACCACATAAGGCCATTCCGTCTGACAACCGACAAACTCTTTCGACTCCGCAAATACGATGTTTTAACGATTAGGATCTGTTGTTGATGGATGATGTTGGGGGAGGGGATAATAGAAAGTTCGCACAATAATACCCTTCTATTGGAGAATTTCATCTCTAGCAGACAAGAGTGGTTGATGGATTCGAACAAGATAACTATCGTTTGGACACAACTCTGCCTGATGATGCAGTAGTTGTTGACAAGAAATATATTAGTTCCCATGAAAAAAATACCTTAAAGACAGAGACGTAGCCAGGATTTGAATTCAGGGGGGTCAAACCCTCGGACCCGGAATGATAGTCCCATTTTCTAGTGGTTTATTTACTTCCCTCACAATTCAACGTAAAGTTCATAAGAACTGATTAAGCGGAAGTGCAGTTGCAGTCTAATGATGATAAGGTTACACCAGTACAAAATGCAAAGATTTCTAATAACTGTTCCAATAAATCACATTAATTCCATTATCCAAGTACTTTTTTCTGTTATTCTTGTTCGGAAATGTTCTATTGATCAGATTATAATAACCGATTATAACTTCCACCTTTATCAACAAAGGCACATCAAAGGATGAAAAAGAACCCCCATTACAGGTTGTTGGGCATCTTTGGATCGATAACTATTATATACGAGAATCTCATTCAGGCAAGAGGCAAGCTCGGCAACCTTCCGACACTGGAGAAGACACTTTCGTAGCACGGCAATGCCGCAAAGGCATAAAGAGGCATGTGCTTCTTTCAGCTAGTAAAGAGACGAAAGGCAAGCAAAAGAGACGTCTAAATTTTTGATGTGTACGCAGCGGAATATTTAAGAAGAATCGCCTAAACGAATCTCAAACAAGACTTCTCGAAAGAAATCTCAGAAAAATAAACATAAAACATATATAATAACTCGCCACCTTTGGAATCCACCAAAAGGATAAGAGTTGGGATAAAGTTCGCCACTAATCGAAATCCACCGAATAGATAAGAACAAATAAACTAAAGTTAAAATTAACTTAGAATATAAACCGAGAAGGGACAATAATTGCAACACAATTCTTTAATTAAATAAACTGATTGATTCCTTTACAAATGAGGGATTGAAGTATTTATAAACAAATGTACAAATGTTTTGAAGAGACACAATGCTTTGAAGAGACACAAACAAGAAACAGCACAACTAGAAAAGGACCTGTCCCTTGGAATGAACAGCCACGAACAAAACATCAGCAACCTTCAGGAATCCCTCGGCCGAGGCACACCACCTGCTCAGCCGAGCAACTGCTTCCCTTGCCCGAGCAACTTTCCTGCCTCGCCCGAGCAAAGCCTATTTGAAGACCCCATTTTCTGCCCTTGTTCCCTCGGCCGAGGCACTTCCACAGCTCGGCCGAGCACCCTTGTTTCAGCCGCAACACGATCTACATCATACGCCCCCTCTTGAAAATGATTCGTCCCCGAATCCATGTCATCATAAAGAAGTCTATCTGGGTAGAAAACAACCATAATGAATCGCTTAAAGAACAAAAGGACCATCTCCAAGTAACCCATTGCAATGAGTATCAAAAGATGCCGCTTGTTAGCATTTTCCATCCACGGACCATTAATCAAGTATCTCAAAGCCTCATGTGCTGGATGGAGAACGATCTCTTGATGCAGCAAATATTGATCCCAACGATCTCTCGTCCACCTTCGTTTTGCTTCCAAATTCAAAGAATCGATGTAACTAAGGGCCTCTAAATTCTCAGGACCACCACTATCGATGACATTCTCGTTTGTTTGAAAGATATCGTGATGGTGCGGATCATTATCTTCACAAGCGGTTGTTAACAATAGTCGTCGAACCATCAAAGATTCATGAATATTTTGCTCTTCCAGTTCCGCATTAAGATCAATCACATCGTCATCACTATCCATTCCGTCATCCCGGCTGACCAAGTTGACACTTCGTCTTGTAGGGCATTGACTTGCCATGTGTCCTTGTTGCATACACCGAAAACACTTATCACTAAACACCTTAGCATAAGGGTTCTGATTTTGTTGACCACGATTAGTGGTGTTGGTGTTATGCTGAACCGAGGAATTTTGAACGTCGGTAGGGGCTAACTGCTTCCCGGCTTGTAGACTTGGTTCTACAACATGTGTATTCTCCGAGCCCGTCACCGTACTAGACTCGGTTTCTTGAGTCTTAGAACTTGATGTAGAAGCCGTAGAAAAATTTCTGTATGACTGCTGCCTCTCGATTTTCTTGGCACGAGTAATAACCTCACTTACAGACCGGTTTGTAAACAACTCCACCTGATTTTTAATGCCGACTCTTAGACCACTAATGAATCTTGCAACTTCTTGCGATTCTGACTCATCCAAATCTGCTCGTGCTGATTGGGCATGGAAATCGTGGGCATAATCTTCAACCGAACGAGCGCCCTGTTTTAGGTCCAAAAAGGCCTGATATGTCACTTGTTCATAATCATCCGACAAAAAGTGAGATCGTAATTCCCTCTTCATCCTAGCCCAAGAACGAATAGGTGCTTTATTTTTACGATGTCGCTTCTTACATAATTGTTCCCACCATGCTGATGCTCCATCACGTAGTTTATATGCTACGTAAGGCACCTTCCTATCATCTTCAACCTGCATCAAGTCGAAGAATTTCTCCACCTCTGCAAGCCAATCCATGAACTCGTTCATTTTCTAATTTCCATAAAAGGAAGGAATATCCGCCCTAATATTAGGACGTTGATCGTACTGAGGCACTTCAATGTTCTCCTCTTCTTCTTGATCAGAATCTTCGTCAGCCATTGGTTCCTCCTGTTGGACATTATTTCCCCGACGATTTGCCCGATTCTGTTGGTTGCCATTACCACCTACCCGCATTTGAACTAATGCTGCAAGTAGTTCTGCATGTTGACGATCGCTACGCTCTCTGGCCGCTTGTTCTTGCTGTGCCATACGTTCTAGGATAGCTGCGATGTCACCGTTGTTTCCTCCATTGTTTGCCATCTTCTCGTCGGAGAATCCCAAAGATCGTCTGATGCTCTGATACCAAATGATGTGTACGCAGCGGAATATTTAAGAAGAATCGCCTAAACGAATCTCAAACAAGACTTCTCGAAAGAAATCTCAAAAAAATAAACATAAAACATACTCCCTCCGTCCGCTTACAAAGTTCACACTTTCTATTTTGGGCGTCCGTTTACAAAGTTCACACTTTGTTTCTTTCCTAAAAAGGAAACCTTAAATCACTATTCTCTCCACTCATTCTCTCTCCTACATTATTTTAATACTCACAAATCATTATAATTTACTATTCCCTCCACTCATTCTCTCTCCTATTTTATTTTCACACTCACAACACTTTCAATATAATACTCCCTTCTTAATTAACGTGTAAACAGTAAGTGTGAACTTACTAGGCGGACGGAGGGAGTATATAATAACTCGCCACCTTTGGAATCCACCAAAAGGATAAGAGTTGGGATAAAGTTCGCCACTAATCGGAATCCACCGAATAGATAAGAACAAATAAACTAAAATTAAAATTAACTTAGAATATAAACCGAGAAGAGACAATAATTGCAACGCAATTCTTTAATTAAATAAACTGATTGATTCCTTTACAAATGAGGAATTGAAGTATTTATAAACAAATGTACAAATGTTTTGAAGAGACACAATGCTTTGAAGAGACACAAACAAGAAACAGCACAACTAGAAAAGGACATGTCCCTTGGAATGAACAACCACGAACAAAACATCAGCAACCTTTAGGAATCCCTCGGCCGAGGCACACCACCTGCACTACTAGAATCTGTTCGATTACTCACGGAATATTACCCACGGAATATTCCGTGGGTATTACCCACGGTATTACCCACGGAAAAACCTAATTACCCACGGTTTAAAAAAGTCAAAGTAAAAAAATATAAAAAAAAATTCTCCCGGAAATTCCGTGGGTAAATGTCTATTACCCACGAAATTTCCGTGGGTAATTAGTTTAATTACCCACGGAATTAATTTCGTGGATAATACCCACGGAAACTATTTCGTGGGTAATGCCCACGGAAATTTCCGTGGGTAATATAATATTTACGTGGGTAAACTGAATTTCCTTGGAATTACCCACGGAATGGTTTCCGTGGGTAATACCCACGGACATTTCCGTGGGTAATCTGAAATTTTCGTGGGTAAGTTTTTTTTTTTTTAAATAACACGAGAATTCCTCTTTCTCCCTATGTACGTTTTCGATCCCTCTTTACTCGGCGTCGATGGCGATTGACGAGCTACCATTGACGTGAGCTCCCTCTCTATTAGGCGGCGAGGATATTTGATTTCACGGCGATTGACGAGCTCCCAAGTCGGCAACCTCCATTCATTACACCGGATTTGTCACTCCGGCGCCCATTTGGATCTCTTCTCTCCCTTTCGGCCACCTCCTCAGTGTATTCCCTCTTTCTCTTTCCCTTCTGGCCAGTTCAGCCATCCAATTTGCAGAAAGTATGTAAAAAAATCGGAATGTAATCCATTGAATTAGTTAGTCTGTTTTTTTTTTCATTTTGATTGAGTTAGGTTCCTGAATAAAAGATTCAGATTTTATATTACTCCCTAAGTGAAATTCAAATAAATGTCCGTTTTTCATGTTGTGGGCATTACGAAAATGGACGATCATTTCAGTAATCGAATGAACTTGATGGTTAGGCTATGAAATTTGGAATGATGAAATTTTGACATGTGCTGATGGGAAAATACATGAGAGATTATAACTATTTAAGTTGAAGTACAATAAACAAGTTTGATTAATGGGTCTCAACCAAACAAAAATTAATAATGAAAAATGACAAGGGGATAATGATAGATATTCCTCCAATAATGTACTTCACTAATTAGGTATTTCAGCCCGCTATTTCACTAATTAGGTATTGCAGCCTTTTCCAATGGTTCACAAAGAAGTGTTACTACGCACATTGTCCCAAAATTTTCTATTTTCGTTTGTCCCAAAAAAGTTAGTCTCATTTATAAAAAAAAAAACTTTTAAGAAAATTTGACTCCTCAATGTGAATTCTTGAATGATTCTTGTTAGCAAAAGCTTTCTCCACGAAATATTTCGCCACTATTACCAACGAAATATTTTTTGTTACCAATATATTCATGAAGGTCAAATTTTAAAAAAAAATTAACGAAATATTGTCGAAAAAGAGTCCTTATTACTCCCTCCGTCCCGTTACAAACTGCACACTTTCCTTATTGGGCGTCCCATTACAAATTGCACACTTTCTAAAATGGCAAAGAATCTTTACTATTCCCTCCCCTCATTCTCTCTCCAACATTATTTTAATACTTTTACACTCACAACATTTATATCATTATTTTTTTCTTTAATTTCCGCACAAACACTGTGCAGTTTATACCGGGACGGAGGGAGTATAAAATAACCCTTCTATTTAGCAATAACATGGATGGATTAAGATTAAAAACACCTACGTAGAGTATGCTTTTTAGCTCAATTTAATCTGAATAAATCATTCCTAAAAAACGATAAGCGAACAAAAATAGTTCCAAATTCCTCTTTACATTAAAATAAAAACACTAATATAAAGAAAAAAAAGTCTAGTAATAAATAAAATATTATTAGTACTCTTCTATTTTAATAGGGTTTTTAGCTTTTCCACTTTCTAACCCCTTTCTTCCCGTCTCTCTCTCTTTCCCTCTCTCCCCAATCCCTTCAAATCCCCGGACGATCATTCCCCACCGCAATCACCGCCCTCCCCCGTCGGTGACCTCTCCGTCCCTCTCAATCCATCACTCGCCAACTCCGCGGCGTCGCCTCCTTCCTCGCTCCACCGTCGAACCCGCATTCGGACGAACCTCCATTCAACGCGGCGTCCCTCTCAATCCATCACTCGCCAACTCACTCAGGTGAGTTCCCCTTCCCTCTCTCTCTCTCTCTCTATATATATATATATATTATTGGGTATCTTTCTCTTTCCACTTTTAAAATCTGACTAGGGTTTGCTTTTCTTTTTCTTTGAATTTGAGATATTTTGATGCTGAAATCATTGTTGTTTGTCCAATTAACTGTTTCCCCTCTCTGTGTCGCTTTTATTTGACCTGAAATTTGTGTTTTCTTTCTCACTGTGAGGGCCAATTTTGGGATGGGGAGTTGTAAGTACCCAAATCTGGCTCATGCCTTCCGGTTAATTTTCCCGACATTTTCGTTAAGTTTTCCGGTAATTCCCCAGACCTTCCCAGCGTTCCGGGAGCATTCCGGAACTGTTTTTAATTAAATTAGGGTTGAAGGGAATCCTTCCTAATTAAGAAACACGTTTTTCTTAATTAGGAAGAGCCTTCTAGAATAATGCCACCTTGCATGGTTCTAGAATGCTGAGTCATTCAGGATAAGACCGCACGGCCTCATTTGCAAAGGACCTGCAGCCGCACGGCTTCATTAGCCTTATCCAGATTACCTATAAATAGAGGCCTCCTCTACCCATTTCAAAAAAGACAAGAAGACACACAATAGAGATACAATACACTCACAAACACAATCAGACGTGAAGAACACCCTTGAAGGCTCAAGAAGGCGAAGAAGAAGCTCAAGAAGCCATCTCCCTCCTCCTTGAAGACCCAAGACGAACCTCTCCTCCTAGCTCCGTCCGAAGAAGCGAAGGAAACGATTGGTAACCTCGCACGCCCTAACCTTGCATTTTAATTGATATACTTGCTCATTGCATTCATATATCTTGCTTGGGACTTGGCATTTATTCATAAAGATCACATCTTTATCACCCCCTTTCCCTTTTGCATGCATTAAGACCTCATTTGTCATAAAAATGTAGTCTTTTTCATAAAGGTGCATCCTTTGCACCTAAAACCCCCATTTTCCAATAAAAATGTTATCTTTATGCATCATTTGCATATAAAGATCAAATCTTTTTCAATAAAAATGCATCCTTTGCATCAAAACCCCTTTTTCTAATGCATCATTTGCATAAAAATCCTATCTTTATGCATCATTTGCAATAAAGATCCTTTCTTTAAATCAAAAAGCATCATTTGCAAACATAAAAATGTCATCTTTTCATTAAAGTGTCATTTTTCATCATGCATTTCCCCTTTCCCCCAACCTTGGAACGGACCGGTGTAAAAAGATCCTATCTTTACATCGTTCCTTCCATTAAAGGTTCACGATTTCTTTAGAAAGGGACACCTTGAACCCTATATCTCCGATTATCGCTTAAGAAAGAGTATGAAGCCTCTATACGAGCTCGACCGTCTTAAAGCGTAGGATTGATGGGCTAAGGACCCTCCTTTTCTAAAGAACCTCATCTTTGACCACAAAAGAGAGTCATTCTCTCGATCACGCAAGTCCCGAGGGTCCCGAGGTTTAAAATGCGATGATCACAAGTCATAAGATGAGGACGGGATCATAATCCCAAATACATAAATTCCAAGGAATCCCGAGCGACAACCAACAAATGGTTTGTACGTCCGGAAGACAACTTGGGACATTCCCCCCTTATTTTCAAACACATGCACACAAGAAAGCACGCAAGCAAGCACGATTAATGAAATCTCGGGAGACTTGCTCCGGCAAGGCACTTTGGGTGAACGCCAAACGTTCTTCCCAAGGGGTAACTTAACCTCCGAACCCATAAAACAACCTTTTTTTCAAAGTTTTGAGGTAATCAAAATGGCGTGGCGACTCCGTTTTTCAAATAACTCGGATGTCTTCAAACTCGCGTGAATCCAACACAAAATTTGGGCACCACATTCACAGTTTGGCGACTCTGCTGGGGAATATCCCAAAGGAGAAAAGCTTTTATTTTCAAAACAAAAAGCGATACTCGGTATATAGGTGGAAACCACTTGCCCTTCCTGTACACTCCCTGACGTGGGAGTTGGGATAACCGGTGGTTTAACAATCCACGTACCATTATCCCTTTTCGAAAAAAAAAAAAACAATTTTGAAAATAAAAGAAAGCTTTTCCCTTTGAAGTGAGTTAGACTCCCATCGCCGATTTCATTAATCATGCTTGCTTTCTTTACCATGCATTGCATCATTTGCATCTTGGAATCTGTGCATACTTTGAACGGGAAACAACCCGAAGAAAAAAAAATAGCAAAAGGAGTGGAACCTGGAAAATTGATCCATGCAGTCGTACGGCTCAATCCTCCTTGGATTCTGACCGGGCGACCTCAGTGGCAATTCCACCAGGAAAAATCATGGTTAATCTGGCAGTCCTAGCAGCTTGGGGCTACTCAGCTCCATGACTGACTGGGGCTCCCAGAAAATTTACGTGCTTATGTGTTGCATTCTTCCCCGTCCCGAAAATCATTCCTTTAAAACACATTTATGAAAATCTCTGTTTTAACTCAAAAAGGAACATTTTTAGGAGACCGCACACTACGCGCACCTGATATATCCTGTACACTTTTGCACGCACGTCCTTCAAACCCGAGGGTGGTTCCAGCTGCAGTCACGGACAGCCTTACGATGCTCCCGGGCGCGCACGGAATCATCCCAACCTCCCCATGGCAGCCAGTGTCGACCAATGCACAGTCCGTGTCACACGTTTCAAAAAACCGTGACTTTTGGTTGGTTTTTGGTCTAGTCCGTGTCATATAGCCCAGTTGCATACCCACGTAAAGGTCAAGCCTTAGCTCATAACGGAAGCCAAGATTTTCGCTCAAGCGAAATTCTGCCGAAATTCCGACAAGGAAAAATCGGTGGGATCTTGACTCCGACATTGACTATTGACCTTGACCCGCACGGAATGCGTAAGAGTCAAGACCAAGTCTTTGCCAAAAATCAAAAGATCTTTCGCTCAAGCGAAGCTCTGCCAAAATTCCGACAAGGAAAAATTGGCAAGATCTTAACCGGCATTGACTTCGATTCCAACTCACGCACTGCGTATGCAACGAAGTTCAATGTGACACTGTGTCATCCGGCTTTTTACCGCCCGACCCATGCCTATTATTCTCTCGGACATTACCGAAGGTCAGAAACCGTCATTCGCTCAAGCGAAACTCTGCCAAAGATCCGTCAAGGCAGAGAGACGAGACTTTCTCGGTATTGCCTTGACCATAATCCGCATCGCTCGTGCGTTGAAAGGTCCTATGACCCGCTAGACCCGATAGGAGCGTTCTTTACTCTCGGTCGGTGGGATCCGCGTGCCCTATAGGACCCTCGCCCGGGGCTGTCCACCCTGGGAGGTCGAAATACAGGTGGAATACGAGGGGCTTATAGACGTAGTGACGGAACCCACTGATCCAGGATCTAGAGTAGTTGTGAAAAAGAAGGGCAGAACCCCTTTTCCAACCAAATAGATATTAATAAAAGACACTGTTTTAAGTAAACTTGAAGATTCTAATTTGCATATTGCCTGAGCCTTCAGCCTAAACACCTACCCCGAGTCTAAACCTTTCCTATCCCTTTCCCGCAGCGAGAAAGAAGTGGGTGAGAACACCGGGTCAGCGACTTGTTAGCGCAAAATCCTCAGACAGTTCGCCAGAATCCTCAGTTTTGTCAGCTTTTCAGTGTCAAAATGGCCAACATGGTAATCCACAACGGTAATGACCAAGCAATTGGAGGGGCTATCCCAGTTCAACCCAAGCCTCACATCTGGTATGATGTATGTGATTGTGAAGACTGCTTAGAGTATGAGTATCAAGAATGGATCAATGAGGACGCTCCTTCAAGGAAGAAGAAGAAGAGAAAGTCCACACAGCAGAAGCTTAAGGAAAGATACGAAGCTGGGGACAAGAGCGTAGGAACTTTGGGAGAGCCTTCGGGCAAGTTCGACTACTATGTCAGCTATGCCAAGGAACCTGTCAAGGAATCCGTCACCCCAAGCACAGTCCAGCCTGATATCCCCATGTATAGTGATCTTCTTGAAGCAGAAAGTGCTGAATTTGTGGCCATCGTGAAGTTCAATGAGAAGCTAGCAGATCTAGAAGCAGAACACAGAAAGCCTATTGAATACATAGCCAGTCAAGGAAGAATTAAGATCCCCTCTGAAGAAGACTTCATCAGCATTATCCAGGCCAACCCTTCTGTTGGCTACACTGACAAGGTCGTGGTGTCCAAGATCAGTAAAGAGAAAATTAGTTATCAGCAGTGCATTGATAAGATGAGTCAGACCCTTCAGTCAATGAGTCCAGTCGCTACGGAAGAGCTAGCTGAAAGATTGCAACAAGTTACTTTAGTTCCCCTCACCATCTTTCCACAGTACCGGCCTGTCAATGATTTCCGGCAAGTTTTTGATCAATTTGAAGTCTCCAACTTTCTGAAGAACGTCGACAAGACTGCTACTCCCCAGGGCAACAGCAAGAAGGAGTGAGATCCCGGTCCAACCCTTGTCAAGTCCCCCTCGAGTCAATAAGTAGCGTAGGGTCCAGAGTCAGTGTTGTCTATTCAGTCGAGTCAGGAATCTTTGAATTCCAGTCCTCAGAGTCATCCGAAGGCCTCACGCCCGAGGATTATGAAAATGTAATCGATGTCATCTTTCCCCTTATCTTGAATGAAATGACAAATCTTTCTGATTATCCTCTTATTGCCAACTTAACAAATGATAAATTAACTCAAAACCTAACAACAGTTAATAATGAATCATTTGAACAAGATGCAAACACACTAAACGAACAATACATTAAAGAAATCTTTAAGCAGGTTTCAGAAAAAGAGGAAAACCGGGCCCAAGCTGCCGAGGAGGTTTTGATAAGTGTGAACTTGGGTACTATTGAGGAACCTAAAGAGACACAGATTGGAAGCTTCTTCCAGGGGGTTGAAAGGGACAGATTGATCGAGCTGCTCAGAGAATACATCGACGTGTTTGCATGGTCATACAAAGATATGCCGGGGCTAGACAGTTCGATAGTAGAACACAGAATCCCTCTAGCACCAGATGCTAAGCCAGTAAAACAGAAACTGAGAAAGATCAAGCCGGAATGGTCTCTACAGGTCAAAGAAGAAATTGAGAAGCTACTGCGGGTAGGGTTCATCAGAGTCATTGAATACCCGACATGGTTGTCCAACATCGTGACCGTAGCCAAGGCCAATGGGAAGGTGCGCTGCTGTGTGGATTTTCGAGATCTGAACAAGGCCAGCCCCAAAGACGACTACCCTCTGCCAAACATAGACATCCTGGTGGACTCCACTGCCAACTACGAAGTCAAATCCTTCGTTGATGGTTTTGCAGGCTACAACCAGATCAAGATGGCCGAGGAAGACCAAGAAAAGACAGCCTTCACCACACCATGGGGAACCTACTGTTATACAGTAATGCCATTCGGGCTCAAGAATGCCGGGGCTACTTACCAAAGGGCAGCGACCGCGCTTTTTCATGACATGATCCACAAGGAGATTGAGGTCTACGTAGATGACATGATAATCCACTCCAAAGGAGAAGGTGGGCAGCACTTTGTTGACCTACGAAAATTCTTTGAGAGGCTGAGACAGCATTCCATGAGACTAAACCCTGCCAAATGCACCTTCGGAGTGACAAGGGGAAAAGTGCTTGGGTACATGGTCACGGAGCGAGGTATAGAAGTTGACCCCCGAAAGATCAAAGCCATCATGGATATGAGGCCACCTCAAACCCAGACAGAGGTCAAGAGTTTTATGGGCAAACTGCAGTACATCAGCCGTTTCGTCAATCAGTTGACCACTATGTGCGAGCCCATCTTCAAGCTCATGAAGAAGAATGTGGACACAGAATGGACCGAAGAATGCCAGGATGCCTTTGACCAGATCAAGGCATACTTAGTACATCCCCCGGTACTATGCCCCCCACATAGACAGAAACCTCTTCTGCTCTATCTCACTGTCACAGACACGGCAGTTGGGGCTATGCTTGCTCAGGAGAAGAAAGACTCTCGGGTAGAAAACGCCATTTACTTCGTCAGCCGGAAGCTACAGGGTAGTGAGCTCAATTACTCAGCATGTGAAAAGACTTGTGCAGGACTGGTCTGGGTAGTCGGCAAGTTGAAGCATTATATGCAAGCCCACCCCGTGAATTTGGTCTCGAAAATGGATCCCATCAAGTACATCTTTGACAAGCCTTCCCTCTCAATGCGTTTAGCGAAGTGGTCCTTCTTCTTGGCAGAATACGACATCAACTATGTGACCAGAAAGGCCATCAAGGGTCAAGCATTGTCAGATCACCTGGCGAATTTCCCCAGTAATGAAGACAGAGGGCCTGAACCCCAATTTCCAGATGAAGGGATCTTTGCAGTTGAGCCTGAGAATAGATGGCAATTGTTCTTTGACGGAGCCGCTAACAAAAGAGGAAATGGTGTAGGAATGCTATTGGTCGATCCGAAAGATGAGCATACCCCCATAGCCCTCAAGTTGAACTTTCCTGCCACGAACAATGTCGCCGAGTATGAAGCCTGCATTGCTGGTTTGGAGGCTGCCTTAGAAAGAAATGTCAAGGAGCTCGAAGTTTACGGAGACTCGGCCCTGATCATCAACCAAGTCTCCAACAAGTGGAAGACTGTGGACCCTAATCTACAACGATATCATGCCCATATGGAGGAGTTGACTGGACAGTTCAGAGAAGTGACTTTCCACTACTTGCCGAGGGAAAAGAACAGATTCGCAGATGCCCTAGCTACTCTAGCCTCATTGGTAGAGATCCCCGAGGGAAAAGCCATAAAGCCCTTCAGAGTGGGTAGAAGAGAAGCCCCAGCCTTCTGTTGTGAAGTGGACCTGGGACCCGAGCCCATAAAGGAACCTTGGTACAATCAGATTTACCAATTCCTCAAAGACGGAGAGTCAGCTTTCAGAGACGAAGAAGGTAGACCAAAGGAAGGTGTCAGAGCCAAAAGCTTGCGAGCCCTGAAAAGGTTGGCCTCCCATTATGTCATCCTAGGAGGCAACCTGTACAAGAAACGCTATCAAGGACCGCTCCTCTTATGTGTCACCCAAGAAAGGGCCAAAGAGTTGATGACCGAAGTCCACAATGGTCCCTGCGGTCCTCACATGAATGCCAGAGCCCTGATGCAAGTGATCCTCAGAATGGGTTACTACTGGATCTCCATGGAAACAGACTGCGTCCAGCACGTCCGAACCTGCGACAAGTGCCAGCGGTTTGCCAATCTCAACCATCTCCCACCTCATGACCTGTACTGCATGACGACTCCTTGGCCGTTTGCAACTTGGGGCATTGACGTGATAGGGAAAATAGCCCCGGCAGGAAGCAATGGGCATGAGTTCGTGTTGGTAGCCATCGACTACTTCACCAAGTGGGTAGAGGCCAAGTCCTACAAGGTCCTCACTTCCAGAAAAGTGGCCCAGTTCATCAAAGAAAACATAATGTGCAGATATGGGGTGCCCAACGAGATCATTTCTGATAATGGGTCACACTTCGAAGGAGACTGCGATAGACTGCTGTCAGAATTCAGAGTTACTCGCCACAAGTCGTCCCCGTACAGACCTCAGACCAATGGAGCTGTGGAAGCTGCTAATAAGACACTCGAGCGGATCATCCGAAAGATGGCCACCCGTGGTCGTGATTGGCCCGAAAAGCTGCACCTAGCACTCTGGGGCTACAGAACGTCTGTCAGAACAGCCACAGGAGAAACTCCTTTTGCCCTAACTTACGGGATGGAAGCAGTGTTACCAGTGGAGTTGGAAATCCCGTCATTAAGGGTCCTCCTGGAAAACAGTGTCAATGAAGTGGAATGGTTGCGCAGCCGGCATGATGAGTTAGCCCTGCTTGACGAGAGAAGGCTAAAAGCCATGGAACACACCCGAGCCTACCAGAGGCGAATGGCCAGAGCGTTTGATAAAAAAGTCAAGGCCAGAGACATCAAAGAGGGTGACTTAGTGCTGAAAGTAAAGCCCCCTACCAGAGACAACCCCCTGGGAAAATGGGAACCCGTCTGGATCGGCCCTTATGTGGTGCAGAAGATATTATCGGGAGGAGCCATGAAGCTTGCAGACTTGGATGGCAATCCCTTTGTCCACCCAGTCAACGGTGATAAACTCCGAAGATACTATGTCTAATAAAAAAAAATTAAAAAAAAAGGGTGCAAAAAGAGTAATACCCAGCTAGGCTGAAAACCCCAAAAAGGGCGGTCTAGGCAAAAGACAGGGTTGCACATAAAAAAAAAAGAGAAAAAAAAAATCTTAGTGCAAAAAGAGTAATGCCCAGCTAGGCTGAAAACCCCAAAAAGGGCGGTCTAGGCAAAAAACAGGGCTGCACACGAAAAAAAAATTGGTTCACCAGAATGAACTACGTAGACCTGAGCCCCTTAGCCTTTCTTGTAAAAGGGGAACGTAGGCAGCCATATATGGTTCGGTCTAAACAATAAAAAGGACAATCAAGCTTCCATGAAGTGCGTCCTAAATAATAAAGGGTATTTCAGTTTTCATAAAACGGGTCCCAATCAATAAAGACATTTGAATTTCCATGAAATGTGTCTTGATTAATTTTTAAGATAATATGCCTTGTTCATTACAAGTTAAAAACTTCTTGATGAGTTCAAGCACGGTCTACCTCTTAACTCTGCTAACCTGCTAAAAAGATCTAAAATACAATAAAATGCCTAAATAAACTAATGTGTTTGCAAATGGCAATAAGAGGATCTTGAGAAAAGACTTGTCAGTCGTCATTCGCTGAGTCTTCTTCGCCTTCTTCCCTTTTTCTCGGCCTCGTCGAGTCTTCTTCCTTTTCTTCTCAATAATGTCGGTATCCCTCATCCCGACCTCTCGGTATCCTCACCGGAGCCTCCACCAACCCCGTGTCAATAAGCGCTCTCTATACGAGCACGAGTCCGCACCTCCTCCCTCCGAGACTCAGCCAAATGAGCGACCTCTACAACCTTTTGCACCGAGCCTCCATATCTCCTGACCAAGTCACCTGATTGGTTATGGCAACTCGCCTTAGCCTCGCCTCCCTCGTAGTCCTACTCGAGTCGCAGCCTCGCCTCCCAATAAAGCTCGACGTCTATCCTCCAAGATAACCTGAGTCGCTCCCATCTCCCTCTCGTACACCCAAGTAGACAAAGCTGGTCAAGATGGTGCTCTTCCCGCTCCCGAAGATAGCCCCGGGTGGGAAAGCGATGTATGTCCAAGCCCTCGAGAAGAAAGAGAAGCCGGCCGGATCTCTCATGTCCAATGACACCACCTCCATGGTCCGGATGTCCTCCCAATCACTCAAAGGCTCCTCAGTAAAGCCCCAAACCGCCCGGATACTAAGCAGGTATGTAGAAGGACGACCAGCGAATCCCGGAACCCTCACAACATAAGACTCCTGAAATATCCTCCTGGTCCGCAACCTCCAATGTGGTATCCACCAACGGATGTCCGAAGTGGATAGCCTAGCCATCATCGCCTCCCGCCTACCCTGCTCCCGCCGCCTAGGCGCACCTCTCCGAGAAATCACCCAAGGGCACCGAGTCGGCAAAGCCCCGTGCAAAGCCCCGAGCCTCTCCCCGCAGCCACAAAGTCAACATAGCCGGACTCCTGACCTCATGAAATGGTCTCCCGAGCCATCCCTGTCGATCCCATGAAATGTCTCTCCCAAAACCACGGGACAATATCCTTCCCACCCCCGCAGCCTCTGACCATGTCCAAGAGGCCACTATGACAGATCCCCACGGACTCAAGCAGCTGAACAAAACAGAGAATACGCAGAGAATGAAAGCATCCATAGCCACCGTGGTCGCAGCCCATATCTGGAGACCCAAACCTGCCCGGGATATCGAAAGGTCAATCCTATCCGGGCTACCATCATCCTCTCAGCCTCTCCCAAAGGAATCTGCAGAAAAGATGCAAGCTTTACCGCCACCGCACGTCTCCGATCAGCGGAATAGATATAGCCTCAGCCTCGGGACCCCCAATCAAGGCTCAAGTCTTCGTGCGTTGGGACAATTTCGTTGTAAGAGAAGCAAGCAAACATGTCTCCTGGACGTCCTGTAACTTTGCCGCGGCTCTCAACAGGTCCCAATCGGGCGGGAGATCCCTCAAATGCCATAAAGACTTGATCTTGAAGGAAGAATCAAGCAGTCCCTTGTGATTTTGGAAGTTATGTCTCGCCCAAGATTGAAGACCGGATAGAAAATGGTCTCGCTTCCCCTTTGCAATCCGACGGGCTTCTCCATCGCAAAGTGTTCAAAGATGGTGCTTTTAGGTCCAAAATATGCTCTCGGGAACAATTGGGACAAGTCTAGAGTGAAAATGAAATGAAATGGCCAAGCCTTGCTTTTATTCAGAAAATAACCAGCTCAGACAGAACTGTTAGCCGCACGGCTTCATTTTCCCTCAAGGCCATGCCGCACGGCTACATTAGCCCTCTGCAGAAAAAAATTCTGCAGCAACCAAAGTTGCTGCCCAAGGGAGTTTTCACCCCACTTTTTCAACCAAAACCTCTGTACAAAAACATATCCAGAAGCCATTCAAGCATTTATATACCGTTATAAATCATTTTGGCCCAGTTTCAGCCCCAATTCCAACCAAAAAAGTTGCCCCAAGGCTCAGATAATATGCAAATTGAAAAAGCATAAATTAGAAAAGTAAATAAAATGTAAATACAATGTTTTCGCCCCATCGGCGCCCAAATAAAGCAAAAAATAAACAAAGTGTGCATAAAAATTGTTCATTGTTTGTTTTCGTTCCAAATCTATTCTAGAGACCTCCTAGGCCTCCGATTCTTCTTCCTCCTCATCGCTACTCAACTCATAAATGCTAGCCTCCCTCATCAAGTCCTCCTGGTCGCTCACGTCAGACAAATGGACATTATCGTGCCCGTACTCGCCCGGCCGCTCCGTAATGTCGCCGGGTCCCCGCCCCGAGGCATGGCACCGGGAAGAGTACTCCGAGGCCGATGAGGTAGACGCCGTGCCCCGACGTGCCGTCTCTTGCGCCTGTGCTCCCGTGCATCCGCTGCCGCCTTCGAAGCGCAGCGCCTTCCTCGACAAGAGACCGGCACATGTCCTTCCAGCCCTATTCCGCCCGACTCAGCCTATCGTAAGTGCGAGCCGGAACTCCGAGAAAAGAAGAGAAAATCTAAAAAAAAATCTCGTAAAAAATCTCAGAAAATTGCAAAAAGCGTAAAATCAAAGCTAAAAAGGGAATAAGACCCTAAGAGTACACTTACAAGTGCTATCAGCGGCAAGGTGTACCGGGGCTCCCTAGCATCGGGACAGTATCCTCATCCTCCTTCACTCCATGGACCACATAGGACAAATGCGCAGGAGGGATCGGCGGGTCAAGAGGCTCATCCTCCCCATATCCCCGAGTGACCGCTAGCTTCACTAGCTTTTGTGGCGTCCTCAGCGCCGCTCCACAAACACAGCGTAGGGGGTGTCCATGTCAAAGTACTCCTCTCAGCCTACGCCCGCCCGGTACCTAGCTATCTCATCCTCCGCCAATCCCCGGGCCGCAGCATCCGTGGCCGGAGGATCGTGGGGAGTAATGGCGTCCAATGGAGGGACATGGCCATGCCGCTCGAGAAACGGTCCCCAAGTAAATGACATCACATGTCGCCCTGAGCCACCTCCTCTCGCCTCGTCACCTCGATGGCATCTCCCAAAGAAAATCTCCGGATACCGCCCCAAGGGTAGAAGTCCACTCCGTCGTGCCCATCCCTCGTTGATGACCGGCCTCACCATTTTGTAATCGAAGGTAATCCGGGTCTTCCCGTGAATTTATCTCTCGCATCTCCCTCCAAACAACCATAGCAGGGAAGATGGTGACATCACTCGCCGGTTCCAAGGGAAGAACCCGATCACCTCGCAAAACCAGGCCTGCATGTTCAAAACATCAAAAGGTCATTTTCTCTCTTATAAAAGTCTCAAGACAGAAAAGAGAAAAGAGAAAAGAAAGGAGACTACCTCAAGGGCGAATGAGAAGCAGTCCATGGAAGCAGATTTGTTCGACCGTACATGTCCAACGAGAAGTACAACTCCGCCAATCCGGCCTCGCCCCAAGAGACCGTCCCTATCCCATCCACATCCTCCAAAGAGTCGAGGAGGCAAGTCATGGCCAGCGTCCCGTAATTAGCAAAGATAGTGACTGATAGCATCAACCATATGAATGCTCTAGCTACCTGGCAAGGCCACATCATTAGCAAGAAAGTTCGCATGCAAGTCTCGAATCGCCACCTCGACGTTCCGCGTCTCCATCCCCAGCCCTGGGAATCAGCTCAAATCCAACCAAAGCCCGGAACTCCTACCGTAATGTGGTCTCTCCAAGTCACGGGCCTCCCGTGAACCGCAGGCCGCAATAGCCGTGAAATCGGCAGAGTCACCGGCTCTCCCACCTGTGTGAAAACTACAGAGTACTGTCCCACTGTAACTCGAAAGGGCCTCGGACCAAGCCCTTGCTCTTAGAGGTGATGTGGAACACCCCGCCGATAGCCTCTACAAACGCATCTACCGGTAGCCCGCACCAGCTGCTTGGGATTCACCCCATTCTTCTCAAAATCCGGCATCCTCTGCCAAAGCTTAACTGCTATCTCCGATGGTCCTCTAGACTTGTTCTCCTGTAGACAAGCACCAAGAAGAAAAAAAAAAGCGTCGGTCCTTCATCATTTTCAAAAGCATGCATATATTCACAAAAAAAAGAGAGTGCACATGTTTTCAAAAGAAAATCATTCACAAAAGTTTTTCTAGCATTATTGCCATCAAAAAAAAAAAAAGCGTCTTTCATCATTTGAAACGCGTCATATCAAGTCCCGTTGCTTTCCTAAGGCACAAAATCACAATTTTCACAATTTTTTGCACATAAGCATTATTCTTTCAGAAATGGCATGCATGAATCATTTTCATCTTCCAAAATCATGTTTTCTCATTGAAAATCAGAATTTTGACCTAGTTCTAGCACAAGGCAAGAACTCCGTCTCATATTTTGAAAAATTCTCATTCTTACTTCATTTTGCGAGAAAAAAGTGAGTCATTCTCATAATTTTCATCAAACAAGTTGCACATTGCACATTCTTAGCCTCATAGGTTGTTCATGCATCTCAAAATCATTCAAAAATCATTCAAAAATCCTAAAATTCGGGTCAAGCCCTAAATCATTCAAAATTCAAGCAAAATCATCGGATTTGAGCAAAATGAGAATGCTTACCCCAACCGATCGCGGTTCGTTGATTTATGCTCCCTTCTTCCCGGGTAAAGCTCCGATGGAGGCGTAAGGAAGTCATACTTCCTCTCCGTCCGAACGAGCTCCTTTCTCCTCCTTCTCGCAGCCGCGGAGATGTTCCTTCTTGCTTGCCTCGGTATGGGATTGCCCTCCGGATCCATTCCAATCGATAGAAGCAAAGGGAATTGAAGAATTTTGAAGAAATTCTCTCTTTTCTCTCTCTCTTCCTCGGCAGCTTCTTGGGCGGCAATAATGCCCAATGCCCGTTCAAACCTCGTTTTTAAATAATCTGGAAAAACAGGTCTCTAGCCGTACGGCTCCTTTTTCTCCATCTCATGCCGGCGGCTTCATTCGGCTCCGAGGAGTAAATTACAATCCCGCCCCCGGACCTTCCACTTGGGCATGCAATTTCCGTTATCTTTTAACCAAGATAACATCTTTTCAGAAAATATCCCTTATCTCTTTAGCAATCAAGCTTTATTCCCAGTCGCCTCCGTTAATTCCGTTATAACGAGATAACACTAGGTGACAACCTTCGAATTGTCAGAACTCTAAACTTGTGCTACCTCTATCCGCGAATAGTGACGTATGCCCAAGACATTCCAACTTGTGCAACCTCTATCCGCGAATAGTGACGTATGCCCAAGTCATTCCAACTTGTGCTACCTCTATCCGCGAATAGTGACGTATGCCCAAGTCATTCAAACTTGTGCTACCTCTATCCGCGAATAGTGACGTATGCCCAAGTCATTCCAACTTGTGCTACCTCTATCCGCGAATAGTGACGTATGCCCAAGTCATTCCAACTTGTGCTACCTCTATCCGCGAATAGTGACGTATGCCCAAGTCATTCAAACTTGTGCTACCTCTATCCGCGAATAGTGACGTATGCCCAAGTCATTCCAACTTGTGCAACCTCTATCCGCGAATAGTGATGTATGCCCAAGTCATTCCAACTTGTGCTACCTCTATCCGCGAATAGTGATGTATGCCCAAGTCATTCCAACCTGTGCTACCTCTATCCGCGAATAGTGACGTACGCTCAAGTTTCCCAACTTAAGTTACCTCTATCTCCGTCATAAAGAGATAGCGCCATAAGCTCTAGCTTCTTCAGTGGTGTGACCTCGAATTGTCAAAATCTCAAGGATCCTAGACATCGTTCCTAACTATCTAGTGATGCTTGAACTACGATCAAGGCTTGATTCCTCCGGGATACGTAGGTAGCCTTTTATAAAAGGTCCAGCCATTCGACCACTTTGGTCACCCTGTTTCTTTGTCACTCCTAGGTGATAAAGCGCCCCCTCATAGAAGTTCGTATATCCGACCACCTGGGTCACTTCTAGCATATCCCCGCAGGATCAATTGCTTGACCTCCTAGGTCATTTTCTCTTCTTTTTCCCCAAAGAAGAGACCAGCTTCTCTTCTTCCTTCCCAGTGATCCTAATTCCGAACTACGGCTGGCTTGATTCCTCCGGATACGTAGGTAGCCTTCCAAAAGGTTCAGCCACTCGACCACCTTGGTCACCCAATCTGTCTCGGCATTCGCCAGATCGGATCCTTTTCTATCGACAACCCCACTCGCCTTGCAAGTGACGTTGCCGAGGGACTTCTGTAAGTACCCAAATCTGGCTCATGCCTTCCGGTTAATTTTCCCGACATTTTCGGTAAGTTTTCCGGTAATTCCCTGCATTTTCCTAGTGTTCCGGAAACATTCCGGAACTGTTTTTTATTAAATAAAGGCTGAAGGGAATCCTTCCTAATTAAGAAACACGTTTTTCTTAATTAGGAGGGAAGGTTCTAGAATAATGCCACCTTGCATGGTTCTAGAATGCTGAGTCACAATGGATAAGCCCGCACGGCCTCATTAGCAAAGGACTCGCGACCGCACGGCTTCATTAGCCTTATCCAGATTACCTATAAATAGAGGCCTCCTCTACCCATTTCACAACAACAACAAGACACACAATAGAGATACAATACACTCACAAACACAATCAGACGTGAAGAACACCCTTGAAGGCTCAAGAAGGCGAAGAAGAAGCTCAAGAAGCCATCTCCCTCCTCCTTGAAGACCCAAGACGAACCTCTCCTCCTAGCTCCGTCCGAAGAAGCGAAGGAAACGATTGGTAACCTCGCACGCCCTAACCTTGCATTTTAATTGATATACTTGCTCATTGCATTCATATATCTTGATTGGGACTTGGCATTTATTCATAAAGATCACATCTTTATCACCCCCTTTCCCTTTTGCATGCATTAAGACCTCATTTGTCATAAAAATGTAGTCTTTTTCATAAAGGTGCATCATTTGCACCTAAAACCCCCATTTTCAAATAAAAATGTCATTTTTATGTATCATTTGCATATAAAGATCAAATCTTTTTCAATAAAAATGCATCCTTTGCATCAAAACCCCTTTTTCAATGCATCATTTGCATAAAAATCCTATCTTTATGCATCATTTGCAATAAAGATCCTTTCTTTAAATCAAAAAGCATCATTTGCTAAAATCAAAAATGTCATCTTTTCATTAAAGAGTCATTTTCATCATGCATTCCCCCTTTCCCCAACCTTGGAATGGACCGGTGTAAAAGTTCTCATCTTTGCATCGTTCCTTCCATTAAAGGTTCATGATTTCTTTAGGAAAAGGATAACCTTGAACCCTATATCTCCGATTATCGCTTAAGAATGAGTATGAAGCCTCTATACGAGCTCGACCGTCTTAAAGCGTAGGATTGATGGGCTAAGGACATTCCTTCCTAAAGAACCTCATCTTTGACCAAAAGAGAGTCATTCTCTCGATCACGCAAGTCCCGAGGGTCCCGAGGTTAAAATACGATGATCACAAGTCACAAGATGAGGACGGGATCATAATCCTGAATACATAAAATTCCAAGGAATCCCGAGCGACAACCAACAAATGGTTTGTACGTCCGGAAGATAACTTGGGACATTTCCCCCCTTTTACTCTCAAACACATGCACACAAAGAAAGCACGCAAGCAAGCACGATTAATGAAATCTTGGGAGACTTGCTCCGGCAAGGCACTTTGGGTGAACGCCAAACGTTCTTCCCAAGGGGTAACTTAACCTCCGAACCCAAGTAAAAACCTTTTTTTCAAAGTTTTGAGGTAATCAAAATGGCGTGGCGACTCCGTTTTTCAAATAACTCGGATGTCTTCAAACTCGCGTGAATCCAACACAAAATTTGGGCACCACATTCACAGTTTCGTATACCAAAAACACTCACACCCTTACCAAAAAACCGGGCTCATGCAACATTTACATGCATTAAAAAAAACATCAAAAAAAAAAGTAGGTTATTACATTCCAAAAAAAAAAAAAGCAAAAAAAAAATGTGCATAAAATGTATCTGTCTGAATAAGTACAATCCCAGCCCCAGTCCCAGAAATCAATCTCAGAAGTCAATCAGAATCCTCGGTGGCCGGTGCTTTCCCCCGACCCCTCTTGCGGCTCGGGCCCGCCTCCTCGGTAGCCATGAATGTCTCGGGCTCAGAATCATCGTCCTCGTCTCCGGAAGAAGGCTCGTCAGGACCAACCGGCACGCTCTGATACAGCAAACCAAGATCTGCAAAGAAGTCATATCCGAAGGTGAATGCGTCGGACTCCTGGACGTGTGAAGAAGACCCACCGTGATGCCAGACATGCCCCTGCCCATACGGATCCCCGAGAATGACGTGGTCCGAAGGCAGCACCACGCTGGGATCTATGAGAGGAGAAAGAGGAGTCTCGGAAGAACGCTCAGAAGGCTCAGGAGAATTCTCCCGCTCGACAAAGGCCGGCCGTGTTTCGCCCGCTCTAGCCTGAGGGGCTCCACAAGCAACCATCCTCCTAATGAATCTCTTAGCCCCGATCACCTGCTTCGTCAGCTTCTCCACGACCACCTCCGGAAACTGCACGGAAGCAAAAACGTCAGAAATAGTTGAGGCGAAAAATGATGACAGGAAAGAAAGGAAAAGACAGAAGCAAAAAAAAGAGGTGGGAAGGAGAAGCCATACCTTCATACCCGGACGAGGCTGAAAAGCTCGTGGAAGCCGCTCAGGCTGAGGGATCTGCACCCTCAATCGGACCTCATCCTGGACATATGAAAAGTTTGTCCGCGGGTACCGTACGATCCCTACCCCCTCTATCTCTCTAGGACTTGGGGCATCCTCAACCTCCTCAAGATAAATACCGGATACTGCTCAATCGCCACGAATGCCGAGAAGTGCTGGCCACCTCGATAATCGCCCCAGGTCTCCGACCTCTCGCTCGGATGCATCATGTCGGCGGGAGGCTCCACTGGAGCCATCAAAGGCGAGTTCACGCCATGCTGGCGCGTCACTCTCTCTCCCAGATAATACACGTCGCAAGTCAAGCCCCTCAAAATCCTCCGCTGCACGGTCCATATCTCGGCACCCTTCAGCTGCTCCACATCGAAGCGGTCCCAGGGATAAAATACCATCCCCTCATCCGTCTCAGCCCTCGTCAAAGGCAGGCACTCCCTGTACTTAAGGGTTGTGCGCCCCTTAGAACCTATCTTCTCCCGAGCATGCTTGCTCCAGGAGAGCATGGCCGGGTATGCCCCGATGTACTCCGCCGGCTGCCGCCACATCGTGACGTGAAAGAACTCCAGAGCCCATACCTGCGAAAGGGAAAAATCCCATCAATCCGGTGCAAAAAAAAAGAGGAATACGTGCTTAAAGAAAAGAGAGAAAGCAAAAAGAAAGCTTGTACCTCCAGAGGAAACTCGAAGCATGTCAAAGAGCTGACAGCCTTCCGGCTATATCGATCCAAGGCAAAATAGAGCTCTGCCAGCCCTGCCTCTCCCCAAGAGACATCCCCAGCCTTCTCCACATCCTCCAAACTCCTCAGCAAAGCAAACATCGCCGTCCCCTCGGCGTGTCCAAAAAGTGTGCTCGAAAAGGCAAACCACAAGAAAGCCCTGGCAATCTGCACCGTACCCACTCTCTCGTCCCCAGCCTCGTAGCTCCCGATGGTCTCCACGATCTTCCCGTAGACCACGGCATACTCCATCCCCATCCCCTTTTTGGGAATGGGGGTAAAGCCCAGAAGCTCCTGCAGGTCCCGATCACTGTAGCCGTCTCTCCACTCAATGCTCCGTCCTTTAAAGGACAGGCCAGTAATCGCAACGTAATCGGAGGGTGTAACCGTGGCCTCGCCCCAGAAAAAATGAAATGTGTGGGTCGCGTCCCACCAATGCTGTGCCAAAGCAAAAATCAGGCCCTTGCTCTTGGAGAACTTGACCAGCCCCCTCAGGCACTCGATAAACTCATACAGCCCGGTCCCAATGACGATCTGTCTCGGACTCATCAAAGTTCCTCGGCCCAAGACTGGAAGCCGGTCCCACAGGTCTACCACAGACTCCACTGATCCTCGAGTCTTCATCTTGTTCAGCTGCTGCGTCACAAAGCGATCTCCACCCTGCAATTGAAAAAAAAAAAGAGTCAAAAAAAAAATTTTTTTGCATTCAAAAAAAAAATTGCATTAAAAAAAAAATTGCATTCAAAAAAAAAAGTTCAAAAAAAAAATTGCATTCAAAAAAAAAAAAGAAAGCATACACATACATCATAGACATAAAAATCGGGCAGCATAACGGCCTACAATGGACTCAGCCCCATTTTTCTTGCACCAAAGAAAAGAGTTTTTAACAATCACCATTCATTCATTCATGCATGAAGAAAAACATTCATACATTGAGTCAACGGGAATAAAAACTCCGTCTCATTTTTCATAAAATAACATACATTCAGTCAAGGGAACGAAAAATCTGTCCCATTTTCACAGAAAATCACACTCTCACAAAAAAAATGCATTCATATCATTCATATCACATTGCAAGAATTCTACAAAAAGTCCGTCCCGAATTTGGGCAAATTTTCATCTCATATTCCAAAATGGCAAGATGCCCATTCTTTTTTCAAAACAAAATGCACATTTGAGTTACCCATATACTCATTGCAACATACAAATCATCAAGTTCAAGATTCAATGTCAAGAACATAATTTTCGAATTTTCATTGCATTTTTCGAATTTAAAAAAAAATGGCAAAATGCCCATTCTTTCTTCCAAACAAAATGCACATTTTGGTTACCCACATACTCATTACAACATGCAAAGCATCAAAATCAAATTTCAATTCCAAGAACATCAAAATTTTCGGATCTAAAAAAAGAAAAAAATCACCAAAAATCAACTTCAAATGAAAAATCGACAAAGAGAATGAAGAGATTCGAAGTATACCGTACGGAGACTCGGATCAGAAGCCCAATGTTGTCATGCATTGGGGTACGGCTCCTCCGCAATCGATTGCGAAAGGGTGTAATGCCTCCTCATTCGAACGAGCTCTAATCGCCTCTCGGCAACCGGACCGCGTCCTTGGCCTTGGATAGCAGCTTCCCCGTGTTCCATTGCTTGAAAATCAAAGAAAATGGAAGATTTTTGAAGGTTTTTTGGCCAAAAATGGCTTCCCTCCTCGGTTTTCTCTCTCTCTCTCGTAAATGCAAAAAACTGGAAAAGGGTGAGGAAGGAGAAGGAAGGGCGTTGGCCCTCATTTAAAACCAGTCCAGGTCGCGTTCTGGTCCGCGCGGATGAAATGGAAGGGGCAAAATGACCCTTTTGCCCTTTAAAATTTCAGGACTCTGCAATTTAGTCCTCAACTTAACAGAGTTAACCAAAGTTAACCAAAGTTAACCCCCTCTTCAAAAGAGCTTCACGGCAGTCAAACGTAAGTCCGATTTCTCCGAGAAAGATAACGGAATCCCGTCTCTTTCATCAAAATCATCAACGGCAGTCAAACGTAAGTCCGATTTCTCCGAGAAAGATAACGGAATCCCGTTTCTTTCATCAAAATCATCAACGGCAGTCAAACGTAAGTCCGATTTCTCCGAGAAAGATAACGGAATCCCGTCTCTTTCATCAAAATCATCAACGGCAGTCAAACGTAAGTCCGATTTCTCTGAGAAAGATAACGGAATCCCGTTTCTTTCATCAAAATCATCAACGGCAGTCAAACGTAAGTCCGATTTCTCCGAGAAAGATAACGGAATCCCGTTTCTTTCATCAAAATCATCAACGGCAGTCAAACGTAAGTCCGATTTCTCCGAGAAAGATAACGGAATCCCGTCTCTTTCATCAAAATCATCAACGGCTCAAACGTAAGTCCGATTTCTCCGAGAAAGATAACGGAATCCCGTTTCTTTCATCAAAATCATCAACGGCAGTCAAACGTAAGTCCGATTTCTCCGAGAAAGATAACGGAATACCGTTTCTTTCATCAAAATCATCAACGGCAGTCAAACGTAAGTCCGATTTCTCCGAGAAAGATAACGGAATACCGTTTCTTTCATCAAAATCATCAACGGCAGTCAAACGTAAGTCCGATTTCTCTGAGAAAGATAACGGAATCCCGTTTCTTTCATCAAAATCATCAACGGCAGTCAAACGTAAGTCCGATTTCTCCGAGAAAGATAACGGAATCCCGTTTCTTTCATCAAAATCATCATCGGCAGTAAAACGTGAGTCCGATTTCCCCAGAAAAAGATAACAAAATACCCAGCGAAGCTAACGGAATCCCGTTTCTTCCCTCATCATCATCCCCGGCCATAAAATGTAAGCCCGATTTTTCTCCAGCGAAACCCCCAGCAGCGTTTCGAACTACGATTGGCTTGATTCCTCTTAAGGATACGTAGGTAGCCTACCATAGGTCCAGCCACCCGACAAAAACGGTCACCCTCTCCTTCGGCAGCAGATGAAGTCCACCGAAGGACCATCCATCCCAAACCATTAAGGGAAATCATTTCAAATCGAGGTCCGAGGCACCTAAAATGCCATCATCTCCAAGGTTCGAGGCACCTAAAACGCCATCTTCAAGGTTTGAGGCACCTAAAATGCCATCATCTTCAAGGTTCGAGGCACCTAAAACGCCATCATCTTCAAGGTTCGAGGCACCTAAGACGCCATCATCAAGGTCCGAGGCACCTATTAAGCCATCATCTCCAAAGGTCCGAGGCACCTAAAAAGCCATCATCTCCAAAGGTCTGAGGCACCTAAAACGCCATCTTCAAGGTCCGAGGCACCTAAAATGCCCTCATCACCAGGTTGACGCCTCAAAATAGTCATTCCAGGGTCAAAGACCCGAACTACGACTGGCTTGATTCCTCCTAAGAATACGTAGGTAGCCTATCATTAGGTTCAGCCATCAGACCAAAATGGTCATTCCTATCCCCAGCAGAGCGGACATACAATCTCAGCCACCAGACCAAAATGGTCATTCTTATCCCCAGCAGAGTTTCTCTCAGCAATCGACTGCAGAACTCGTTCATCAAGGTTCGAGGCACCTAAAATGCCATCATCTCCAGGGTCAAAGACCCGAACTACGGCCGGCTTGATTCTCATTCGGGATACGTAGGTAGCCTATCACCAGGTTCAGCCACTCGATCACTTGATCATCCTGTCAAATATGGAGCCTTACTCTTATCGACGACCCCGCTTCCTTCGAAAGCACCGTCGCCGAGGGGCTACTGTAAGTGCTCCAATTTGAGTTGTTAGTATTTTCGTTAGAAAATTAACGAAAGTTTTAACATTTCTAATATTTCTAACAATTCCTAACATTTCTAACCAAGCAAGGGTAGATTAGGGATTGCCATTTAAAGATAAACCAAGGAAAAGAATCAAAAAAGCAAAAGAAATGGTCAAAAACCAAAAATAGAAGCTGCTGGAACAAAAACTGGCTGCCTAATTTGAATTTAAAAAAAAATATTCCTTGTGTCCAAAGCCTGCAGCTGTAATTAATGAACAGTGCACGCTAAGGGTTTGATCCGCGCGGACATCTTTGGAATTTTCAGAGGGCTATAAATTGAGGCCTTCAGTCACAAAAAAAAAAGAGCCACAACACATTTCACAACTGCACCTTGGCGAAAATAGGGAGAAAACAGTGAGAATTCTCTAGAATTGTCACCTTTTTCTCTTAATTATTTTCCCAAATCCCACTCACTCTCAAATTCAAACACTCACATATTCAAGCCTCATACACAAACACAAGGAAGATAGGTATAACCTCCCTCTCCTTACCCTAAATCTCTCTCATCCATGCATGCATTTTCAAACTCCAAAATATAGTTTGTTCATCTTCTTGCCCTAGATCCAAGAAGATCACCATGGAAGTTCATTTCCATGGTTGATCTTCTACAAGGATCAACATTACTTTCAAAGTGTTCTTACTTACTTGCAAATGCATCTTCAAAATCCTAAAAACCATTTTCATACATCAAATCTTCATTTTCAAAGGATAAAATTCCCCTTCCCAAGCAAATGAAGTGCTTAGTCCTAATGTACCCTAAGGATGGCTTGATATAGTTGATTCACCACTAAAATGTTAAGTGATCACTAATCAAAGCCTAAGGAAATGGGGACAAGCATGGATGCCAAACCCCCTTTAAAATCATGTTTTTCTTCTTAAGAAAGTTGCTGTCCAGTAGCAATTTTCTAAGACCTCTGTCCATGGTCTAATTTTTTGGACACAGATAAACTTGGAATTTGGTATTTACTACAAAACACTTTTTGTAGCCAACATCCAGAGATTTCCAGACATATTTTTACTTTATTTTTTGCGTGAGTAAAACTCCCTTTTTCAAATTTTCTTTTAAAGGTCAGTTCCTCAGTCTCTGGAAATCCAGATTTCACATCTGAGATTTCCAGAAGGTTTTGGTCCCTCAAATCATCTCCAAAATGGAAAATTCTTTTATAAAAACCTTATTTAGGGTGTTTTGAACAACTTTCATACTCGGACTTTCCCCAGATTCTGAGATTTTGAAGCCCTTAAGTCCATTTCAAAATAAAGTGTCAACTGCCTTTTTCATTCTGGCAGAAATGTTTTTTCAACTTCAAAAAATCCTTTGAGTCCCAAAACTCAACCCAAAAATCACACCAAAAAACATGGGACTTGTTTAAAGTCTAATAAAGAGTTCCCAATTTTTAATTTTCAGTTTCAACTTATTTTGGCCAAAGTAACACACACACACACACACAAAAATGGTTTTTATGCTTAGAAGACTCGTTTTACGAGGCATTCCGGGTGAACACTAACGTTCTTCCCGGCGTGTAACGTGACCTCCGAACCCAAATCTCTCATTTCGGGCATTTTTCAAAGTTTTGGCCCTTAAAACAAAAATGGCGTGGCGACTCCGTGTTCCGGTTTTATTTGGTTTTCAAAGAAACGAAAAATCGAATTTTCTTCGCGAATGGCAACATCGTTACAGCACCACATATAGAAACAGGATAATCCACCTTCCCATATATGTCTGATAATAATTGCTTCAACCAAACACACTCCTGAGCAGCCATCGTAGCAGCACAATACTCAGCTTCTGTGCTCGAAAGAGTAACATTTGGTTGCTTCTTATTGCACCAGGAGACTGCAGCCGAACCCATAATAAAACAATACCCTGTTGTTGATCTTCTGTCACAAGTATCTCCTGCCCAATCAGAGTCTAAAAACCCACTTAGTAAAAAGAAATCGTTCTTTTTGTACATCAAACCAAATTCAAGAGTACTCTTTACATATCTTAAGATCCTTCCTCCAGCATCCATGTGAGATACTTGTGGATTTTCCATGAACTTAGAGATAACACCCACGACATATGACAAGTTTGGCCTTGTTATAGTTAAGTAAATCAAACTACCAATAAGCTGCCTAAAGTTTTGTACATTTGCAAAAGGCTTTCCTTCATCCTTCTGTAATTTGACATGAGACTCCATAGGTGTAGGCTTAGACTTGTCATCTTCCATGTCAAAGCGCTCCAACAATGTTTTCGCATACCTTCTTTGAGGTAGAAACAGACCATTGTCAGTTCTTTCCATCTCCAAGCCAAGAAAGCATCCAGCTTCACCTAGATTTTTCATCTAAAATCTAACAGCTAAATCATCACACAATCGTGTAATCTCAACTTGATTGTCTCCGGTTATTATCATGTCATCAACATATAAAAGAACTAGAACATGTAAATCTGAATTTCTCTTAACAAACATGCTTGAATCAGATTTTGATACCTTAAAGCCACAGAAAATAAGGTATTCAGAAATCTTACCATACCACGCACGCGGTGCTTGCTTGAGACCGTACAATGATTTCTTGAGCCGACAAACGTGATTAGGGAACACTTCTGACTGAAGTCCTTGGGGTTGATTCATGAAGACATCTCTATCTAACTCTCCATAGAGAAATGCATTTTTCATATCTAGTTGCCATAACCTCCATCCCTTATGAGCTGCCAATGAGACAATATTCCTAACCATTGTCATCTTTGCCACCGGACTGAAGGTTTTTTCATAATCTAACCCATAATGTTTTGAAAAACCTCGAGCAACTAGCCTTGCTTTGTACCGCTCCACTGAACCATCAATTCTTTTTTTCAGCTTGTAGACCAACTTACATGTAACTGGCTGAACATCTTTTGGCTTCGATATTAGCTCCCAAGTGTTGTTCTTCTTCAAAGCAGAATTTCTTCTTGCATCGCTGCATCCCAGTTTGAGCTTCCTGTAGCTTCCTCAAAGCATGTAGGTTCTTGCAAGTCAAAGGGACCAGAGAATAAACATTGTGTAACAGTACATTGATTTGCACCCACATCATAATCTTTTTGCCACCCCGGAACCCTTCTCTCCCTATTAGACTTTCTAAGAGCTGGAGTAGAAACATGAGTTTTTGAACTTGGCTGGTCCATTTAGTCATGTGCAGCAACTTCACTCCCCCTTCCCCAGAGTTCTCATTATGTGGCAGCAATGCTTCGAGATCTTCTGTACTACTTGGGAAATCATCACCATTCTCAAGTAAAGTAGCTGTTGACTTTGGACTTTCAAAGTAAGTGGAAACTTCATCGAATACTACATCTCGAGAAGTAGTAAACTTTTTTGTCTCGGGATCCATACACCTCCAACCTTTGCGATGCTCATCATAACCCACAAATATACATCTTTTTGCCTTTGGATCCAACTTTGTTCTGTCACTTTTAGGATTATGAACAAAACAAATCGAACCAAAAACACGCAAGTAACTCATATTGGGCTTTACATTAAACAAAAGTTCAAATGGAGACTTGTCGTTACCTTGCCATGGAGGTAGTCGATTTACCACGTGACATGAGCACTGCATCGCTTCAGCCCAAAGTTGTCTGGGAAGATTTTTGTCATGAATCCATGACAAGCTTGTTTTCGCCAAATGTGCAAGCTTACGTTCGGCAACTCCATTTTGCTGAGGCGTTTTTCTGCAAGTCATTTGCGTTTTGATGCCATTTTTACCACAAAACTTCATAAAATCCCCATCTAAATAGTCTGTCCCATTGTCTGTACGTAAGCATTTGATTTCAAAATTAAGCTCGTTCTCAACACGACTTTTGAATTTGATAAACGTTGCAAAAGCATCGCTCTTTTGTTTCAGAAAATACACCCACGAGAACCTGAAAAAATCATCAACAAATATCATCATGTAATGATAATTACTATAACTCGGTGTCTTTGTCGGCCCCATAAAATTTGAGTAAACTAGCTCCAAAGGCTTTGATCTCCGATTATTTGATTTCTTGAACGGAAGACGTTTACATTTGCCAAATCGACAACCTTGGTAAACCAACTGCGAAGGTATGTTAGTGAAGCAAGGGATTCCATCAACCAATTTACTACCAGAAATTTCCTTCATATGCTTATAGCCAACGTGTCCCAACCTTGAATGCCAAAGGGCTGCACTATTATTTTGGCATGTTCTTTCCACATAGGCCTCAGATGCAGACAATACAAATAGGTTAGACTTCTTCTTTCCACTATAAACAACATCACCAACAATTTCTTTTACTTCCCCTAACACCTTAACATCATTAGGCCCAAAAAGAACATACTTCCCAGAATCAGTAATTTGAGAAACTGAAACTAGATTTTTGCATACTCCAGGAACATAATAAACACTATTTAAAATAATGTTATCACTTTCAGAATTATTTACCTTGACATTTACACTTCCCTCTTTCGTCACTTATCTGCTGTAACAATGACTCGTTTCCCTCGATGATCTTGAGCTGTGGACAGCAGTAAATCATTTCCAGTATGGTGATGGGTGCAGCCAGAATCAAATATCCAGTTCGTCTCATAGTCAACAGAGGCATTAACATCAACTGCCTCACTTGAGATATAATTCTCCCAATCAATTCTCTGATCACAGTCCATATCTTTCTCAGTGCTTAAGTTCCTGTCTTCAATTTTTACACGACAGAACTTTTTGATATGCCCAATCTTCCCACACCTGTAACACGTCTTTTGCTTGTACCCCACTTCCTTCGGTGATTTTTCTGAATTGGACTTCTTCTCGTGATCATTGCTGGTTGTTCCTTTGGTTGTTGGACTCTTATTTTTCCATTTCCCTTTTGAGAAAAGAACATCATCTACCACAGCTACAGATTTACCGGTAACATGTACTCCCGCCATTTGTCTAGCCAATGATTCTTGGTTCGACAACAAATTCTCCAACTCCTCAATGTTAGGTTGGTTCGCCCATCCTTGCACTGATGTAATGAACGGTAAATACTCCTTCTTCATTCCTTGAATGAGATATCTTCTCAAGCGAGGCTCTTTAATTGGTTCATCCAATGATGAAATTTCTGCACATAACTTCTTTACTCTAAGAAAATATTGTGAAATTGTCATTTCACCTTGAACGAGACTAGTGAGCTCATTCTCCAAGTACTGCAACCTTGAAGTGTTTTTCAGTGTGAAGTGCAAACATGGCCTAAGGTAATGCTTTTTTTCCCTATTCTCATATACACACACCCACCATTTCTCTATCACCTTTCTCCAGCCCAAACTGATACTCACGCCGGAGGGCCTTGCCGGACAAACCCCGGCGCAGTTCACGATTTCTTTCCGGTGTTGTGTAGGTCTCAAGTCAGCCCAATAATCTGCTGGACTTCAAGAGCTGAGCCCGAACGTTTTCCTGCGTCATCATCCTCTATTTCTCTCTCTCATATTTTCCCTTCCTCCTCCGGATCCACGCCCAAGTTGCCGGATTTTGCTTTCTTCTTCGACTAATCCCAGTCGTCGGATCCAACTTCCTCCCCTCGTCGGATCTGTCTTTGCCTCCGGCAAGTCTCACTCACCGCTGTTTTCTTCTCAGATGAGTCATCGGTCACCGTCGACGACGGTTCAAACAAACTTATACTGATCTGTGTTTTTCCTACAAGTAAACTGTAAGTTTAGATTTGATTATTTTTCTTGAACCAAATCTGATTTTGAAATCAGGTCTGTTTTCACATAATAGATTTCAGAATATAAAGCCTTCACAATGATTATGATCCTCAAAAAGAATATCCAGTACCCATTCTTTAATTAAGTTTTAGGGCAAATGACAATTTAGGGTCTGAAGTTTACGAGGAGTACCAGATTGGGGCCTGAAGTCTTAAAACTGTCAATTCAGGGCCCAAAGTTGCAAATTTGATCAATTTGGGGGTTTTTTGACGTTTTCCTTCCAAAAAGGCCGTTAAGTGACCACGTGCGGGCATTTTGGTCATTTCGTAGACTTTAGGCCCCAATCTGGTACCTCCTCGTAAACTTCAGGCCCTAAATTGTTATTTGCCCTAAAAATAAAAAAAAATAAAAAAATAAAAAAATAATATAATAAAATAAAATAATAATAATAAAATAAAATAATAATAATAAAATAAAATAATAAAATAATAAAAATAATAAAAATAATAAAAAATATTAAAAATAATAATAAAATATTAAAAATAATAATAAAATAATAATAATAATAATAAAATAAAAATAAAAATAATAATAATAATAATAATTATTATTATTATTATTATTATTATTATTATTATTATTATTATTATTATTATTATTATTATTATTATTATTAAACTAAATAAGTAAACGGCCTAACGCCAATAACCATGCAATTATATATAACTAAATAAAATAGTATAGGCTTAATTAATTAACTAATTATTCCTACAGTTCTACCAACTCATCTCCATTCACATTTTTATCTTCTTCTCTCACTCGAACATCTTTAAAAAAAAAATCTTAAGAATCTCAATTTTCCATTAATTAACATATTATTCCATCTTTTCTTTTGAAAATTCAAGACCAAGTAATAGAATATTTTCTTAATTATTTTTTATTTTTTTTTATTTTTTTTATTTTATTATTATTATTTTATTAGTATTTATTATTTATTATTTTATTTATTATTTATTATTTTTATTTATTTTTAGGGCAAATGACAATTTAGGGCCTGAAGTTTACGAGGAGGTACCAAATTGGGGCCTAAAGTCTACGAATGACCAAAATGCCCTCACGTGAATCGTACATGGTCACTTAACGACCTTTTTGGACGGAAAACGTCAAAAAGCCCCAAATTGATCAAATTTGCAATTTTGGGCCCTAAATTGACAGTTTTTTAAGACTTCAGGCCTCAATCTGGTACTCCTCGTAAGCTTTAGGCCCTAAATTATCATTTGCCCGAAGTTTTATTGGGGATGTTTGGCTGTGAACTTTATGTAATCTCATTGTGTGCTGAGATAATCTACTTCATCCATGAAATGCAGTAGCTAAAGCAATGATGTTTGGTGGTGATTGTGGCGGCCGTAATGGTGTCGTGTTTAGTGTGGTGGTGGTGATAGTGAAATGATGGTGTGGTGGTGGAGGTGGCGGTGGCGGTGGCGGCTGTAAGCCTGTAATGGTGGTGTGGTGGTAGTGATGGTTTAAATATAATATTGACTTGGTCAACTTTTCACATTTATAATTTTTTCTCCTCTAAAAAAAACATTTTTAAATGTTTGTAAATCTTATGATATAATATAAATTAATGAAATAAATATATTTATTTTTATTTTTTTGATAAAATTTCTTTTCTTTTTTAATATTTTTCTAATTTTTAAATTTAATATATTTAACCCCTTCCAAAGAATTTAATCTACCTTTTACTTTTCAAATTTACAATTAAAACCTTAATAGTTGTTTAACTTTCATTTGTATTGATTTTTCTGTTTTACCTTTTAAATTTAAGTCGCATTCATTGCAAATGTCTATTTAACAAGAAAAAATTAATGTCGTTACATGGATGCAACTAAAAAGTAGTTTAGGTATGACAAATGCAATAAAATTGAGTTTAGATATAAAATTCAAATAATTGAATCACTTTTGTTGCAATTTTTCCTTCTTTTTTTTTTTTAGCAAACAAAGTGGTGAATTTAAGACTTCTTCAAGGAGCTAGGGTTTTCTGAATTATAGATTTGATATAACCTTTTCGTTTTTTCAAGTCATTATACAAATATAGCTACAAACTTTAATTTTTGACAGGAAAAATTGTTTCTACTGACTTAGAGCAGTCCATTTGACGGCGCAACAGTTGAATTTACCTACCTAAAAAACTTAATTTTACACTTTTTTGTCAAATATAACACACACTTTAAAATTTAACTCATATTATTATAAAATATAAATCATTTACTATAAATAAAATATGATTACATACGGTCGGACTGCAGGGCCAGATTTGACTTTCTACGTCATGGTTTCTGTTTCTTGAAAACAAGAATTAAACATATACATATAGAAAATGAATAAACTTAATTCCATAATGGTTTCTTTTATATTTGCGACAATCAGAGCTTATAAACTCCAAGATTCTCTCCCATAAAAGACCCCAAATATAATGAATCCTTGTACTGTTGAACTTCTGCAATAGATGAAGCATTGAACTGTGAAGTGAAATTTAATGTTTCCAAAACAGTACCAAAGCCATTAATCCTTAACCCAAGGAGCTGGCCAGCTTGAGTTGACACAGCTACCCAAAAGTCTCCGGATTCTGTCCTCCTTATACTATCTGGAAATCCATCAACATTCATTATAGTCTCTACCGTCTTTGCTTTTGGACCTCTTAGCCAATATTTTCTAATCTTGTTGCCGATAAATTCAGCTATAAGAAGGTAGGAACCATCTTCACTAATAGCCACTGCAGCTGCCCCTGAAATCTCGCTTAGCAAGGTTGTTACCTTCTTCGTCTTTGGATTATATTTAAGTAACCTTCCCGTTGCATCACGAATGGCAATTATCAAAGGAACATTACTGTAAATGGGAAAGGAAATAAATCAAAACAAAAACAAAACATGCATATTATCGTGCCAAAGAGCTGTAGCATCAGTGTCCATTTATATAGATTAAGTCATGAAAAAAATCTTTTTTTTAAAAAAAAAAAAGAAGAAGCAGATTTGTACAAAAGAATGAGAAAAGAAAAAGAATGTTTCTACGTACTCAATTCCAGCCGTGGTACTTGCATCTGTGAAGTAAACAATGCCAGAAGACTGATCCACTTCAAGGCCAACAGTGAAGCGGAATTTGATTCCATCAGATTCAGTGGCAAGTTGTGTTGCCTTGCCTCCTTCAGGTCCAACCACAAATAACCCTAAACTGGCATCTGCTATGTAAAGTTGTTTGGTACGATGGTAAAATTCCATACTTAAAGCCCTACCACATATGGCTGCCAGGGAGACATTGTTAACCCGATCGCACGCGCTTGTCCTAGTTCAGTTATATACATAAATTCATTCTTATTTTTCAAAACTAAAAAAGAGAAATGAAAAGATTTTAATTAGATTAGCTTATATATATAGTTACCTATTTGGGGAGGTGTAGGCGAAGTTGATGAATCTATTTGTTGATTTTTTGTACAAGATTATTCTACCATCACTGACACCGGTGTAGGGTCCACGTCCGTACGAGTCAAAGGCAAAGGAGCGAGCACCTACAGATGGGGTGCGGAGATTGCGATATGAAGGAAATGATAGAACCTGAAAGGAGAAAAAGATTGAACTGATGACAATTGTAAGGAGAAATTTGGAGATTGTCATTTTTTTTTTTTGTGTATTATTATTGAGTTATGAGATGTGTAGTTTAGTTGCTACTAAAGTCGTATATTTATACACTCATTTTTATGCAGTACTTCAGTGCTTCAAAGTTCTGAAATATTTATTTAGTCGAAGAGTTAAACTTTAATATAATATATCTAAAAATCTAAATTATAAAAATCTAATCAATCGTGATTGAATGTATTAATTTTAATCGTGATACAATTTTTAATTTTATAAATTTTATTAGAATCGTGTATAAATTATAAAAGCTTAAAGGTTGAAAATTCTATTGACTAAGAAGTATTTGTGAAGAATTCAAAGTTCTGAATTATTTATTTCAGTCTAACGGCAAAAAGTCACAGAAACGTTTTAGTATATTGTTTAAAAACTTAGACTTTGGACTTGACTTGGGGCTCATTCAACCGCATCGAATGTTTAAGCTTTTAAGGGTGTCAACTGTATAGCTGTCCAAACTTTGATAAAATCGTTATAACTTAGTCAAATATTAAAGGTTGAACAAATCATTGAACATGTCACAAAATTTGGTCTGAATTTCTGTATTTTCACTATGCGAAGCAGTCTAACTTTTTGAGTATACTAAATAATATTACTCCACTATCTCCGATATCCACTATCTCCCAAAGATACAAAGAGAGTCCCATATTTATTTAATTTATATAAATTTAGTTAAACTGTAATAAAAAAATTATGAAAAAATAATTATTCACATGAAATTGCTTTGATGCCGCAAGAAACGTATTGAACAGCCTTCGTCCAGCAATCAGAACTGATCTCCTAGCTTTTGACCTGAAACAAAAAACCCATGACTAGCCGGAATGGTCACCGGCTTAGACCCTCAGGCTTGAGAGTAAGTAGGGTGTTTATGAGCTGATAAATTATAATGAACAAGAGATATTCAGCATAACAAATAGCAATTACCTCTAAATTGTTGATGTTGTGAAGTATTTATAGGCTTTGATAGGAGATATAATTATAGTAGGATAGTATGAAATCTCTAGAATCGTGGATAAGATCGTGGAAACAATCGTGTACATAAATAACTTCTGATTTGTAGGAATTCTGTTATGGAAAATTGTAGGCGCGTTATGACTCTTTAGGTCGACGTACGCCTCGTAGGTCGAGGCCGCCTCCATGGGACTAGGTCGACCTGACTGATTGATATAGCTGGATGATACTCGCCTAAGATATGCATCGTATGTCGGACAAAGCCAGGTCGGGACCAAGGAGGTCGGACAATGAGCTAGGTCGACTGATATTTTCTGTTGGGCAGTGGTCATTATAATAACTGGGGCGGCCTGCTTGATGACTCTGCTGTGATATCACCTGAATAATTGGACTTTGTGCTTTGGGCCCAGTCCGCCACTTCTATTTTGTTCAGCGGCCCCCAATTTTCTGAGTTGACTTTGTCGATCAGGAAGTTATAAGAATTTTGGTGAATACTTGGGTAGATCGTAGCTAGATGCTCGAACTGCTAGATGGTCGATCGAGATGATGTGGCTTAATCTCGACCATTAACTTTTTTGACGGCTTAATGTGTTGAAGCGCCGTAATTTCGAAATGATTGTTCCGTTTGATATTTGGACAACTGTATTGGGAACCGTCCTTGTCATTAATTGGGAGGAATAACCGTTTGAAACCCCAAACCTTTCCAATTCATGTAAGGATTAGCACTGGGTATAAAAGGAAAAATCCTTTTCCTCCTCACACTTTACAAACTTCTAAATCTGAGATATACCCCAGCAAGAACAGAGCAAGGCGATTTCTGATTTTTGGTGCACTCCGTCCTCCGTTTCATTCCATATACCCTTCGTCTTCGAATCGATTAAGCTATCCCTCAATTTCCCTGCTTTTAGGTTTACTTCTGAGCTTTTCTTTATTTCTGCCATGGCTAGGACCTTTAGTTGCAAACCAGGGGTTTAGTATGGGTAGTGTACCGTTAATCGTAGGGTATATAAGCATATAAGCGGGGTATGGAAGGAGATGGCCAAGGAAGAGTGTGTTTCTATCTTGACCAGGTGGGGTTTAAGCTTTAGCGAGCTAGACCTTCCCGTAAGAGAAAACCTGGGTGATTTAGAGGTAGACAACCAAAGAGTTGTTTGCTTTCATCTCTTCCATGAGTTGCTGGACCACTTAGTCCTGTTCTACGTTAGGGGGCCCAATAAACCTTCATTCCTTAGAAATAGAAAAGGATTTCCAATCTAGGTCGCCCTTAGGTAGGTCAACTGAGTCTGTAACTAGGACTGATTCCCCTATTTCTTCCTCTGTAGATATGGCAGATCAAGTGCAAGCTAATGCATCTACCTTGTCGAGCCCCAGGATCGTGGATGCTTTTGACTCGTCAGTTGCATAAGGGAGGAACGAAAGGGGTTACGTGGCCCCCAGGTCGGCAGCTGGGAAGAGAGGTTCTGAATCTCGAAAAAGTATCCTTCAAAGTTTCTGTGAGATCAACAAGGATTAGTTCTGGCTAACCCACTATCCAAAGAAAGAGTTCATGACCAAGTTTAGGTCGACCTATACCATAGATCCAACTAAGGTGGCCTTCTTCTATGGTCAATTTGAGGTCGGGCTGAGACTCCCCTTGGACCCGTTTATCAATAAATTTTTAGAGTGTATGGATGCCCTTCCCCTGCAGTTGGGAGCTAACACTTGTAGAGTGTTGGTATATTTTGCAATGATATGTAGGTTTCTAGGTTTTGAGCCTTGTGTCCATGTCTTTAGTATGTTTTTCAAGGTTTTAGTGGATAAGTCAACCTTGGGGAATATCACCCCTTCAAAACCTCATGCCCCCAAGTTGTTTATCAACCTTCCTGGTAAGGCCTCTGGGTGGAATTCCCATGTGATAGTGGTTGAGAGCAGGAGAGGTTGGGAGTTTCCCTTACCTGATGATACTTCTGAGGCGATCAAAGAACAGGACTATTGGGTGTCGGACTGGAGTAATGCTTTGTACAAAAAATTGGTTGAGCTAGCTCGTAGAGGCCCTATTAGCTGAGAGATCTTAGGGACCACAAAGAACAATTATATCTAGGCTGGTATGATGCTGGGTAGTAGTGAGGTGGCTCCCCTGGTTCCAATTGTTAGGAGCTTCAGGTAAACCGATTGGGTCATTCATGAGGGAGATAGATTTAGGTTTGAGAGCCAATGTCATGAATGTAAGAAGACTAAAGACTTCTGCAGGATGAACAAAGAACATTTTGGTGGTAAGTGTTTACTTGCCTTTTAGCTCGTCACTAATTACTTGCATGCTTCTTACTTTACTCGTTCTTGTTTTACTCGTCAATATTTGTATCGACCATCTCGCGCTAACAATTCTTCTTATCTATGCAGTTCTTACCCCAGAGCAGGAAGCTTACATGGTGTGGGTGATGAGCACAAACGTGAAGAAAAGTAAGAAGGCCCATGGTACTGCTAACGCCCGAGCTAGCAAGCAGAAAGAAGTTGAGGAGAGACATAAACTGTTGCAATCGGTGCCCCAGGATACTGAAAAGATGATCCCCATTGAGGAGGAGACTGAGCAAGTTGAGCCAGGGAACCCAATTGGTGACGTCCCAGAAGACAATATTGCAGGAGTTGAGGATGGGGTTAACGCTTCGACTGAACTTACTTCGGGATTCGAGCAAATAATTGAGCCCATAAGGGAGGCCCCCAAAGATAATGCCAACCTTGATGCCATCGACCTCGAAGATGAAGAAGATGAAGATGACTGCCCTCTTAATAGCAAAAGGAAAAGGTAGCGGTTCAATCCAGGACCTGAGGGGGATGATTTTCTTCGAGCATCGGGCTCCATTGCCAAATGTCCTCCGTCCCAAGCCTCCTAAGTTTCATACGTCGGGTTCGTACGAGCTCGTGTAGACAAGCTAAGTGACGTTCCTACTCTCACTGGAGTTGATAGCTCAAGTCGGGAATATCCGGAGCTAGAGTATGGGCAGGTGATAGTGAGGCACGCTGCTGACAGGGACCTAGTTGCCAAGTATGCTAAGAAGGGCATAAGCACTGAGGAGTTCAGTGATAGGTCTGGCATGGTCCATTATAAGGTAATCCTTGAGCTTTTTCATAGTGTTTGCTTTCCCTTTTGATCGAGCATTCGTTTACAAACTGTCGAATTGATCCTTGTCTTTTCATTTTTCTGTAGGCTCTTGCTTTGGTCGAGCTAGTAAAGAGCAGTTGGAGGGCTGCCGAGGAAAGAGAAAAGCTTGCCATGACCATGTACGATCGGAAGTCTGTTGAGCTTGTAGAGATGAGGGAGAAGTATGCTGATCTGGACTCAGCTTATGAGGTCCTCAAGCTAGTCAAAGAGAATGCCCTGAAAGCTAAGGATGGGGCATTGGACGACCTGGATGAGGCCAAGAAAGAGCTCACTACTTGCAAGGATGATGTCACTGCCGCTCGTTTGGGTAAAGAGAGGGTGGAGTAGGAGCTCGAGGCTGTGACCTAGATGCTTCAGGAAAGCAATGATTTATTGGCCATACAGAGTGAAGACCATAAAGTGGCTCGAATAAAGTGGGAAGAGGAGGCCTAGGCCAGGAAGAAGATCGCTGTAGAGGCTGCCAAGGAAGCTGCAAGCAAAGCCGCGATGGAGGCTTACAAGGACAGCGATGAATGTTTTGAATTCATGATACACAAGGTTAGGTCCTTTTATGATATTGGGTGCCGTCATATGGCTCGACGTATTGTCATGGATCCTTCTGTCGGTCTACCCCTTAGCAACTTGCTAAATGGGGTTCAAAGGATCAATATGACATGATAGCTCGCAGTGGTCACCCCATGGTCCCCTACAACGCTAATGACTTCGCCGTCATTGCTCAGGAAGATGAGGAAGAGGGATCTGAGCCCTGGGTCACTCCTGATATTAATCCAGTTAAATTTGATACCATACTCCAGGAGTTGACGGAGGCTGACGACATGGATGAGGACGAGGTCGATCAGGGGAAAGTTTTTGTTGATGCCGAGCAAAGAGAGCAAGAGCAGTGTGCCAATGATCAAGCCAAAATCAACGACCAAACTGAGGGCGATCCAATAGTTTGACTTTTCATTGTTTTTATTTTGGTGATGTAATGAAACAAGTTTCAAATATTTTTTTATTAATACCTTGGCCCAGTTTGGGAGGCATAATACTCGTAAAACTTTTATTTGCCCATGTCCGAGCCCGCTTTTGGGGGACTTCACTTATTTAATCATAGTTGACTTATATTTGAATCACTTTGTTTTGATCCTTACTTGTATTTGTTTGTCGAACTAGATTGAATGATGAACGAAACTGACACAAGTTTTTGGTCGACAGTTGGTTGACCAACAGAGCTGACCAAGGTTGTAGTAGAGCTTGTTAAGAACGAGATAGACCTAAGTCTTAGGTCGAACCTGTTTAAGGACGAGGTCGACTTAGGACTTTAGTTAAATCTGTTAGAACGAGATCAACTAAGAGTCGGATCTGTTAGAAGAACGAGATTGACTAAGAGTCGAATCTGTTAGAACGAGATCGACTAAGAGTCGGATCTGTTAGAAGAACGAGATTGACTAAGAGTCGAATCTGTTAGAACGAGATTGACTAAGAGTCGGATCTGTTAGAACGATGTCGACTAATAGTCGGATCTGTTAGAAGAACGAGATTGACTAAGAGTCGAATCTGTTAGAACGAGATCGACTAAGAGTCGGATGTGTTAGAAGAACGAGATCGACTAAAAGCTGTTTGAAGAACAAGATTGACTAAGAGTCGAATCTGTTAGAACGATATCGACAAAAAGTCGGATCTATTTAGGATAATGTTGTGGTTGACTAAGAGTCGGACCTGGATTGAATGAAGCATAGAAGTAATACAACTTGTTTGAATAGAACTGCCGTTTTATTGATGTAGTAGGTCGGTTACATAGAAAATAGAATGTTGTAACTTAAAAGTAATACTTAATAAGGTGGCTAGCATGTCACGGATGTTTCAACTCGTCACCCTCTGGATGACCAATCATATATGTGCCCTCTTTGATAACTCAAGTGACGATGTAAGGACCTTCCCAATTAGGAGATAACTTGTTCTATTCTGCTTTCCTTCCTGTTACCTCGATCTTTCTCATTACGTAGTCCACCACGTTGAACGACCTCTTCTTGACTTTCTTGTCATGGTAGCCCTTGGTTTTTTGCTTGTAGTTTACCATTCTTAGTTGAGTCGTAGACCGTTTCTCATCGAGCAAATCCAAATCGAGCAATCTGTTGACGTCGTTCTGATCGTGATCAAAGAAGACTACCTTTGATGTAGGAACCTGTAGCTCGGCGGGTACCATGACCTCTGATCCAAACGTAAAGGCAAATGGGGTTTCACTTGTAGGCCCCCGAGTGATTGCGCGGACTGCCAAAAGAGAAATGGGTAGTTCATCCAACCATCTACCATCTCGACCAACTAAGCATGTCTTAGGTGCTGATAGGACCAGTTTGTTCGCTGCTTCTGCCTGCCCATTACCTTGAGGATATGCGACTGACGACTTCTAGTGTTTGACGCCCAATCTGTTCATCTCTGTTTCAAAGGCTGTGGAGAATCGTAGCCCATTATCTGACACAATAGCTCGTGGAATCCCAAAACGACACTAAATATAGTCATGGATGAAGTTGATGGCATTTCCTCTGTAATCTTGGCTAAAGGCTTGGCTTCAATCCACTTTGTGAAGTAGTCAATGGCTACCGATCACGTACTTACAGTTTTCCCGGGCGGGTGGGAAGGGACTAATCAAATCAACTTGCCACATGCTCAAAGGCCAAGCTGCAATCACTGGAGTTTGCTCGGTTGTAGGCAGTTTAGGCAGGTCGGCAAATCTCTGGCATTTGTCACATTGCTGAACGAAATCATGAGCGTCTGCTCTCAAGTGAGGCCAATAGTATCCCAAAGTAATTAAATTGTCGGCCAAAGTTTTGGCCCCCGGGTGTCCACCACATACCCAACAATGTACTTTGTGCAAAAGTTGAGTAACCTCCATGAGGTAAACACACCTTAATAACGGCTTTGTGAAAGACCTTCTGAATAAGGCATCTCTGTGTATGACAAACCTCGGAGACTTCTTCTTGATTGCTCGCGCTACTTGCTCGTCGTCGGGTAACTCGCCCTATTCTATGTAGTCCTTTATCTCTTTGACCAGCACTTAGTATCAATCCAGCCGCCCCTAGTGTCATCAACCGAGCATAGAATCTGAATCCTTTCGTATACTGGATGCTCTAGGTAGGAGATCATCTCTCCATGTTGTTCGTCTGATGTGGCCAACTTTGAGAGTTGGTCGGCCAACTCGTTATCAATTCGACCTACCCTTTGTATCTCCCAAAATTCCAAGTCTTTGACTAAGCTCTTTACTAGGTCACAGTATTTGACTAGGGTAGGGTTCAACACTTCATATTCCCCTCTGACTTGGTTTACGATTAACTGAGAATCACAATAGGCCATGACTTTAGTCGCCCCAAAACACTTGGCATACTCAATAGCTGCGACCAAGGCCTCATACTCGGCCTGGTTGTTGGAAGCCTCAAATTTGAACCTCAGTGCTTCCTCAAAAACTTTGCCTGTCTCTGGCTCGATTAGAACAATCGCAGCTCCCCCAACATTCTTGGTTGCCGATCCATCAGAATAAACCTTCCAGCAATCGTCGGGCAAACTTACTGCGGGCTGACTTGCAGGTCCCTTTCCCTTCACACTTCCCTTCGGGGCTCTCACTTCGCTATCTTTATTGGTGAACGTAAGCTCGACCAAGAAGTCTGTTAAAGGTTGAGATTTCAATGCCTTTTGAGGCCTATACTCAATGTCGAACTCTGTTAGCTCTATTGACCAGTTGAGTAGTCGGCCTAAACTTTCTGTCTTGTGTAAAATTTTCCTCAGGGGAGCATTAATTAGCATGACAATAGGGTGAGCTAAGAAATAAGCTCGTAGCTTTCTGAATGCAATAACCAAGGCTTAGGCCACCTTTTCTGCATTAAAATACTTGCCCTCTACATCGGATAGGTCCATGCTCACATAATCAACAGGCTTATGAAGCCCCCCTTCTTATCTAACTAACACGGCAGCCACAGCTTGGTCACCAACTGATAGATACACAAACAAAGATTCCCCCATGATCGGGCTGCTCAGTAATGGAGGAGAGGCAAGATACTCCTTAAGTTGCTGGAACAATGATGAACATTCGGCTGCCCATTCAAAGCTTTTCGTCCCCCTCAAAGATTTGAAGAAGGGGAGAGACCTCTCCGCTAATTTGGCAATAAAGCGACCTAGGGCTGCCACCCTGCCATTTAGTCGCTGCATTTCTTTAATACACGTGGGCTCCTTCATGTCGACCAGAGCCTTAATCTTCTTAGGATTGGCTTCAATACCTCTTTGAAAGACCATGAAACCTAGAAATTTCTCTGCTGCTACCCCAAATGCACACTTGCTCGAATTGAGCTTCATGTCGTTTGCCCACAGATTGGCGAACGTTTCCCTTAGGTCGACCACGTGATTTCCGGCCTTTGTTTTGATGACCATATCGTCGACGTAAGCCTCCATGTTTCGGCCAATTTGGGTTGCAAATACCTTGTTGACCATCCTCTGGTAGGTAGCTCCGACATTCTTCAGCCCGAAGGGCATCATGTTGTAGCAATATATACCTCCAGCAGCTTGGAAGGCCGTTTTCACTATATCGTCCTTATGCATTTTTATCTGATAGTAACTTGAATATGCGTCGAGGAAACTCTGAGTAGTGTGTCCCGTTATAGAATCCACAAGTTTGTCAATTCGTGGAAGTGGGTAGCTATCCTTTGGAAAAGCTAGATTGAGATTGGTGAAGTCGACACACATACGCCACTTTCCATTAGTCATTTTCTCCATCACCACGTTTGCTAGCCAGTTGGTATGGGAGGCCTCCTTGATGATACCTGCACTTAAAAGTTTGTTTACCTCAAGTTTTATTGCCTCCTCTTTATCACGAGTGAAACTCCTTAGCTTCTGCTCCTTGAATTTGACGGGCGGATTAACCTCCAGCCTGTGAACATCGACCTCTTCCTTGATCCCCTTCATGTCCTCTACTCGCCAAGCAAAGACATCTGTGCTTTCTTTCATTATCTCGACTATTTCTGCTTTCTCTTCAAGTGACAGTTGTCTTCCTACTTGAATTTTTTGGTCAGGGAAGGAAGGATTGGTTATTACTTCCTCTAGCTCGTCCACGGGCTCTAGTTCCTCCATGGGCTCTAGCTCCGGATCATCTCTGAACTGCAGGGTCTCAATGATAATTTCACGAACCCTTTGTCTTTCCTCGGCCCCCAAGTGTGGAGCCTCTTCAACTATCATATCGTCCAATTTAGCTGCAATCTCTCCAGTGGTGGCCCCCGAGTTTTGGTCGATCTGTAGGCTTAGCTCGTCTATAATGACTTGGTCGACCATAACTGTATCTGTTTTGAACATAGTGTTTAGAGAGGGACGTGTCGACTCGATCATGATATGGTCATGTGAGTGATAGGTTGCCTCGTCAACACAGGTGATTGTAGATAGCCTTGATGTTATAGTGACAGATTTTGTAAGTTTCCAGCTTGCCTCGGGGGTTTCAATTTCCAGTTCTCTCTTCTTTCTTGTTCGGAGGACGTGATCAAGATAAGCTCGAGCTGTACTCTGAACGCAGCCTATTCCATCCAAGGTAGGAAATTTTACCCACTGATGTGGGATTGGGGCCACCATTCCTAGCGCTACCTAACCAGGAATACCCAAGATAGCATCATAATCACTTATCACATCTATAAAAATGAAAGTTACCTTAGCCACGACCCTGAAAGGGGCTGTCCTATGTCAACCTCCAGCTCGACCTGTCCCTTGACTTCCACCCTATGATTGGTGAAGCCTTCAAGCCGACCATCGTAGGGCGACAATCTTTCCTTTGTCAGTCCCATTTCTTTGAAAGTTCTGTAGTAGTGGATGGATTTGCAAGCTCTTGTGTCTACCAATATTCTGCTCGTCGTACAACCATCTATCAACCCCTGAATTACTAGAACTTGCTCCCTGGCAGCCATGTTGGTAGCTAGCTCGTCAGGGTAGAAACTGATGACTTCTTCTTTGATGTAGCTCCTAGGTGGTACGTACGAAACTTTGGTGAGCTGAAAAATTTTGTGTTACAGGACGGTGTTGCTAGTTTCTTCGGTGATTACCCCCAAATCTAACCGAGGCTGCCTTGGTTCAGGTATACCTCCTGTAGCTCACTCGCCATCGCTAGGTCGAGCTCCCTTCACAAACATATCCAGCTTTCCACTGTCGACCCATTTCTGTATGATCCGCTTCAGACTCATGCACTCCTTTGTAGTATGACCCGTATCCTTGTGGAACTCACAATACTTGCTGTTGTCCTTTTTTCAGAACTTATTTGCTGGGTTTATTGGAGCAGGTGGGCCTAGGTCGACAGTATTCATGATTTCAGTATGACTTACAGTTAAAGGTGTGAAACTCTCAGGCACTCTCTCAGTCGCCCTGGTTCTATTCTTCCTCTTGTTATTGTTGTCAATATACTTGGCTTGACCCCCTTTGTTAGACTCTCCTGCCTCAGATTGCTTGGAGCCCCTTTCTTTCTTCTTTTCCTTCCTTTCCTCAGCTATGGCCACATCGTAGGCCCTTTCAAACAATTCCTGCTTGGTAGTCACTCTCCTAACCTGGAGCTCGTAGTCTAAATCAGGAGAGGATATCCCATTCCTGAAGCAGTTTATAACTTCCCTGTTTGTTAGGTCCTCCTCTATCTGGTCGACCATCTCCTTAAACCTTGTGTAATAATTCATGGAGCTTTCAGTTTTGCCCTGAGTCAGGTTGTTAAAGTCAGTAACCGTCTTCTTTTTGGCCCTAGCTGTGGAGAATCGATTCAGAAACTTCTTCCTCATGTACTCCCACGAAGTAATGCAGCCCGGTACCAATCCACGAAACCAAGTCAGTGCTGTACCTGTGAAGGTGCTGGTTAGTGCCTTGCACAACACATCATCCTCGGAGGAGACCAAACACATGGTGGCCTCAAAATGTTGCATATGGTTCAGGGCGTTGGTCGCGCCTGAATACTTGTCTAACGAAGGTAGCTTGAAACCCACGGGAGGCCTTAGCTCGAGCAACTCTCTGGACAAGGGTCGAAGAGTGTTGTAGTTTCTTTCACCCTTTCCATCATCTTCCTTACTGTCAGACTCTATTTTTGCCAACCTTGTTTTTAGATTTAGTAGCTCTCTGGCATCTTAGTGTGAATGTGGTGCCCAAATTTTGTTGGATTCACGCGAGTTTGAAGACATCCGTGTTATTTGAAAAACGGAGTCGCCACGCCATTTTGATTACCTCAAAACTTTGAAAAAAGGTTTTTACTTGGGTTCGGAGGTTAAGTTACCCCTTGGGAAGAACGTTTGGCGTTCACCCAAAGTGCCTTGCCGGAGCGAGTCTCCCAAGATTTCATTAATCGTGCTTGCTTGCGTGCTTTCTTGTGTGCATGTGTTTGAGAAAAAGGGGGGGGGAATGTCCCAAGTTGTCTTCCGGACGTACAAACCATTTGTTGGTTGTCGCTCGGGATTCCTTGGAATTTTATGTATTTGGGATTATGATCCCGTCCTCATCTTATGACTTGTGATCATCGCATTTTAACCTCGGGACCCTCGGGACTTGCGTGATCGAGAGAATGACTCTCTTTTGGTCAAAGATGAGGTTCTTTAGAAAAGGAGGGTCCTTAGCCCATCAATCCTACGCTTTAAGACGGTCGAGCTCGTATAGAGGCTTCATACTCTTTCTTAAGCGATAATCGGAGATATAGGGTTCAAGGTTATCCCTTTCCAAAGAAATCGTGAACCTTTAATGGAAGGAACGATGTAAAGATAGGATCTTTTACACCGGTCCGTTCCAAGGTTGGGGGAAAGGGGAAATGCATGATGAAAAATGACTCTTTAATGAAAAGATGACATTTTTGGTTTTAGCAAATGATGCTTTTTGATTGAAAGAAATGATCTTTATGCAAGTGATGCGTAAAGATAGGATTTTTATGCAAATGATGCATTGGAAAAGGTTTTTGAATGCAAAGGATGCATTTTTATTGAAAAGATTGGATTTTTATATGCAAATGATGCATAAAGATGACATTTTTATTTAAAAATGGGGGTTTTAGGTGCAAAGGATGCACCTTTATGGATAAAGACTACATTTTTAATGACAAAGGATGTCTAATGCATGCAAAGGGGAAGGGGGTATAAAGATATGATCTTTAATCTACCAAGTCCCAAGCAAGATAATATGCAATATATGAAATGCAATGAGTAATTAGAATCACATAGAGCAATTAGGATGCAAGGTTAGGGTGTGCGAGGTTACCAATGGCTTCCTCTTCTTCTTTGGATGGAGCTAGGAGGAGGAGTTGATCTTGGGATCTTCAAGGAGGAGGGAGGGAGCTTCTTGGCCTTCTTCTTCACCTTCTTGAGCTTCCAGCAGTATTCTTCACGTATTTGGAGTGTTTGTAGGTGACTTGCTATGGATTGTGTGTGTTGAAATGGGTAGAGGAGGGCTCTATTTATAGGCAGTCTGGATAAGGCTAATGAAGCCGTGCGGCTAGGGACAGCGAGCTAATGCAGCCGTGCGGCATTATCCATTGTGACTCAGCATTTCTAGAACCATGCAAGGTGGAAAATTCTAGAACCCTCTTCCTAATTAAGAAAAACGTGTTTCTTAATTAGGAAGGCTCCCTTCAGCCTTTAATTTAATTTGGGACTGTTCCAGAACATTTCCGGAACACTAGGAAGGTCCGGGGAATTACCGGGAAACTTACCGAAATTGCCGGGAAATTTAACCGGAAGGCATGAGCCAGATTTGGGTACTTACAGAAGCCCCTCGGCAACGTCACTTGCAAGGCGAGTGGGGTTGTCGATAGAAAAGGATCCGATCTGGCGAATGCCGAGACGGATTGGGTGACCAAGTGTAAGTACCCAAATCTGGCTCATGCCTTCCGGTTAATTTTCCCGACATTTCGGTAAGTTTTCCGGTAATTCCCCGGACTTTCCTAGTGTTCCGGAAATGTCCTGGAACAGTCCAAATTTAAATTAGGGCTGTAAGGAGCCTTCCTAATTAAGAAAACACGTTTTTCTTAATTAGGGAGAAGCTTCTAGAATAATGCCACCTTGCATGGTTCTAGAATGCTGAGTCATTGTGGATAAGACCGCACGGCCTCATTTGCAAAGGGCTGCAGCCTCGCACGGCTTTCATTAGCCTTATCCGCATCGCCTATAAATAGAGCCTTCCTCTACCCATTTCAACAACAACAACAACACAAACAATCACACACACACACTCCATAGCAAACCCGTACGTGAAGAAAAACCCTTGAAGGCTCAAGAAGGCGAAGAAGAAGCTCAAGAAGCCATCTCCCTCCTCCTTGAAGACCCAAGAAGAACCTCTCCTCCTAGCTCCGTCCGAAGAAGCGAAGGAAACGATTGGTAACCTCGCACGCCCTAACCTTGCATTTTAATTGATATACTTGCTCATTGCATTCATATATCTTGCTTGGGACTTGGCATTTATTCATAAAGATCATATCTTTATCACCCCCTTTCCCCTTTGCATGCATTAAGACCTCATTTGTCATAAAAATGTAGTCTTTTTTATAAAGGTGCATCCTTTGCACCTAAAATCCCTATTTTTCAATAAAAATGCATCCTTTGCATCAAAACCCCCTCTTTTCAATGCATCATTTGCATAAAAATCAAATCTTTATGCATCATTTGCATAAAGATCATTTCTTTAAATCAAAAAGCATCATTTGCTAAAACCAAAATGTCATCTTTTCATTAAAGAGTCATTTTTTTATCATGCATTTCCCCTTTCCCCAACCTTGGAACGGACCGGTGTAAAAGTTCTCATCTTTGCATCGTTCCTTCCATTAAAGGTTCATGATTTCTTTAGGAAAAGGATAACCTTGAACCCTATATCTCCGATTATCGCTTAAGAATGAGTATGAAGCCTCTATACGAGCTCGACCGTCTTAAAGCGTAGGATTGATGGGCTAAGGACATTCCTTCCTAAAGAACCTCATCTTTGACCCAAAAGAGAGTCATTCTCTCGATCACGCAAGTCCCGAGGGTCCCGAGGTTTAAAATGCGATGATCATAAGTCATAAGATGAGGACGGGATCATAATCCCAAATACATAAATTCCAAGGAATCCCGAGCGATAACCAACAAATGGTTTGTACGTCCGGAAGACAACTTGGGACATTCCCCCCCCCTTATTTTCAAACACATGCACACAAAGAAAGCACGCAAGCAAACATGATTAATGAAATCTAGGGAGACTTGCTCCGGCAAGGCACTTTGGGTGAACGCCAAACGTTCTTCCCAAGGGGTAACTTAACCTCCGAACCCATAAAACCTTTTTTTTCAAAGTTTTGAGGTAATCAAAATGGCGTGGCGACTCCGTTTTTCAAATAACTCGGATGTCTTCAAACTCGCGTGAATTCCAATAAACAAAAGAATTTGGGCACCACATTCACAGTTTGGCGACTCCGCTGGGGATCATCCCACAGGAGCAAAGCTTTATTTTCAAAACAAAAGTCGATACTTGGTATATAGGTGGACCCCACTTACCCTTCCTGTATCGCTCCCTAACCCGGGGCTTGGGATAACAAGGTGGTTTAACAATCCCACGTACCAGTATCCCTTTTTTGAAAAAAAAAAACTTTGAAAAAAAATACAAAAAAAGCTTTTCCCTTTGAGCGGGTTAGACTCCCATCGCCGATTTCATTAATCGTGCTTGCTTTCTTTTACCATGCATTGCATCATTTGCATCTTGGAATCTGTGCATACTTTGAAACGGGAAATAACCCAAAAAATAGCAAAAGGAGTGGAACCTGGAAAATTGATCCATGCAGTCGTACGGCTAATCCTCATAGGATTCTCGACCATACGACCTCGGTGGCAATTTCACCGGGGAAAAATCATGGTTAATCTGGGCAGTCCTAGCGGCTTGGGGCTATTCAGCTCCATGGCCGATCGGGGCTCCCTTAAAATTTACGTGCTTATGTGTTGCATTTTCCCCGTCCCGAAAATCATTCCTTTAAAACACATTTATGAAAATCTCTGTTTTAACTCAAAAAGAACATTTTTAGGAGACCGCACACTACGCGCACCTGATATATCCTGTACACTTTTGCACGCACGTCCTTCAAACCCGAGGGTGGTTCCAGCTGCAGTCACGGACAGCCTTACGATGCTCCCGGGCGCGCACGGAATCATCCCAACCTCCCCATGGCAGCCAGTGTCGACCAATGCACGGTCAGGTGTCACACGTTTCAAAAAACCGTGACTTTTGGTTGGTTTTTGGTCTAGTCCGTGTCATATAGCCCAGTTGCATACCCTCGTAAAGGTCAAGCCTTAGTTCATAACGGAAGAAGAACTCTGTCAAAATTCCGACAAGGAAAAATTGGCGAGATCTCAACTCCGACATTGACTATTGACCTTGACCTGCACGAAATGCGTAAGAGTCAAGACCGAGTCTTTGCCAACAAAACAAAAGATCTTTCGCTCAAGCGAAGCTCTGCTAAAATTCCGACAAGAAAAAATTGGCAAGATCTTGACCCGGCATTGACTTCGATTCCGACTCGCGCACTGCGTATGCAACGAAGTTCAATGTGACACTGCGTCATCCGGCTTTTGCCGCCCGACCCATGCCTATTATATTCTCGGACATTACCGAAAGTCAAAAATTGTCATTCGCTCAAGCGAAACTCTGTCAAAGATCCGTCAAGGCAGAGAGACGAGACTTTCCCGGTATTGCCTTGACTATAATCCGCATCGCTCGTGCGTTGAAAGGTCCTATGACCCGCTAGACCCGATAGGAGCGTTCTTTACTCTCGGTCGGTGGGATCCGCGTGCCCTATAGGACCCTCGCCCGGGGCTGTCCACCCTGGGAGGTCGAAATACAGGTGGAATACGAGGGGCTTATAGACGTAGTGACGGAACCCACCGATCCGGGATCTAGAGTAGTTGTGAAAAAGAAGGGCGTAACCCCTTTTCCAACCAAATAGATATTAATAAAAGACACTGTTTTAAGTAAACTTGAAGATTCTAATTTGCATATTGCCCGAGCCTTCGGACCTAAACACCTACCCCGAGTCTAAACCTTTCCTATCCCTTTCCCGCAATGAGAAAGAAGTGGGTGAGAACACCGGGTCCGACTTGTTAGCGCAGAATCCTCGACGGTTCGCCGAATCCTCGGTTTCCTCGCCCGTAGAGTCAGAATGACCGATTTGACGAAAAAACAAGTGCCGTTTGGGTAACCGATGACTAGGAAAAAGAGCTAGCCTATAACCAATGCCCTCCCCATCTTCATATGACCCATTGCCAAAGACTGTCCTTTCTCGAGCCTCCTCCAATACCCCAAGTTGTTAGGGTCCCGACACCCTCGCTTCCTCCGAATCCCCCATGGGACCCTTTTCCTCCTTTCGGCCCAGAGCCAAATTTCCTTACCTTGGAATCCAGTGCAGTTTGACCTTTCCAATTTTGTCAACGCACAGTGAATTTGCCTACCTCTCGAGATAGCTACGGCGAAGAGTCGATCGGGAATGAGAATAGGAATGGGTGGATTTACGGTGATGATGACAGTTCAAGAGAAGGAATGGACTTGGAGCCAACGGAAGTGAAACCCGAAGGGCAAGATGAGGCGTAAAGCCACTGCACTGGAACGGGGATGAAATCACTTCAAAGTGTGTCTCCAAGTCTTCATGCAAAGGCTCTCGGAGAATGACGAGGCAACAGTATGAGTCTTATATTCTAGAGTTCAATACTCCGTACAAGGACTTGGTAGGGGAATGGAGAAACTTGATCGAAGCTTTAGCCAAAAGAGGGAAGTGGGCTCCTCCCACCGATCTAGAACATGTAAGCGTCGCCGAAGCCAAACTCTCATCGGGAAGGGTAGACTCTATTACGGTGTTAGTAGTCACTCCCGAAACTTGGTCTCGAAGAAGAATGTATGGATGCCTTGGAAAGAGTCCTCGAGTTTAGAGGCGACCCCGGTCCCTTTATGTCCTACGATGATAATGATGTCTTCCTGGTAATCCCTAAGCCCGGGAAAAATCTGAGATACCCCTCATATGGCGTCAAGTATCCCGACCTGCTTTTGCCCTCATTGGTCATAAGAGCCAAGACGAAAGTTCCCACGAGAGCTGCCGTAGTGACACCGATGAAGACACGGTCGAAGTGTCGGAAGGGACAATAGAGGAGTGGTTAGCCCGTAAGCCAAAAAGCCCGGAAAATATCTCTCGACGCAAGGAAAAGGAACCCGCCATGAGGTTTGACCCCGCAGAAATCCTTATTGATGATGGAATTTCCCATTTCGTAAAGTGTTTAGCCAATGTCCAAAATGCCGTCAAAAGGTTGACCCTGTGGAAAGAAAAGACATGCTTGACAAAGTGATGAGGAATGTGATCCTACTCGTTAAAGAAGTTGCTAGGATCGGATGAGAAAGCCATTTGCCAAGCTCCAAACTCGAAAGTGATAATTCTTGTTGCATGCCGACTTTGAAAAGTTTGAATGAGACTATGAAAGCTTTAAACGGAGAATGTGAAAAGGTCAAAAGCCGGTAACACGGGGACCGTATTCGGGAAGCCGCATATGCTTCCGACAGCGCCGTCAATCGATCAATCGCCAGAATTGGCCATACGCCGCAAGAATCCGCCTCGACTTTGAAAGAATTGACAGTAATCCTCCAGAGGGAATGATGACCAAGGAAAATCCAATGTCTATGTGATGACTCGGTCCGACAGATGAGTATTGAGCAACCTAAGGGTGACAAAAGGAATGCCGTCTCTAACCAAAGACAGATAAAAGACCTTATAAGCTAGAAGCGTAAAAGCCCGACTCGATAAGGAGGATCCAGTCCTAACTCGGTTGAAGTGTACCCAAGCCAATATTTCCTTATGGTCCCCGTTAACCTCTTCATACCCTCATAAGTTGAAACTAGAAGAAAGTTTGGCCAAGACCATGGTGCCCATAGATGTCACCCCGATGAGGTCGTCCAAATGATTGGAAATATCCACTATGGAAACATCATTACCTTCACCGAGTTGGACCTCGCCAAAGTATGGGGCTAGTCACAACGAACCTCTTTACATCACACCAGCTAGAAGAGCGTCGATTGCCACGAGTACTAGTTGACGGGGGTCTGCAATGAATGTCTTGCCGCCTAAGATGATGGATTTATTGGATTTGAAGCCAACAGACTTAAAACCTTCTAGTCGACTATTAAGGCCTACGACTCCACCGCACGATCGGCTTTGGGGATCGCCACTCTCAAGATGTGGTTCGGAAAAAGGTCATGGATGTTGATTTTCAAGTTATTGACATTCCGATTTCATTTACCGCCTTTGGGACGGCCTTGGATCCACCGAGATAAACGGGGTAGCCTCTACTTTGCATCGGTGCGTCAAATTTCGGCCGAGTGATGGAACTATCACCACCATTTATGGGGACAAAGTGTCACAATAGAAGGAACCAAGACCGGGACATCCCGATATTGGAGATCAAGCATGATGATGAAGGGTTAGCATTGACCGGATTCTCCGTAGCTTCTTCCAAGGCACAAGTGTGTTGCACCGACCTCACCACTACTTCCGATAAAATCCCTCCCGCCATGAGGATGATGCGAAAAATGAGCTATCTTCCGGACTTGGATTGGGTAGAAGACTTCAAGGTCGTAACACCATCATTGATGTGAAGGAGCAGACTACCGATATGGCTTGGGGTACAAACCGAACTCTCGGGATGCCGGAAAAGCTAAAGGCAAGAAAGGTGAAGGGGTCCAGCTCCATCCTTACACCGTTCTCGACCCATTACTTTATAAAAGGAGGGACACAATATGATGAAAGTGATCGCGCATCTCCTTGCGTAAAACCCTTCTAGAGAACCTTGAGAAAGTTAGGGAAAGCCACCAATCCCGTTCGAAGAATGTTCCTTGATTTGCCGTATATCCTCGGGGCTACCACTACCGTTCGTAATGAGTACGTCTTCAAAGGAAATCCGGCCGAGTGTCAAAAGGTCGGCATCCGGGACAATGGACTTCTCCGCCTTTGAGTTAGCTCTTCCAAAGATCACCAGATAGAAGCCGCCCGGCGGTGAAGACAACAAGGGGGTTTGCAAGAGTTGTTTGACGAAGAAGCACAAATCCCGGACTTGATCGACTTCGGGCTCGTATGATGAGATAGTTGCCGTTATTGGAGACGATGGTGAAAGTCATTTTGATCCTCGCACTTTGGTGACTAAGACAGAAATGCCATTGAAGAATTGGGAGACATTCTCGGGGCCGATAGCCGGCCGACAAAGCAAATGATCACGGAGCTTGGATTGGTACCTCCGTCCTCCTCAACCCGGCCGTGTCAAACACCCTGTTGTCTTTTCGCTGAGTCAGAATCTTCGAATTCCAGTCCTCAGAGTCATCCGAAGGCCTCACGCCCGAGGATTATGAAAATGTAATCGATGTCATCTTTCCCCTTATCTTGAATGAAATGACAAATCTTTACGATTATCCTCTTATTGCCAACTTAACAAATGATAAATTAACTCAAAATTTAACAACAAGCTAATAATGAATCATTTGAACAAGATGCAAACACACTAAACGAACAATACATTAAAGAAATCTTTAAGGTGTTTCGTAAAAGAGGAAAACCGGGCCCAAGCCGCCGAGGAGATTTTGATAAGTGTGAACTTGGGTACTATTGAGGAACCTAAAGAGACACAGATTGGAAGCTTCTTCCAGGGTTGAAAGGGACAGACTAATCGAGCCGCTCGTAGAATACGTCGACGTGTTTGCATGGTCATACAAAGATATGCCGGGCTAGACAGCTTCGATAGTAGAACACGTAATCCCTCTAGCACCGCATGCTAAGCCGCAAAACGTAAACCGAGAAAGATCAAGCCGGAATGGTCTCTACAAGTCAAAGAAGAAATTGAGAAGCTACTGCGGGTAGGGTTCATCGTAGTCATTGAATACCCGACATGGTTGTCCAACATCGTGACCGTAACCAAGGCCAATGGGAAGGTGCGCCGCCGTGTGGATTTCCGAGATCCGAACAAGGCCAGCCCCAAAGACGACTACCCTCTCGCCAAACATAGACATCCCGGTGGACTCCACCGCCAACTACGAAGTCAAATCCTTCGTTGATGGTTTTGTGCTACAACCGCATCAAGATGGCCGAGGAAGACCAAGAAAAGACAGCCTTCACCACACCGTGGGGAACCCATCGTTATACAAGTAATGCCATTCGGGCTCAAGAATGCCGGGGCTACTTACCAAAGGGCGCTGACCGCACTTTTTCATGACATGATCCACAAGGAGATTGAGGTCTACGTAGACGACATGATAATCCACTCCAAAGGAGAAGGTGGGCAGCACTTTGTTGACCTACGAAAATTCTTTGAGAGGCCGAGACAAAGCATTCCATGAGACTAAACCCCGCCAAATGCACCTTCGGAGTGACAAGGGGAAAAGTGCTCGGGCACATGGTCACGGAGCGAGGTATAGAAGTTGACCCCGAAAGATCAAAGCTATCATGGATATGAGGCCACCTCAAACCCGCATGACGAAGTCAAAAGCTTCATGGGTAAATTGCAAGACATTAGCCGTTTTGTCAATCGCTGACTACTATGTGCGAGCCCATCTTCAAGCTCATGAAGAAGAATGTGGACACGTAATGGACCGAAGAATGCCAGACGCCTTTGACCGGATCAAGGCATACTTAGTACATCCCCCGGTACTATGCCCCCACATAGACAAGCCTCTTCTTCGCTCTATCTCACTGTCACGGTACACGGCAATGGGGCTATGCTTGCTCAAGAGAAGAAAGACTCTCGGGTAGAAAATGCCATTTACTTTGTCGGTAGGAAGCTACAAGGGAGTGAGCTCAATTACTCGCCGTGTGAAAAGACTTGTGCAGGACTCGGTCCGGTAGTCGGCAAGTTGAAGCATTATATGCAAGCCCACCCCGTGAACTTGGTCTCGAAAATGGACCCCATCAAGTACATCTTTGACAAGCCTTCCCTATCGATGCGTCTAGCGAAGTGGTCCTTCTTCTTGGCGTAATATGACATCAACTATGTGACCAGAAGGCCATCAAGGGTCAAGCATTGTCAAATCACCCGGCGAACTTCCCGCATGAAGACAGAGGGCCCGAACCCCAATTTCCGAGATGAAGGGATCTTTGCAGCTTGAGCCTGAAAATAGATGGCGCTTGTTCTTTGACGGAGCCGCTAACAAAAGAGGAAATGGTGTAGGAATGCTATTGGTCGATCCGAAAGATGAGCATACCCCCATAGCCCTCAAGTTGAACTTTCCCGCCACGAACAATGCCGCCGAGTATGAAGCCTCGCATTGCCGGTTTGGAGGCCGCCTTAGAAAGAAATGTCAAGGAGCTCGAAGTTTACGGAGACTCACTCGATCATCAACCAAGTCTCCAACAAGTGGAAGACTCAGTAGACCCTAATCCGCAACGGTATCATGCCCATATGGAGGAGTTGGATCGGACAGCTTCCGAGAAGTGACTTTCCACTACTTGCCGAGGGAAAAGAACAGATTCGCAGATGCTCTAGCTACTCTAGCCTCATTGGTAGAGATCCCCGAGGGAAAAGCCATAAAGCCCTTCGTAGCGGGTAGAAGAGAAGCCCCAGCCTTTCGTTGTGAAGTGGACTGGGACCCGAGCCTATAAAGGAACCTTGGTATAATCAGATTTACCAATTTCTCAAAGACGGAGAGTCGGCTTTCGTGAGACGAAGAAGGTAGACCAAAAGAAGGAGTCGAGCCAAAAGCTTGCAAGCCCCGAAAAGGTTGGCTTCTCGGCATGTCATTCTAGGAGGCAACCTATACAAGAAGCGGTATCAAGGACCACTCCTCTTATGTGTCACTCAAGAAAGAGCCGTAGAGTTGATGACCGAAGTCCACAATGGTCCCCGCGGTCCTCACATGAATGCCGTAGCCCCGATGCAAGTGATCCTCGAATGGGTTACTACCGGATCTCCATGGAAACAGATCGCGTTCAGACGTCCGAACTCGCGACAAATGCCGCCGGTTTGCCAACCTCAACCATCTCCCACCTCATGACCTCGTACCGCATGACGACTCCTTGGCCGTTTGCAACTTGGGGCATTGACGTGATAGGGAAAATATCCCTACAGAAGCAATGGGCACGAGTTCGTTTTGGTAGCCATTGACTACTTCACCAAGTGGGTAGAGGCCAAGTCCTACAAGGTCCTCACTTCCGTAAAAGTGGCCCAGCTTCATCAAAGAAAACATAATATGCGTATATGGGGTGCCCAACGAGATCATTTCGATAATGGGTCACACTTCGAAGGAGACTGCGATAGACCGCCGTCGAATTCGTAGTTACTCGCCACAAGTCGTCCCCGCATGCACCTCAAACCAATGGAGCCGTGGAAGCCGCTAATAAGACACTCGAGCGGATCATCCGGAAGATGGCCACCCGTGGTCGTGATTGGTCCGAAAAGCCGCACCTAGCACTCTGGGGCTACGTAACGTCTGTCGTAATGGCCACAGGAGAAACTCCTTTTGCCCTAACTTACGGGATGGAAGCAAGTGTTACCAGTGGAGTTGGAAATCCCGTTATTAAGGGTCCTCCCGGAAAACAGGTCAATGAAGTGGAATGGTTGCGCGGCCGCATGATGAGTTAGCCCCGCTTGACGAGAGAAGGCTAAAAGCCATGGAACACACCCGAGCCTACCAAAGGCGAATGGCCGTAGCGTTTGATAAAAAGGTCAAGGCCGTAGACATCAAAGAGGGCGACTTAGTGCCGAAAGTAAAGCCCCCTACCGCAGACAACCCCCGGGAAAATGGGAACCCGTCTGGATCGGCCCTTATGTGGTGCGTAAAATACCGTCGGAGGAGCAATGAAGCTTGCGTACTTGGATGGCAATCCCTTTGTCCACCCAAATAATGGTGATAAACTCCGAAGATACTATGTCCGATAAAAAAATAAATAAAAAGAAAATAAAAAAAAAAAGAAGAAAAAAAAAAGTGCAAAAAGAGTAATGCCCACTAGGTGAAGACCCCAAAAAGGGCGAGTCTAGGCAAAAGACAATGGCCGCACATAAAAAAATATATATATAAAAAAAAAAAAAAAAAAAAGAGAAAAAAGTGCAAAAAGAGTAATGCCCAAACTAGGCCGAAAACCCCAAAAAGGGCGGTCTAGGCAAAAGACATGGCCGCACATGAAAAAATTATTAGTTCACCGTAATGAACTACGAAGACCTGAGCCCCTTAGCCTTTCTTGTAAAAGGGGAACGTAGGCAGCCATATATGGTTCGGTCTAAGCAATAAAAAGGACGATTAAGTTTCCATGAAATGTGTCCTAAATAATAAAAAGGACGATTAAGCTTCCATGAAGTGTGTCCTAAATAGTAAAGGGCATTTCAGTTTTCATAAAGCGGGTCCCAATCAATAAAGACATTTGAATTTCCATGAAATGTGTCTTGATTAATTTCTAAAATAATATTTCTTGTTCATTACAAGTTAAAAACTTCTTGATGAGTTCAAGCACGGTCTACCTCTTAACTCTGCTAACCTGCTAAAAAGATCTAAAATACAATAAAATGCCTAAATAAACTAATGTGTTTGCAAAATGGCAATAAGAGGATCTTGAGAAAAGACTTGTCAGTCATCATTCGCTGAGTCTTCTTCGCCTTTCTTCCCTTTTCCTCGGCCTCGTCGAGTCTTCTTCCTTTTCTTCTCAATAATGTCGGTATCCCTCATCCCGACCTCGGTATCCTCACCGGAGCCTCTACCAACCCCGTGTCAATGAGCGCTCTCTCTATCCGAGCACGAGTCCGCACCTCCTCCCTCCGAGCCTCGGGCCAAAGGAGCAACCTCGGACAATCTCTTGTACCGAGCCTCCATATCCCCGACCAAGTCACTCGATTGGTTATGGCAACTCGCCTTAGCCTCGGCCTCCTCGAGTCCTACTCGAGTCGCGCCGCCTCCCAATAAAGCTCGACGTCTATCCTCCAAGATAGCCCGAGTCGTTCCCATCTCCCTCTCGTACCGGTCCAAGTAGACGGTGGTCAAGATGGTGCTCTTCCCGCTCCCGAAGATAGCCCCGGGTGGGAAAGCGATGTGTCCAAGCCCTCGAGAAGAAAGAGAAGCCGGGCCGGATCTCTCATATCCAATGACACCACCTCCATGGTCCGGATGTCCTCCCAATCACTCAATGGCTCCTGTGAAGCCCCAAACCGCCCGGATACCAAGCAGGTATGTAGAAGGACGACCGAGCAGAATCCCGGAACCCTCACAAAGATAAGACTCCCGAAATATCCTCCCGGTCCGCAACCTCCAATGTGGTATCCACCAACGGATGTCCGAAGTGGATAGCCTAGCCATCATCGCCTCCCAGCCTACCCTCGTTCTCGCCGCCTAGGTGCACCTCTCCGAGAAATCACCCAAGGGCACCGAGTCGGCAAAGCCCCGTGCAAAGCCCCGAGCCTCTCCCGCAGCCACAGAGTCAACATAGCCGGACTCCCGGACCTCATGAAACTTGGTCTCCCGAGCCATCCTATCAATCCCATGAAATGTCTCTCCCAAAACCAGCGGGACAATATCCCGCCCGGCCCCGCAGCCTCTCGACCATGTCCAAGAGACCACTATGACAGATCCCCACGGACTCGGCGGTGAACAAAATAGAGAATACGCAGAGAATGAAAGCATCCATAGCCACCGTGGTCGCAGCCATATCCGGAAACCCAAACTCGCCCGGATATCGAAAGGTCAATCCTATCCGGCTACCATCATCCTCTCAGCCCTCTCCCAAAGGAATCGCGAAAAAAGATGCAAGCTTTACCGTCACCGGCACGTCTCCGATCAGCGGAATAGATATAGCCTCAGTCTCGGGACTCCCAATCAAGGCTCTGAAGTCTTCGTGCGTTGGGACGATTTCGTTGTAAGAAAAGCAAGAACATGTCTCCGGACGTCCCAGAACTTTGCTGCGGCTCTCAACAGATCCCAATCGGGCGGGAGATCCCTCAAATGCCATAAAGACTTGATCTTGAAGGAAGAATCAAGCAGCCCCTTGTGATTTTGGAAGTTATATCTCGCCCAAGATTGAAGACCGGATAGAAAATGGTCTCGTTTCCCCCTTTGCAATCTAACGGGATTCTCCATCGCAAAGTGATCAAAGATGGTGCTTTTAGGTCCAAAATATGCTCTGGGAACAATTGGGACAAGTCTAGAGTGAAAATGAAATGAAATGGCCAAGCCTTGCTTTTATTCAGAAAATAACCAGTTCAGACAGAACTGTTAGCCGCACGGCTACATTTGCCCTCAAGGCCATGCCGCACGGCTACATTAGCTCTCTGCAGAAAAAATTCTGCAGCAACCAAAGTTGCTGCCCAAGGGAGTTTTCACCCCACATTTTCAACCAAAACCTGTACAAAAACATATCCAGAAGCCATTCAAGCATTCATACACCATTATAAATCATTCTGGCCCAGTTTCAGCCCCAATTCCAAGCAAAAAAGTCGCCCCAAGGCTCAGATAATATGCAAATTGAAAAAGCATGAATTAGAAAAGCAAATAAAACATAAATACAATGTTTTCGCCCCATCGGCGCCCAAATAAAGCAAAAAATAAACAAAGTGTGCATCAAATTGTAAATTGTTTGTTTTTGTTCCAAGTCTATTCTAGAGACCTCCTAGGCCTCCGATTCTTCTTCGTCTTCATCGCTGCTCAGCTCATAAATGCTAGCCTCCCTCATCAGGTCCTCCTGGTCGCTCACATCAGATAGATGGACATTATCGTGCCCGTACTCGGCCCAGTTTGCTCCGGAATGTCAGCGTTGGGTCCCCGCCCCGAGGCATAGCAGCCGGAAGAGTACTCCGAGGCTGATGAGGTAGACGCTGTGCCCCCGACGTGCCGTCTCTTGCGCCCAGGCTCCTGTGCATCAGCCGCCTTGGAAGACGCGGCCGGCTTCCTCGAAGAGACCAGGCACATGTCCTTCCGGCCCCTATTACGCACTTTAACCCAGCCTATCGTAAGTGCGAAATGGAACACGAGAAAAAAGAAGAGAAAAATCTCGAAAATCTCGTAAAATTACAAAAAGCGAGAAAATCAAAGCTAAAAAGGGAATAAGACCCTAAGAGTACACTTACGGTGCTATCGAGGCGGCAAGGTGTCCGGGGCTCCCTAGCATCGGGGACAGGTATCCTCATCCTCCTCGGCACTCCATGGACCACGTAGGACGGATGCGCAGGAGGGATCGGCGGTCGTGAGGCTCATCCTCCCATATCCCCGAGTGACCGCCGGCTTCACTAGCTTCGTGGCGTCCTCGGCGCTGCTCCACAAACACGGCGTAGGGGGTGTCCATATCAAAGTACTCCTCTGCAGCCCACGCCTCGCCCGGTACCTCTCAATCTCATCCACCGGCCAGTCCACAGGCTGCGGCATCCGTGCCGGAGGGTCGAAGGAGTAATGGCATCTAGTGGGGGAACATGACCATGCTATCTCGAAGCGGTCCCCCAAGATAAATGACATCACATGTCGGCCCTGTGAGCCACCTCCTGCGCCTCGTCACCTCTATAGCATCTCCCAGCCAAGATCTCTCGGATACCTCGCCCAGGGGTAGAAGTCCACTCCATCATGCCCATCCCTGTTGATGACCGGCCTCACCATTTTGTAATCGAAGGTAATCCCAGGGTCTTCCCAGTGAATTTATCTCTCGCATCTCCCCTCCAGCGAACCATAGCGGGGAAGATGGTGACATCACTCTGCTGGTTCCAAGGAAGAACCCGATCACCTCGCAAAACCAGGCTGCATGTTCAAAAAATCAAAAGGTCATTTTCTCTCTTATAAAAGTCTCAAGACAGGAAAAGAGAAAAGAAATAAAAAAAAAAAAGGAGGCTACCTCAAGGGCAAAAGAAAAGCGATCCATCGAAGCGGCCTTGTTCCATTTGTACATGTCCAACGAGAAGTACAACTCCGCCAATCCGGCCTCTCCCCGAAGGCCGTCCCTATCCCATCAACATCCTCCAGAGTCGAGGAGGCAAGTCATAGCTATCGTCCCGGAATTGGCAAAGATGGTGGTGATAGCATCAACCATATGAATGCTCTAGCCGGACTGGCAAGCGATCACATCATTAAGCAGCAAAATTACATGCTAGTCTGAATCGCCACCTCGACATTCCGTGTCTCCATCCCCGGCCCCTTGGGAATCGGCTCAAACCCTACCAAAGCACGGAACTCCTCGCCGTGATGTGGTCCCTCCAAGTCACGGGCCTCCCAAGGAACCGTAAGCCCGTAATAGCAGTAAAATCGGCGGGAGTCACTTGTCGGCTCTCCCGGCTCGGGTGAAAGCTATGAGTCTTGTCCCACTGGAACTCGAAAGGGCCTGGACCAAGCCCTTGCTCTTCGAGGTGATGTGGACACCCAGGCCGATATCCTCTACAAATGCATCCGGGCCGGTAGCCCTCACAAGTGCTTGGGATTCACCCCATCCTTCTCAAAATCCGGCATCCTCTGCCAAAGCTTGACCGCTATCTCCGACGGTCCTCTAGACTTGTTCTCCCTAGACAAGCACATCAAAAGAAGCGTCGAGTCCTTCATATCATTTCAAAAGCACGCATATATTCAAAAGTGCACATATTTTCAAAAGAAAAGCATTCATAAAAGTTTTTCTAGCATATCTTTTGCATAAAAAACGTGTCTTTCATCACTTGAAACGCGTCATTGCTTTCCTAAAGCACAAAATCACAATTTTTCGCACAAAAGCATTATTTTTCAAAAAATGGCATGCATGAATCATTTTCATCTTCCAAAATCATGTTTTCTCATTGAAAATCAGAATTTTGACCTAGTTCCAGCACAAGGCAAGAACTCCGTCTCATATTTTGAAAAAATTCTTACTTCATTTTGCGAGAAAAAAGTGAGTCATTCTCATAATTTTCATCAAATAAAATTGCACATGCATATTCTTAGCCTCATAGGTTGTTCATGCATCTCAAAATCATTCAAAAAAAAAAAAATCATTCAAAATCCTATAATTCGGGTCAAGCCCTAAATCATTCAAAAATCAAGCAAAATCATCGGATTTGAGCAAAATGAGAATGCTTACCCCAACTGATCGCGGGTTCGTTGATTTGTGCTCCCTTCTCCCCGGATAAAGCTCCGATGGAGGCGTAAGGAAGTCATACTTCCTCTCCGTCCTCACGAGCTCCTTCCTCCTCCTTCTCGCGGCCGCCGAGATGTTTCTCCTTGCTTGCCTTGGTATGGGATTGCCCTCCGGATCCATTTCAAATCAAAGGGAAGCAAAAGGGTTGAAGAATTTCGAAATTCTCTCTCTCTCTTCTCTCTCTCTCTGCGTTCTTGGGCGGCAACAAGTGCCCAATGCCCGTTCAAAACCTGATTTTAAATAATCTGGAAAAAACAGGCTTCTAGCCGTACGGCTTCTTTTTCTCCATCTCATGCCGGGCGGCCTCATTCGCTCTGAGCATAAATTACAATCCTGCCCCTGGACCTTCCACTTGGGCATGCAATTTCCGTTATCTTTTAACCAAGATAACATCTTTTCAGAAAATATCCCTTATCTCTTTAGCAATCAAGCTTTATTCCCAGTCGCCTCCGTTAACTCCGTTATAACGGGATAACACTAGGTGACAACCTCCGAATTGTCAGAACTCTAAACTTGTGCTACCTCTATCCGCGAATAGTGAAGTATGCCCAAGTCATTCCAACTTGTGCTACCTCTATCCGCGAATAGTGAAGTATGCCCAAGTCATTCCAACTTGTGCTACCTCTATCCGCGAATAGTGAAGTATGCCCAAGTCATTCCAACTTGTGCTACCTCTATCCACGAATAGTGAAGTATGCCCAAGTCATTCCAACTTGTGCTACCTCTATCCGCGAATAGTGAAGTATGCCCAAGTCATTCCAACTTGTGCTACCTCTATCCGCGAATAGTGAAGTATGCCCAAGTCATTCCAACTTGTGCTACCTCTATCCGCGAATAGTGAAGTATGCCCAAGTCATTCCAACTTGTGCTACCACTATCCGCGAATAGTGACGAATGCCCAAGTCATTTCAAATTGTGCTACCACTATCCGCGAATAGTGACGAATGCCCAACTTGTGCTACCACTATCCGCGAATAGTGACGTCCGCTCAAGTTTCCCAACTTAAGTTACCTCTATCTCCGTCATAAAGAGATAGCGCCATAAGCTCTAGCTTCATCAGGTGACAGCCTCCGAATTGTCAAAATCTCAAGGATCCTAGACATCGTTCCTAACTATCTAGTGATGCTTGAACTACGATCAAGGCTTGATTCCTCCGGGATACGTAGGTAGCCTTTTATAAAAGGTTCAGCCATTCGACCACTTTGGTCACCCTGTTTCTTTGTCACTCCTCAGTGATAAAGCGCCCCCTCATAAAAGTTCAAATATTCGACCACCTGGGTCACTCCTAGCATGTCCCCAGTAGGATCAATTGCTTGACCTCCTAGGTCATTTTCTCTTCTTTTTCCCGGCAAGAGACCAGTTTCTCTTCTTCCTTCCCCAGCGGATCCTAATTCCGAACTACGGCCTGGCTTGATTCCTCCGGGATACGTAGGTAGCCTTCCAAAAGGTTCAGCCACTCGACCACCTCGGTCTCCCAATCCGTCTCGGCATTCGCCAGATCGGATCCTTTTCTATCGACAACCCCACTCGCCTTGCAAGTGACGTTGCCGAGGGGCTTCTGTAAGTACCCCAAATCGCTCATGCCTTCCAGGTTAATTTTCCCGACATTTCGGTAAGTTTTCCGGTAATTCCCTGGACTTTCCTAGTGTTCCGGAAATGTCCTGGAACAGTCCAAATTTAAATTAGGGCTGTAAGGAGCCTTCCTAATTAAGAAAACACGTTTTTCTTAATTAGGGAGAAGCTTCTAGAATAATGCCACCTTGCATGGTTCTAGAATGCTGAGTCATTGTGGATAAGACCGCACTGCCTCATTTGCAAAGGGCCTGCAGCCGCACGGCTTCATTAGCCTTATCCAGACTGCCTATAAATAGAGCCTTCCTCTACCCATTTCAACAACAACAACAACACAAACAATCACACACACACACTCCATAGCAGTCCAGACGTGAAGAAAAACCCTTGAAGGCTCAAGAAGGCGAAGAAGAAGCTCAAGAAGCCATCTCCCTCCTCCTTGAAGACCCAAGAAGAACCTCTCCTCCTAGCTCCGTCCGAAGAAGCGAAGGAAACGATTGGTAACCTCGCACGCCCCTAACCTTGCATTTTAATTGATATACTTGCTCATTGCATTCATATATCTTGCTTGGGACTTGGCATTTATTCATAAAGATCATATCTTTATCACCCCTTTCCCCTTTGCATGCATTAAGACCTCATTTGTCATAAAAATGTAGTCTTTTTCATAAAGGTGCATCCTTTGCACCTAAAATCCCTATTTTTCAATAAAAATGCATCCTTTGCATCAAAACCCCCTTTTTTCAATGCATCATTTGCATAAAAATCAAATCTTTATGCATCATTTGCATAAAGATCATTTCTTTAAATCAAAAAGCATCATTTGCTAAAACCAAAATGTCATCTTTTCATTAAAGAGTCATTTTTTTATCATGCATTTCCCCTTTCCCCAACCTTGGAACGGACCGGTGTAAAAGTTCTCATCTTTGCATCGTTCCTTCCATTAAAGGTTCATGATTTCTTTAGGAAAAGGATAACCTTGAACCCTATATCTCCGATTATCGCTTAAGAATGAGTATGAAGCCTCTATACGAGCTCGACCGTCTTAAAGCGTAGGATTGATGGGCTAAGGACATTCCTTCCTAAAGAACCTCATCTTTGACCCAAAAGAGAGTCATTCTCTCGATCACGCAAGTCCCGAGGGTCCCGAGGTTTAAAATGCGATGATCATAAGTCATAAGATGAGGACGGGATCATAATCCCAAATACATAAATTCCAAGGAATCCCGAGCGATAACCAACAAATGGTTTGTACGTCCGGAAGACAACTTGGGACATTCCCCCCCCCCTTATTTTCAAACACATGCACACAAAGAAAGCACGCAAGCAAACATGATTAATGAAATCTAGGGAGACTTGCTCCGGCAAGGCACTTTGGGTGAACGCCAAACGTTCTTCCCAAGGGGTAACTTAACCTCCGAACCCATAAAACCTTTTTTTCAAAGTTTTGAGGTAATCAAAATGGCGTGGCGACTCCGTTTTTTCAAATAACTCGGATGTCTTCAAACTCGCGTGAATTCCAATAAACAAAAGAATTTGGGCACACATTCACACCAAGGTGGTCGAGTGGCTGAACCTCTGGAAGGCTACCTACGTATCCCGGAGGAATCAAGCCAGGCCGTAGTTCGGAATAAGATCCGCTGAGGAAGGGAGAAGAGAAACCGGTCTCTTCTTTGGGGAAAATAGAAAATGACCTAGGAGGTCAAGCAATTGATCCTACTGGGGATATGCTAGAAGTGACCAAGGTGGTCTCTATGAGGGATTACTTCATCACTGAGGAGCGACGAAGGAACAGGGTGAACGAAGTGGTCGGATGGCTGGACCTTTTATAAAAGGCTACCTACGTATCCCGGAGGAATCAAGCCTGGTCGTAGTTCGAACTTTGACTGAATCGAAATGTTATTCTTCCAACTTGGAATAACGGAGATCGAAAGAGAGAGCGAAATGTCATTCTTCCACCTTGGAATGACGGAGATCGCGAGAGAGAGAGCGAAATGTTATTCCTTCAACTTGGAATAACGGAGATCGCGAGAGAGATCGAAATGTCATTCTTCCACCTTGGAATGACGGAGATCGAAAGAGAGAGCGAAATGTCATTCTTCCACCTTGGAATGACGGAGATCGCGAGAGAGATCGAAATGTCATTCTTCCACCTTGGAATGACGGAGATCGCGAGAGAGATCGAAATGTCATTCTTCCACCTTGGAATGACGGAGATCGCGAGAGAGAGAGCGAAATGTTATTCCTTCAACTTGGAATAACGGAGATCGCGAGAGAGATCGAAATGTCATTCTTCCACCTTGGAATGACGGAGATCGAAAGAGAGAGCGAAATGTCATTCTTCCACCTTGGAATGACGGAGATCGCGAGAGAGATCGAAATGTCATTCTTCCACCTTGGAATGACGGAGATCGAAAGAGAGAGCGAAATGACATTCTTCCACCTTGGAATGACGGAGATCGCGAGAGAGATCGAAATGTCATTCTTCCACCTTGGAATGACGGAGATCGAAAGAGAGAGCGAAATGTCATTCTTCCACCTTGGAGTGACGGAGATCGCGAGAGAGATCGAAATGTCATTCTTCCACCTTGGAATGACGGAGATCGAAAGAGAGCGAAATGTCATTCTTCCACCTTGGAATGACGGAGATCGCGAGAGAGATCGAAATGTCATTCTTCCACCTTGGAATGACGGAGATCGAAAGAGAGAGCGAAATGTCATTCTTCCACCTTGGAATGACGGAGATCGCGAGAGAGATCGAAATGTCATTCTTCCACCTTGGAATGACGGAGATCGAAAGATAGAGCGAAATGTCATTCTTCCACCTTGGAATGACGGAGATCGCGAGAGAGATCGAAATGTTATTCTTCCACCTTGGAATAACGGAGATCGAAAGAGAGAGCGAAATGTCATTCTTCCACCTTGGAATGACGGAGATCGCGAGAGAGATCGAAATGTTATTCTTCCACCTTGGAATAACGGAGATCGAAAGATAGAGCGAAATGTCATTCTTCCACCTTGGAATGACGGAGATCGCGAGAGAAATCGAAATGTTATTCTTCCACCTTGGAATAACGGAGATCGAAAGATAGAGCGAAATGTCATTCTTCCACCTTGGAATGACGGAGATCGTGAGAGAGATCGAAATGTTATTCTTCCACCTTGGAATAACGGAGATCGAAAGATAGAGCGAAATGTCATTCTTCCACCTTGGAATGACGGAGATCGCGAGAGAGATCGAAATGTTATTCTTCCACCTTGGAATAACGGAGATCGAAAGATAGAGCGAAATGTCATTCTTCCACCTTGGAATGACGGAGATCGCGAGAGAGATCGAAATGTTATTCTTCCACCTTGGAATAACGGAGATCGAAAGATAGAGCGAAATGTCATTCTTCCACCTTGGAATGACGGAGATCGCGAGAGAGATCGAAATGTTATTCTTCCACCTTGGAATAACGGAGATCGAAAGATAGAGCGAAATGTCATTCTTCCACCTTGGAATGACGGAGATCGCGAGAGAGATCGAAATGTTATTCTTCCACCTTGGAATAACGGAGATCGAAAGATAGAGCGAAATGTCATTCTTCCACCTTGGAATGACGGAGATCGCGAGAGAGATCGAAATGTTATTCTTCCACCTTGGAATAACGGAGATCGAAAGATAGAGCGAAATGTCATTCTTCCACCTTGGAATGACGGAGATCGCGAGAGAGAATGTATTTTGTAAAGAAGTAAGAAGGACTCAATGATTTTTGTAAAGAAAGTGGGGTGTACCCGATAATTTTGTAAAAGAAGTGAATTAAAAATGCCAAAGGCAAATAAAATGATCCACAAGGGATAAATTTGTAAAATAAGCCTCGGGGGCACTGGAGGGAAAATTTGATTGAAAATGATTGAAAATGCCAGGGGCATAAAGGGTAAAACAGGCCTACGGGGGACGAAATTGTAAAATTGAGCCTCAGGGGCAAAATTGCAAAGAGATGCTGGTCCCTTACTATAAGGATGGAAACGGGGTGACCTAGGAGGTTAAACGGCCGATCCTATTAGGAATGTGCCAAATAAAAGGGGGGTGACCAATGTGGTCAGATAGTTGGAATTTTATGAAAAGCTTACGCACCATTGAGGAATGGGGAAAGAAAAAAGGTGACCAATGTGGTCGGATGGCTGGACCTTTTATGAAAGGCTACCTACGTATCCCGGAGGAATCAAGCCTTGGTCGTAGTTCAAGCTTCATCTAGACAATTAGGAACGATGTCTAGGATTCTTGAGGTTTTGACAATTAATGGAGGTTGTCACCTGAGGAAGCTGAAGCTTACGTCACTATCGAGTAGATAGAGGTAGCTATAACTGGAAAACTTGAGCATACTTTTCAATCTGTGATAGAGGTAGCCAAAGTTGGATTTTTGACAATTAGGAAACTGTCGCCTGGCGTTATCTTGTTATAACGAAAGTAACGAAGGCGCTTTTGGGAGAAAATGTCATCATTAGCAATTGGCACGTTACTTGAGCCTAGGGGTGATTTTTTTCTTGGAAACATGGTAGAGGCTGGGTCTGGATGTACATATGGAATGTGTTTAAGACGGGTTTCAAGCAGGAGGGGTTGTATCCCTTGGGTGCGGACTGAACTGCTGTTGTTGTCAACGTGGACTGGATTTCCCTCTTGGGCTGAGACTGGGTTTAAACCTCGAGTCTCGATGAATGTTCCTTTCTCACATTCTGGCATTTGAAGCTGATGCTAACAGGCTTTTACAACCAAAGCAGATGTTGAAGTGACCAAACCTCTCTTCTAGGGATGGATGCAACTTATCGAAGCCCCGGTCTAAGGAAATACTCTCTGCAAAAGCCCTATATCTTATTGAAGTAAGGAAAGATCCTTTCACTGGCAAAGCCCCGATTGGATGAACTGAGTAGGCAAAGTTTTAGGTTACGGACAAGTGACTTGATGAAGCCCCAATCTGATGACCTAGCAAAAATCCCAATATGATTGGTACTGCGAAAGTGATCCTGAGGTTGATCTGACCAAAATCGAATCTATCTAGGGACCTAGTGAAGAACCCGATGCGAACCCCAAACATGGCTAAAGAAGCCCCAGTTTAAAGGAATGGCTTGGCAAAGCCCCAGCCTTGGAGAGTTTCGAGGCAGCCCTAATGCGAATTGTAGCAGAAGAGGGAGAACCTATCCTTTTTTCTCTTTTTTTTTCTTTTTTTTTCTTTAATCAATCAGTCAACCTTAAGAAGATGTGGACGAAGAGAAGAAATTTAGGAAGATATATACATGCAGGGGCATATTTTTCGAAAGGTGGGAATAGATCCCAATTTTGTGTTATTTTGACGGCCTTATTCGATGTAGGCACAAAACTCGCTTTGTGTTTGACTCTTTTGAGAGAGTATAAGCGTAGAAAGGTTGGTAAAAGTGTATGGAAGCCCCTGCTGACAGAAAATCAGTGTTTAGCACTATTTTTCCTAAGATGTAGAAAGAGAAGACTTGTCAAGACATCTGAAAACTTGTTTTATTTACGATGATCACAAGATTGCTTAAAACCCTTTATTAATGTTCGCGTTATTCAACCACTAATCTCGATATGAAAAAACATTCTTATTAGTCATGAGGAGAAAGTCAACCAGTGTCACGGATCAAGGTTGGTTGGTGTGAAAGAAAGGTTTGTGTATAGAGAGGTCATTGATGAGATCGGGTTTTCTGGAATCTGACTGTGTCTATGGGAGAGGTCATTTGATGAGACCGGGTTTTCAGGAATTTGGATATGTTTATGACCGGACCATTGCTGGTTGCCTACGTTCCCCTCATTGTGAGGAGCTCAGGTCGCCGTAGTTCGGCCTTGGCCGAATTGCTTTGGAAAATGGGATTTTTGTGGTTCCTTTAGTGAAAAGGCTCGGATGATGAGGCGTGGGCCTCGGGATGGCTCCTTGACCAAGTCATTTTTGGACGACTGCTTCTGATTGCTTCCTCTTTCATTGGGGGAGAAAGGATTTGCACGTGCCTACGAGCTCTGGCTTTGCTTCGCCGCCCCATTGTTATCGACAACTTTTGTTCTTCGAGCTTTGATTTTTGCACATCCCAGTCAAGCTTTTGATGGGCGGTGCTGGGTCCTTGGCCTCATTTTTTTTCTTTTATTTTTATGTGCAACCCTGTTTTTTGCCTAGACCGCCCTTTTTTTGGGATTTTCAGCCTAGCTGGGCATTACTCTTTTTGCACTAAGATTTTTTCCTTCCCTTTTTTTTTATATGTGCAACCCTGTTTTTTGCCTAGACTGCCCCTTTTTTTGGGATTTTCAGCCTAGCTGGGTATTACTCTTTTTGCACTACATTTTTTTGAAGCACACGAAGGCCAAGGCGAGCCCCCGCTTGAACATTCTTGATACCCTTGAGGTCCGAGTCAAGCTCCTATGTCGTTGTCGACACGGGGTCAATCTTTCGAAGAGTGAGTGGCCTTTTGTTGTCCCTTGATGTTGCCGCCGTCGTTGACTTGGTCAAGATGAAGGTGGGGGCATGATTGGGAAAGTGTATGGCTTGATGGAGGTCTTTTGTGGGGTAAGGAAAGTGTATGGCTTGATGGCATTAGTTGACTTTCTCACACTGATTAATCGGAACGTGAATTATTTCAAGAGATTATTTGTTGAGCAATGCAAATGATCATATAAAATAAAACCATTTCATTAAATGTAATGTAGGTGTGCAAATAATGTCTTAAGTCTAGCAAGAAAAGAAGAAGACTCTTTTATAGAAAATTGAAGATTAATTACAATGTCCATGGAGGACTTGATTTGAAAGAGAAAAGTACTAGAACCTACGAAGGTTGGTAGAGACTATTTTTCTCTTTTTTTTTTTTTTTTTTTTTTTTTTTAATCTTGCTTAAGGATAAGTAGACCCTAGTCTAGCTACTCTTCGCCGGTTGGCCCGGAGTAACTTGAGCTTTCCTTCGTAGATCGGCCACTGAATTTCTTTCTTCGAGATCCACACACTTGTCATCACATGCCCAAAATGCTTGTGGTACTCGCAGAACTTGGTCTGTCAACTCTCTTGGGGTTTCTTGGCTTATAATTCTCGAGAGGTGTGAGAAGGCCTCGTTTCACCAAATCATCGAAAACTTTGCTCATGGGCATCCCGAAATCATCAGACTGACGTTTCTGACCTTGTACATCCTGAATCGACCTCTTACCATAGCTTTCTGTTTTTGGCCCATGGAGGTTCTCGAGCTTCCCATCTTCTATCAACTTAGGATCTCATACCTCAAATAGGTGCAATCATCAGTGTCGTGTCCAGGGTATTGATGGAAAAGACAATGCTTGGACTCATCCAACCGAATACTGGGGTTCCTGGGCTTCCAATTCTCCAGTGGCTTTATCAGCTTTTCTTTCATCAGTTCTTCCAGAATCTTGCTTAAAGGCATATCCGTATTGCGGAGTTTTCGGGAGACATTGTTGTTCTCAAGACTCGGAGTTCCATTGTCCAGTTGGTTCCATTGTTGGATTTGGTGAAGGAGGCTACGACACTCTTTCCTTTGTGAGGAA